>JAZKLR010000423.1:0-600000 GCA_037103525.1 Ganaspis brasiliensis
AAAATTACACATTTTTAACCAATTCCCAACCTTTCAGGATAAACACGCTGAGCTCTAGCATAGGGGTTTTTTGTCATTTTTCAAATTTTCATTAATAACTTTTGAAAATTAAGTCCAGCAACGTTTCGCTATATTTTTTCCTGTAATCTACACGTAAAAATACCTAGATAAACCAAATTTCAAACCTCTAGGTCAAATGGTTTGGAAGATAAGGAGGGAGGGAGGGGGGACACGTTTTTTTTGAAAAAAAAAAAGTTTTTCCTTGACAACGCTCATGACCATCACCTCCAATCATGTTCTCTATATTTTTCCTGAACTCTACTCGCGAAAATACATATGTGTACCAAATTTCAATACTCTAGGTCAAATAGTTTAGGAGATAAGGGGGGGGGGGGGGTAAATAGGCATTTTAATGCATTTTTTGAGAAAAATCTTGTTATTTCCTTGACAACGCTATGAACAATGACGTTCAATCATGTTCGCTATATTTCTCCCGTAATCTACACGTGAAAATACATAAGTGTACCAAATTTCAACTCTCTATCTTAAATAGTTTGGCCGCTAGGGGGGGGGGGGGGGGGGGGGGGGTAATGGTTTTGGGCGACGAACAAACGAGTGAAAACATAAGGGTTCCGTTTGGACACTTTGTGTACGGAACCCTAAAAACAATAAGAATTAAAAATTCTTAAGAACAAAAAATATTTTTAAAAACTACGTTTTAAGACAATTAAAATGCTTTTTAACTTTTAAAATCGGTTAAGAAGATCTCGAAAAAAATATGTTTTCATTTTGCACGATTAAAAATTTTAATCACTAATAACTTCAAACAAAAATTTTTTTTGTTCTAATAATTTTAGAGCCTAATTTACATAGTTTAAGGATAACAAAAATGATTTCTTAATAGAAGTAGAATTTTTATAATTTTAGCCGATCCGCTTGGCGAAGCCTGCAGTTGTTATTTATGTTGAATTTACACCCTTTTATGACTAAATAAATATTTATATATAATTTTATGTAACTACCAATTATAAAAATTTTGATTACCTAAATTTTATATAAATTAAATTTTTTTAAAGTGGTTAAGAATATTTAAAATAAGTAAAGTTTAAATAAGATTAAAATTTAAAAATCTGTTAATTTTTTTTCCAAATAGTCAATCAATAGCTCAAAAAATATTTATTTTTTAAATACAACTTTGAATTTAATAAACAATTTTCATTCTTCCACTAAAACGCTTTTAAAATATAAATAATTTGTTTGTTTGTTGTTAAAATGATTGGTTTCTTTTAGATTTTAAGACAAAACGGGTTGAATAACAATATTATAACATAAAATTTTATGGTATATTATTAATATTAATTATTAAATATTAATTATTGGGAGCTTTCATAAATGACGTAACGCTATAGGGGGGAGAGGGAGTTTTAAATGTATTTATTATTGGAAAAATAACAAAATTTTGTAATCACAGTGTAATAATCTATCTATTAACGAAATATCCCCCCTCGTAGTGTCACCTTGTCGTGGTGAGGGGGCTTACGACCGGCCAGGCGCTTGTCCTTCGGACGCCATCACTGGACGAGCTGTTCAGCTCTTCCCAGAACTCATCGACTCCCGATGTCTGGCGAGTTTGGGCACAGGGGAATGAACGGGACCCCGTTAATTCGGGTAGCCGCCGTTTTTCGAACCTGTGCACTAGCTATCCTGTGCGGATGATGTTAATTCGGATTCCAAATGGGGGCTAACCATCCTCGTCAGCTGTGGACGACATGGGTTCTGGGAGGAATAGGACACTCCTGCCTTCTTGGTTTTTCTGTTCGGTCTGACCAACGACACTAGCCGATCGGCACCCTACAGGCAGTACAGTGGGAGTGATAAGTCCTGTCACGGCGTTTCCAACCGTGACATGTACGAGTCTGATGTGAGCGTAGCTCTGCCGAGGTGGACCTGCAGTAGGGTGTCAGGAGCCAGCCCCTTCGGGATTGATCGGCGAGTGCGTAATGGATGTAAGGGATCGGAACCTGCATTGTTACTGGCGAGTCCGTTCCGTCCGTGTATTCCGGGAACGGCTAAGCAGCTGATTGGGCCTCAGGGATCTGGGGTAGGATCGCAGTATCCGAGGGTGTACCCGTTCCCAATCAAGGCGGCCCGCCACTTTACGCACGAGGCGCTGGTAAACTTAAAAGCATGGAGAATACAATTGGACAATTCTTTAAGAACTTAGAAATGGAAGTAGAGCTCTGCCCTATCGAGTCAGAGTCGTCTACAACCGAAACCGCAGTGGTCAAAACGGCCACCCCTCCAGAGGATCTTGACCTGGACGATAGAGTCGGGCAAGTTTTTTCAAACTTGACAAGACCTCTTGGTAGAAATACCAGGGATGCCGTTAAGGGAGTCCTTCGGACTCACAAGAGGGTTGCAAAGGACCAATTCGAGGCAAACGTCGCCTTGCAACTGGCATTGGTCCCAAAAATCTTGAGCGTCATGCGCACTGCCTGTTCGAGGCAAAAAAACATCAGCGTTGACGTTCAGGACGGTCTCTGCGTATTCGAGGCGGCCTTTGAAGTCATCCGCACAAACGTGCGGTACTTAGAACCAAAAGGCAGGCTCGGTCAACTCCTGTAGAAGGAAATGGCAAAATGTAGCACTAGGGCAAGGGGATGAAGGGGAAGAGAGGGACGCATATTAGTTGAGTTCCCATCACAGATGGCGTTCATGGTCCACGCCCCTCGGGGCAAGGGGGGTATTGCCTCACGTGAGGCGAATGCAAGTCGCCATTTTGCATTCTATGTTTTTGCTTGGTTAATTAAACATTTTAGAATTATTTTATAGAATTTAAATTAAATTTTTGGTTTCTCGTCCTTATAATGAAAGTAAAAAAAATCAAACTTAAATTGTATTAAATAATTCTAAAGAGTTAAATTAATTAATTTAACATTTTAGAATTATTTAATAGAATTTAAATTCATTTCTTTGTTTCTCGTTCTTGTAATAAGAGTAAAGAAAAAATCAAATTTAAATTCTTTAAAATAATTTTAAAATGTTAAATTATTTCATTTAATTTAATTCAGTTGGTTAATTAAATTAAATTAATTAATTCAACACTTTCGAATTATTTCAAATAATTTAAATTTGAATTTTTCCTTTGCTTTTATTGACATTTGAATTCGCACTAATACTGAAGCAATACACACTACACACATGGGAACCAACACACGTATACGTTTCTAGTTTCTATACCCAATGTAGGTGGCGCAGATGGTTACCACTTTTTTCTATGGCAGTTAACCGAGCCTGACCAAAAGGGTCGAAAACCCAAAGCAGAAAAAAAGAGAACGAAGTGGGTAGCCCGGCGACTAGCCAGAAAAATCCCACAAGGAAGACGGAGAAAAGGCGCGCTGCCGAAACGCCTCCTGAAAAAGTCCTGAAAAAAGGGAAGAGCTCGGAGTCGCCAGTGCAGCAAAAACGGCAAACTCCGAGACCAGAAAAACCAAAAAGCCATCAGTCTGCAAAGACGATGGCAGAGATCGTGGCTAGCGGTACAAGCGCTGCCGGTCCATCACAAATCGCCGCCCCTGTAGGCAAAAATGACGGTGACTTCGAGCTTGTCCGAAGTAGAAGGAGAGAAGCTCGAAGGCGGCAAAAGGCCGCAAAGGTGGCGAAGGAGGCGGAGAAGGCGAAGAATAAAGAAAAAGCGCCAACGAGGAAGCCAAGAAGCACCGAGGCAGTCAGGATTTCGGCAACGGAAACGAATTCGTACAGCGAAATCCTGAAGGGCCTCCAAAAGTCCTTGAAGCCCGAAGATTCGGGCACGGAGGTAATCAGGACGAGGAGAACTTTAAACAATGAAGTTCTCCTTGTGAAAAAAGGGGGTGACACCTCCAAGTTTGCGGGAGCTTTAACAGCTGCCTTAAAAGATAGGGCTACTGTTACAGCTCTCGTAAACAAAAGAGTTCTTGAAATCAGAGACCTCGATGAAACCGCTTCGAAAGAAGACGTCATCGAGGCTCTGAATGAAAAGCTCGGGTCATCCAATCCGGAGAGAACGGTCAGCGTCGTTCCCCGTTTTCGAGGAACGAAGTTAGCGCTGGTACGCCTGCCAGAAACAGAGTATTTTACTCTAATCAAGGCAGGAAAGATCCGGATTGGATGGATAAATGCATCCATCCGAGAACACTTAGAGGTTCCCAGGTGCCAAAGGTGCTTCGGTTTTGGGCACGCAACTCGCCTATGCAAAGGCCCCGACAGAATAAAAAACTGTCGGAGATGCGGCAAGGCGGGTCATATGGCGAAAAGTTGTGAGGTCACTGACCCTAGCTGCATTACATGCAGTGATTTGGGTAAACAGGACCTCAAACACTGGGCCGGCAGTAACGCCTGCCCAATATACAAGAACGCACTGCAGAAACTTAAAAAGGCAAAGGCCTAAAGTTTCTGCAGATCAATCTGCATAAGTGCGTGGAGGCCCAAGACCTCCTAATGCAAACAGCCGGGGAGAAGAAGATCGATGTCTTGTTCTGCACAGAACAGAACAGAAAGAACGATCTCACTCCCTGGTATCAAGATAAATCGGGAAGAGCAGCCATTCAGATCTGCAATTCCGAGTTGCGGGCAGATAAGTTCCTGGAGACGAACAGTGGATTCGTGTGGGTGGAAATGTCAGGCATACGTATGTATAGCTGTTATTTTTCACCCAACGATCAATTGTCAACCTTCGAAGATCAGATATACGACCTCGAAATGAGCCTTAGAGAATCCAGGTTGGATACCCTCATTACAGGTGACTTTAATGCTAAGTCACCAGAATGGGGCGAGAAAAGGCTCGACAATCGAGGAATCTTGGTCGGAGAAATGATCTCCAGGAACAACCTAATGGTTGCGAACCGTGGGAGGTCTTGGACTTTTAGGAGAAACGGTCAGGGATCGATAATTGACTTGTCGATCACAACGGCCCTCCTAAATAAACGTATTAAAGATTGGCGCGTCCTGGAGGATTATTCCCATAGTGACCACCAGTATATCGAGTTTTCAGTCTCAAGGGGAGACACGCTGCGGGCCAGGAACCACGGAGTTCTCCGCGAAAATGGCTCAAAGTGGAACATTAAGAAAATCGACAAGGAGAAGTTCGGCCGGTTCCTAGAAGAATCCCGCCTCATAGAGGATTTGGGATGGGTGAAGAGGCCGAATAACCTTGAAGGGGAGGTGCGGACGGTGAAAAATATGATTGTCACCGCATGCGACGCGTCTATGCCGCGTTGTAGAAGCACAACCCCAAGAAGAAGAAATGTATACTGGTGGTCAGAGGAATTGGCCTCTTTGCGAAAGGCATGCCTCAAAGCAAGAAGGAGATATGACCGTTCAAACGGAGATCCTCTGCTGAAGGAGGCATATACAGAGGCCAAGAGAATCCTCAGGAAGGAGATACGCGCTGCAAAAAGAAAGAGCTGGAAGAACCTAATCGGTGACGTCGAAAATGACCCATGGGGTCTGGCTTATAAAATCGTTAACAAGAAATTGTTATCGAGGCAAAAGACCCCCGGTCTAGACAATCCCGATTGGGTCCGGCAAATCATAAAGGCTTTGTTTCCTCCAGCAGAACCATGGCCTAGGATGGACTGGAGTAGCTGTCATGTCGGTGAGGAAGAACTCTTCACTCTTACAGAATTACAAAAAGCAGGCAGTAGGTTAAAGCCAGGCAAAGCGCCGGGATTTGATGGGATAAGCAACGAGATCCTTAAAGAAGTGATCGTTGCTACACCCCAGATTCTCCTAGACTGCTATAACAACTGCCTAAAGAGAGGAGAGTTTTTCCGCGACTGGAAAAGACAGAGGCTGGTCCTCCTAAGGAAAGGAGACAAACCTCTAGATAAAGTCTCATCCTACAGGCCTATATGCCTGTTGGATACGATGGGTAAGCTTCTAGAGGACATGGTTCTGCAAAGAATGCAATCTCACTTGACCGGAGAGAATAGTCTGTCTGACAACCAATTTGGTTTCCGTAAAGGCCTGTCCACAGTAGACGCCATCCAGAAGGCGGTGGACCTAGCCAGGGAAGGAAAAGCCAAATTGGAACCAGGGAAGAAAAAGGGCTTCTGCGCGTTGGTAGCCATTGACATACGTAACGCGTTTAATACCGCGCGATGGAAAGATCTCATCGAGTCGATGAGAAACAAAGGAATACCGCCCTACATGTTGCGGATAATGGATAATTATCTTAGCGACAGGTGGATTATATACGAGGGTGACACTTGCACTCTGAAGGAAGAGATGCTAAGAGGTGCCCCTCAAGGCTCGAGGATAGGACTATTCGTATGGAACGTCTCTTATGATGACTTCTTGCGAATGGGTCTACCTAAAGGCGCGGTGATCATCGGCTTCGCGGACGACGCGTTGATCGTATGCACTGCCGAAACTGTAGAAGCCCTGGGCGTATTGGTGAACGAATGTCTGAGACGGGCAAAGCGCTGGCTGGAGGCCAGAGGCCTGCAAATGGCTCTGGAAAAGACCGAAGCGCTGCTAGTCACAGACAGACGTGGTTATACGGCCCCTGATATTCAGATAGACGGATTCGAGGTCCAATGGAGGAATCATATTAAATATTTAGGTGTCGAACTCGACAAATTTTTGAATTTGAAACACCATATAACCGTAGCATGTCAGAAGGCCGAACAGTGTTCGGCAAGTTTAGCTCGTCTAATGCCGAACATTGGTGGGCCTTCTGAAGCAAAGAGGAGACTGGTGGCGAGTGTTGCCCTTTCAAAGCTGCTATACGCAGCACCTGTATGGGCTCCGACCCTGCGAAACGACAGAAGCAAGACCATCTGTAGAAGGGTGCTGTCCGCGCAGAGAACTATTACGAAACGTATTATTTCGGCCTATTGGACAGTACCGACGTGTGCTGCTCAGGTCCTTGCCAGCGTCCCGCCGGCAGATCTTTTGGCACAAGAAAGGGAGGAAGTTTTCCTCCTTTTCAAGAAGAGAAATTCTTTCGCATATACGGAAGATAATAGACCCAGCAAGGACCAAATTCGCCGAGATGCGAGAAGCAGACTCGTCGACAGATGGCAAGAACGATGGAGCGGGGAGGAGACAGGCCGATGGACGTATCGGCTGATACCTACACTCGCCACCTGGATAAGTAGGAAGCACGGAGTGTTTTCCTACTATTTAACCCAAGCTCTCACAGGGCATGGGTGTTTCGGCTCCTATCTGGAGCGATTTAAAAAAGTCGTTAGCTCGGAGTGTGTGTACTGCAAGTTCCCAGTGGACGACCCAGAGCACACACTCTTCAGCTGTAAGCGTTGGGACGCGGAGAGGCAGGTTATGTTTACCGGTGTTAATCGCAAGGTTACACCGGAGAACATGATCTCGCTTATGACTCGCTCTCCCGAGGATTGGCGAACCATAGAGACCTTCATACATTACGTTATGAGGGTCAAAGACCTCGATGGTCGCCAAAGAATAGAGGTCCCGTAGAATAAGGGAGAAAGTCGTTTTGGCGACAGAGAAGGGGATATAAGACTACTCCCGATGGCGATACGCGCGAAAAGTGCTAGCCGGGAGTGGTCCTAAGGTCCCCAAATAAGGGTGTGTTTTTAGCGGGTCGGCAGAACATCGCCACCCCCGCATAACCCTGTAGTACGGGCTACAGGGTACCTGAAGGCAGGTTTTCACATCCTACGCAATACAAAAAAAAAAAAAAAAAAGTTAACGAAATATCAATAATAAAAACAAATGACTGCAATTTTAAAATAATAAAACCGATTAAAAGAGTTCGTTCATAAATCACGTAGCCAGTTTAGGAAAGGGGAGGGTCAGTAAAATTTTACGGTAGGCTTCCTACGCGGACTTCCCTCCCTTGATGCATAATATACTATTATGTAAAATTGAAAATAATAATAATAATAATATTATTGCCTCACAGCACCGGAACTTATAAAACGGAGTCATAGGACGCCGGCTTGTGCCAGCCTAAGGGTGAAATCACATGGATGCGTCAAACGTTGCGTATTAATGAGAAAGACCTCCCATTAATAAATTTTAGTGGGGGATTTATTTATGGGAGTTTTGTGTACATTTTCCGCCATCTTAATGCAACTGCGCAGACGCATGACTGAATTATCTCGTGGAAGGGGGCTAAGATAGGGAAAATTTTATTTATGGGAGTTTCATTTATGGGAAAACTATTTTTCAAAATCAAATAATAAGGCCTAAGCAGATGGAATGCGGGTACGGGACCAGAGTATGAAACAGGAAAGGGCAGAAACAATTTCTACTCTTTACTGTCGGAGTGAGCAAGACAGAAAGTTTTGATTTGATATATTTTCTCGCTCACTCCCACACGTCACCATGGAAACTACGGCAGACGGATATTCCAAAAACATTAAAATGTATTTTAGCATAATTAAAGAACTGTTATGCACTGAATAACAGCAACGCGCGGCCGCCAGCGGCGCTAGTAAAATAATAATTCAAACAAAGACAAATCTCAAATGATTCAAAATCATTTTTTCTCAGTGAATAATCTTACAAAAAAAATAAGATCTGCCTTTGATTCCTTTAAATATACTATTAAATCTTGAATGTTTTTAAACAAAACAATAAAATTATGCTATGGATTCAAACACTTTTACTGTTGAAACAATCAGAATCTACTTTTAATTTGTTTAAGTATACTATTGAATCTTAAGTGTTTGTAATTGAAAGGACAAGATCATCCTATTAAATCAAACATTTTTACTTTGAAAACAATAAGAGTATTGTTGAATTAAAGCATATACTATCAAATTCATAGTGCGAAAGTTAATAGTACATACTTTTAAAATGATAGTAAATATGTTCGAACGAGGGCGAAGACGCCGTTTGATGCGTCAAACCAAAAAACTATAGATTCAAGAGTATTTTTTTCTCAGTGTAATAAAAAATATGTATAAACCTTAATACTCGGTCAAAAACTATATCTCCTAGAGTACAAATTTATAAAAACAATTTAAACTTGATCCGAGATAGGGTATTTTTTACATATTTACTCGGATAGACCCTTTATTTTTAAAGAAAACAAGTTAAATTAAAAGTGAAAATCAACTAAAAATGGGAAATAATGTTTCTATTATTAATATTTTATATTATATGGTTATATTCTAGAATACAAAAAAGAACGCGTGTAATTTCTAATGAGTTTATTAAACTATTACTTATATTAATATTGAAGATACGATCACTCCGAGTCAGGTTAAGAAATTAAAAACCAAATTTTTTTTACGTTTAACCGGCACAGCCGTCCTCTTCAGAATCTGAAAAGTTTACTATATAATCATTATAGATTTTGTTTTTTAAAAAAATATATAATATAAACAGTTCACAAGTCGTGCACAAAATTATTCTTACATCTGCAATATTTACCGTTAAAAAATAAAGAAATTTTCGAAAAAAATAACATTTTATAGACGTTTAAAAATTGCTAAGTTAGTCAACGTCTTGGACAACACGATTTCCAATGGCTACTGATTTAGTATAAAATTAATACAGTTGAAAATGTACGAAGCAAACAAGGTCATTAATATCGTTAAATGATCGTTATAATCATATTCAATATTAAATACAGCTAAGTGATAAATTCAAATTAAATTAATTATTTTACTTATGTTATTACGATTTAAATATATAACTTTAAAAACTTATGTTATGAATAATAAGTTCCATACTTATTAATGAATAATTTTTTCCGTGTAAGATAATATAGCTTGTAATTAAGATCAGACTAAAAATATACATTTTATTTAGTTCCCAGTGGGAACATGGTAAAATAATTCTTTTACTAAAAAAACATTTGACCTCAGCATAGAAACAATTTTTTGGTACCATTTTGGCCTTTGCCCTTAGGGCGGTCGGTATAAAAATGTCGCCCTAAAAGTTGGAAGAACCCATTAGTGTTCTTTCTGCTTCGAAATCAGGCTTGGTCGACTTAAGGTAAATGTGATGGCAAAACATTTTTGGACGTCAGCGCCTCTAATGATAGTATTGAGGAATTAAAGCCCGTATATGTATATACCAACTTGCCTATGTGTTGCATTGCAATTTATGTGTGTACGGCGAACAGCGCCTCTGATGGTAGTACTAGGTAACTATCATAATTTGCCACAAAAGAAGAGAGGCGCATGAATATTCCCTAAAACCCATTTAGCCTACATCCTATTAGGCCTAAAACCATTTAACCTAAATTGCATTCAACATAAAACCCATTTAACCTAAATTCCATTTAACCTAAAATCCAATTAACCTATATTGTATTCAGCCTAAATCCAATTTTAACTAAGATGCATTTGGCCTAAATGCCATTTAACCTAAAAAGCACTCAGCCTAAATATCATTTAACCTAAATTCGATTTAACCTAAATCCCATTTAACCTAAATTTCATTCAACCTAAATTCCATTTAACCTAAAGCCCATTTAACCTAAAATGCATTCAGCCTAAAATCCATTTAATCTAAATCTCATGAAACCTAAATCCCATATAAGCTAAAATGCATCTATTCTAAAATTTATCCAGCCTAAATCCCATTTAACCTAAATCCCATTTTATCTAAATTTCATTTAACCTGAATTCCATTTATCCTAAAATGCTTTTAGCCTAAAACCCATTTAAACTAAAACGCATTTAACATAAGTCCCACTTAACCTAAAATGCACTCAGCCTAAATCTCATTTAACCTAAATTCCATTAAGCCTAAATCCCATTCAACTTTAATTCCATTTAACCTAAAACGAATTTAACCTAAATTCCATTTAGCCTAAATCCCATTTAACCTAAATTCCATTCAACCTAAATTCCATTTAACATAAAGCCCATTTAACCTAAAATGCATTCAGCCTAAAATTCATTTAATCTAAATCTCATGTAACTTAAATCCCATATAACCTAAAATGCATTTATTCTAAAATGCATCCAGCCTAAATCCCATTTAACCTAAATCCCATTTTACCTAAATTTCATTTAACCTGAATTCCATTAATCCTAAAATGCTTTCAGCCTAAAACCCATTTAAACTAAAACACATTTAACATAAGTCCCACTTAACCTAAAATGCACTCAGCCTAAATCTCATTTAACCTAAATTCCATTATGCCTAAATCCCATTCAACTTTAATTCCATTTAACCTAAATTTCATTTAACCTGAATTCCATTTATCCTAAAATGCTTTCCGCCTAAAACCCATTTAAACTAAAACGCATTTAACATAAGTCCCACTTAAACTAAAATGCACTCAGCCTAAATCTCATGTAACCTAAATTCCATTTAGCCTAAATCCCATTTGACCTAAAACGCATTTAGCCTAAATTCCATTTGACCTAAAATGCTTTCAGCCTAAGTCTCATTTAACCGAAATCCCAATTAACTAAAATCTCATTTAACCTAAAATTCATCCAGCAAAAATCTCATTTAACCTAAATCCCAGTGAACCTAAACTCCATTTAACGTAAATCCTATTTAATCTAAATTTTATTGAACCTAAATCCCATTTAACCTAAAACGCATGTAGTCTAAATTCCATTTAACCTTAAATGCATTTAGCCTAAATACCATTTAACCGAAATCCCATTTTACCTAAATCTCATTTAAGGCTCCATCAACCTAGTACCCCCACCAAAGAAAATCGAAATTTCTTGTAGTTATTAATTATACTTAGCACTAATTATGTGCTAATTTTGTGCTGCATTTAAAATTTTTGTGCTCATTTAGTTTCCGAGAAAAATTTAATGTAGTGGTGAGGGTGCCAGCTTATCGTCAAGCTAGCACCCCCACCATCTAAAAATTAACGCACGCAAAAAAACAAATATACAAGAATTTTGTGCTTTTTACGTGCTTTCAGATGGTGCTATATTTAATTTTGAAAAAACAACCCTTAACAGTAAAAAAAACTCACCCCCCGAAAAGCATAAAAATTTTTTTTTAACAGATGCAATAAATGCTATTACGTACATGTGATTTAATAACAACAAAAAAAACTAACAAAAAACAGAATTTTCGATTTTGGCGTTTCAACCCATAACTCCGAAAAACTCACCCCCTAAAATAAAGAACCACAAGGCTTAAATACTTTACAGTTTTTTTTAAGCGAATGTCTCCTCTGATTTATGTGCTCGCAAAATACAATGTTTTCGAATTTTGTGCTCAACCCTAACCCTTAAAACTCACCCCCCTGAAATAGAAAAGCACAAGGGTTAAATAATTTACAGTTTTTCTAACGCGAATGTCTTCTCTGATTTATGTGCTCGCAAAACACAATATTTCTGAATTTTGTGCTCCACCCCTAACTCCCAAAATTCACCCCCCCCCCCAAAATAGAGTACCACAAGTGTGAAATAAATTCAAGTTTTTCTAACGCGAATGTCTTCCCTGATTTATGTGCTCGCAAAACACAATATTGTGTTTTCTGTGACCTTAAGTCCGTCAAACTGCAACCCCCTCAAACGAAATATCAAATTTCCAACACATGAGAATTTAGGGCTATTTTTGGGTCATAGTAACGATTTTAGGGCTCTTCAAAAATGTTATACATGACCAACCCCTTTCATCCCTTAATCATAAACCACCCCTATGCAAATAACAGGGTCAAGAAAAATTATAAAAATTCAGGTTTTCATTACATATTATTAATCTACAATTAATAAAATCATTAAAAACACCTAGCGTCATTTTCTAGATCCATCCCTTACCCAAACCCACCCCCCAAAAAAACCCTAAACAATTGTTTTTCTTTATATAAGAATTGCTACTTTTTATCAATGATTATTATTCTTTAATTTTTAGGCTTTCCATAAACAATTTTCCCAATTTTAGGGCTCCTACCCTTATCACAAAACCACCCCCTAAAATGACTCTGACTAATCAAGCTTGTAAAATAAGTATAAAATCTCACTTTCTTCAATGGAATATCAACCCAATATTTTTAAACTTTTGAAGAATACTTGTCCCAATTTTAAAACCCCTTTATTTATTTATTTTTTTTTTTTGAAATCGGACAATATTTAGGGGTGGCCCAAATCGCTTGAAATTTCCCATTGATTTTACATAGGAAAAACGCATTTTTTCGTAATTCGCTACAAAATCCACAAAAATCACTCAAAACAGCCATACAGCGAATCACATCTTGAAAAGCCCCTAAACAAGAATATTCCATAAATTGTTTAATAATTTATTAATATTAGATATTTTTTATAGGGTTATAAACAAGGGTTTTTTTGCAAACAAATGATAATTTTTTTTTTATTACAAAGTAATAGTTTCTTCAGGATTTTTTAAGTGGGACTTATGTTAAATGCGTTTTAGTTTAAATGGGTTTTAGGCTGAAAGCATTTTAGGAGTAATGGAATTCAGGTTAAATGAAATTTAGGTAAAATGGGATTTAGGTTAAATGGGTTTCAGGCTGAATGCATTTTAGGTTAAATGGGATTTAGGTAAAATAGAATTTCCGTTAAATGGTATTTAGGCTAAATGCATTTTAGGTTAAATGGAATTTAGACTAAATGCGTTGTAGGTAAAATAGAATTTAGGTTAAATAAAATTTAGATTAAATAGGATTTAGGTTAAATGGAGTTTAAATTCAATGGGATTAAGGTTAAATGGGATTTCGGTTAAATGGTATTTAGGCTGAATGCATTTTAGGTTAAATGGAATTTAGGTTAAATAAAATTTAGATTAAATAGGATTTAGGTTAAATGGAGTTTAGGTTCCATGGGATTTAGGTTAAATAGGATTTTGGCTGGATGAATTTTAGGTTAAATGAGATTTTGGTTAATTGGGATTTCGGTTAAATGAGACTTAGGCTGAATGCATTTTAGGTCAAATGGAATTTAGACTAAATGCGTTTTAAGTTAAATGGGATTTAGGTTCAATAAAATTTAGATTAAATAGGATTTACGTTAAATGGAGTTTAGGTTCACTGGGATTTAGCTTAAATGGGATTTTGGCTGGATGAATTTTAGGTTAAATGAGATTTTGGTTAATTGGGATTTCGGTTAAATGAGACTTAATGCATTTTAGATCAAATGGAATTTAGGCTAAATGCGTTTTAAGTTTAATGGGATTTAGGCTTAATGGAATTTAGGTTACATGAGATTTAGGCTCAGTGCATTTTAGTTTAAGTGGGACTTATGTTAAATGCGTTTTAGTTTAAATGGGTTTTAGGCTGAAAGCATTTTAGGATAAATGGAATTCAGGTTAAATGAAATTTAGGTTAAATGGAATTAAAGTTGAATGGGATTTAGGCTTAATGGAATTTAGGTTAAATGAGATTTAGGCTGAGTGCATTTTAGGTTAAGTGGGACTTATGTTAAATGCGTTTTAGTTTAAATGGGTTTTAGGCTGAAAGCATTTTAGGAGTAATGGAATTCAGGTTTAATGAAATTTAGGTAAAATGGGATTTAGGTTAAATGGGTTTCAGGCTGGATGAATTATAGAATAAATGCATTTTAGGTTATATTGGATTTATGTTACATGAGATTTAGATTAAATGGATCTTAGGCTGAATGCATTTCAGGTTAAATGGGCTTTAGGCTAAATGCATTTTTGGATAATTGGGATTTAGTTTGAATGTGATTTAGGATAAATGAAATTTAGGTTTAACGGGATTTATCTTAAATGAGATTTAGACTCAATGAATTTTAGGTTAAATGGGATTTAGGCTGAATGGATTTTAGGTTAAATAGAATTTAGGTTGAATAAAATTTAGGTTAAATGGGATTTAGGTTAAATGATATTTAGGCTGAGTGCTTTTTAGGTTAATTGGCATTTAGGCTAAATGCATTTTAGTTAAAATGGGATTCAGGCTGAATACATTTTAGGTTAATTGGAATTTAGGTTAAATGGATTTTATGCTGAATGCAATTTAGGTTAAATGGTTTTAGGCCTAATGGGATTTAGGCTAAATGGGTTTTAGGGAATATTAATGCGCCTCAAAGAAGGCAAGTCGACCCTCCCTGTTCGAGTTCCGTTTGAGATTCGATAGTGAACTGACGTGTTCTATTTAACTGTATTAAAACTGTCCTATTTTTGCGGCGATTTACTTCGCCTTAACATGTCCTTAACCGATTTAAAGTGGTGTGCTTTATATTTTAGTTTATTGATCCTATTTTAATAATTCCCGGATCTTTTCTGACGATTTATTGCTGTTTTATCTGAAATTTGGATTCTTGGAGGATCGCTACTCTAATACGTGGGATCGCACATATGCTGATGGTGAAAATTCAAGTTCCAAATGAGGTTTGCAAGAACTATGCGGTTTCAACTGAGGAATTTAATCATTTGTTCGACTACTGGAGAAAAAACTATAAAATTCTAATATGGAATATCTTCTTTATAAATCTCCTTGAAACGAAGATAGAATATTTAAGTTCGTAAGTCCAGCCAACCTCAAGGTCATCTTTATTTTGATGTCAGCTTTCTGTTTTGATCTGTCCGAGTTCCTTCAAATTGCTTTGTTGAATCTTATCCTTTATTCCTTTCATCATATGTAAATTTCACAGCATGACGTTTCTGTCTCTCTTTTAGATTGACTATCATTTAAATTATTCTGTTTATTATGAATCCCATATATTGTATCTTGAATCAAACCTATTTACTGTAGATCTAATTGTCCTGATCGTGGTTGTCAAGATTAATGATAAATTATATTTTGGTTCATTATTATTAATTCTTACTCTCTGTCTCATTTTAAAAATTCCTAAATTTCTTAATTTGAAGTTTGGCTTTGTCTCTTATTATCATATGTTTATTCTGTGGGTTAAGTTTGCACTATGAAGGATATCAATGTGCCGACCTGTTGTTGGGTTTCTAACAATACTTTTGTGGAGAAATATGATAAAAGTTTGGAAGGCCCTTTTTTGGTGCTCCTCGAGTATGCTGATCGAGGTAAGAAAAATCTTAAGTCTTTTGATCCTATTGACATTGGACAACTAATCTATAGTAGGAAGAGGGGTGGTTTTAGAATTGTTATGAGCAGTAAAGATCAGGCTAAGGTATTTTGTAAAGCATGTGAGGACGCAAACTCCCTTTTAGATTCAAATCTCATAACTAAAAAGGGTATTAGAGCTTATATTCCCCGTACCCTCCTGTGTAGGGAAGGCTTTATACGCGTTAACTCTGTGCATTCGGTAACTGATCTGATGGATAATCTTGATACAGTCTCGAAAACTCTTGTATTGTCAGCTAAGCGCAGATTTGATAAAGATAAAACAGCTCTGGGTTTAATTGAAATTGAGTTTAGTGGGTCACCGCTCTGACAAGTGTGTGGGAGATTCTAGCACTTAATTTTGTGTCAATTGTTCGGGGGATCATCCTGTCTCGTCTAAAATATGCCCTATGTTTATTTTTGAATTCGAGGTGATGAAGGATAGATACTTGAATAATATTTCTAAGGAAGAAGCGGAGTCTTGCCTTAAAAAGAAAGGAATCTTTAAGCCTAAAGTTATTATTACTAGACCCGTGGTTAAATCCGGAACTATGTTTCCTAAATTTGCAAGCCCTTCAGTTAAAAGCATAAATGCAGAATATCCTTCTGACACTGTTATTTACTCTCTTGAACCTAATAAAGATATCAAAGGAAAGCCTGAAGATACCTTTTTGTATCCAGTTGTTGAATCTTCAATCGCTCATAATAGAGAGAAGAAAGGTTCGAAAAGTAGCAAAGTGCACCATAGTCAGACTTCTGAGCCTGGCCTTTCCGAGCCTGTTATTAACTCAAAGAAGGATAATAGATTGCGGAAGGATGCTTCTAAAAATCAGAGTTCATGTCGACCGAGAAACGAATCCCATGGAAAAAGTGTTAACCTACAAAATCCCCATGTAGACGATTCACTGGGCAGGTTCTCGGAATTTTCATTTTTGAGTAGGCATTTTAGATCAGAGTCATTTTCGGACCTGGCTGAAAGCTTGGCTGGTCTGTCTGATGAAGATTGGTCTGATTCATGACATTGCTACTTTGAAGGATCTCTTATTTTATGACGACTTCGGCTTATCCAGGTTAAAGAATTATCAGGATTGTTATGTGATTGGATAGTTTTGTAATTTACTATTAATCTGAATTTTAGTTTTCATTTGATAGAGAGAAAGCCTGACTCTAGGTTTGCTTTTCCTAATATTTTGAAGGATGGAATTATGAGTACTGTCAGAGAGGTTGTTTTGATTCCATGTTGATACTTATGCTATCACTATATAAATATTTGAGTTTCATTTGGTTAATTTAATACTATTAAAGGTTTAATTTATTTTAATTTGCTACTATATATATACAGTATAAGGGCTTGATTCGTTTAGTACGAATAGCTATGTTAAATTATTTTTACTATGTTTGGGGAGACAGGTCCTGTTCACGTTGTTACGCATCTGATCCCGTCCTCACTCTAATGTGCTCGGTATAAGAGAAACTGTACTCACATGTGAACTGCGCAAGCGTCAGGAAAGGACAACGCTGCTCAAGATCGATATAGGAAATTACTAAACATCATTATATACCGAGTATCTTTGGAATCCGTCAGACGGCTTGCCGTAAAACTAATCTATTTCTAAGGCTATTTGTATTGAATTATTTGAGATTTGAGAAAAAATTTAATAACTCATTATTTATACCAGGTTGAGTGAATTTAAGTTGGCTACACCCCAGCCATTAAACAAGAAGAAGAAGAAGAAGAAGAAGAAGACCCAGCCTGTTCGATAGATTTTAAACAAACTTCAGGAGGAGAACTTTTTTTTTATGAAAATTCCGCTTGCGGAATAGTGTTTATTTTAATCACTTATGCGGAATATTCATTAATCATTATTATTCTTATGCGAAATTGTTATGAAACATTACTCCGCATGGTTTCTTAAATGATTTGTGATTAACGTTGGCACTACTTCCCCTTGGAATTTGTCCATGACCAGGTGCAGGCATATCTGAAACAAAATACAGTAGAACGTCTCTAGTTTCAACATTTTGAAGCTACTTGAAACGATAGACGCTAGTCTCTTCTGGTCTCTGCGCATAGATATATTTTTATGCCACTGTTTCATTCTTGTGTTGTTTGCTAAATTTTTTCTTCATTTTTTTACAATAATGTCCATGACGATTTTTATTTAAAAGAATTTATAATTCCCTACGTTCTTGTTTTTGAAGGCAAGACAAAACTACACTAAACAAATTTGAAAAAACGATATCGTCACGCGGTACTGACACGTGACACAGCCTAACAGAGCCCTCTGACCAGGGCATTTTGAATTAAGCCTAAGGCCTGCCAATTTTTGTACGGGAGTTGAACGGGCCTGGCAAAGTATCAACTGACGTCGTGATTTGGCTACATGTTGGGGGCTTAAAGTAGGGGAAACTTGAAACTATAGGACCTTGAAATTAAAGACGTTCTACTGTAAAGCCGGGCGCTAGCGCCCCCCCCCCCCTGGCATCCGCGGATGCGCCCCTTTGGCCAGTGGTGGCCACCGGAACACCTCCCAGCAACAACCGGAGTCGAGCGAGCGTTCTACACGATGTTGACGGACCTGAAGCTAAATGCGCGAAAATTTAAATGAGCACAAGTGTTAAATTATTATTGTTAGATTTAAAAGTTTGCTTTCTTTAAGAAACTGAAAATGTGAGAAACGACTTTAGGAGAAGGATCAGTAAGTAATTGGACACTACTAAATGGGGGAGCATGCGTTCATTATCTCAAAACACTAGTGCGCATTAGGGTGTCCGTTAAAAAGTCGACTTTCGAATTATGTTTACGATACCCTCCAGTTTGGTTCCAATATAAAAAAAAAATTTCTGTAAAATTCCAGCCTGATTGATTAATATTAACCCGTGCCAGCAATCGATTGAAATTTTCCATTGAAAATGCATGGAAAAATGAACTTTTTTTTACAAAATTTCATAACTTTTTTAATTTTTTTGCAAACAAATTTCCAGGTCACAAATTTCTTCATTTTCAGCTATATTTTAAAAAAAAAATGGGTCAAAAAATATATTGTAATATTTGCAGCGTTTTATCATATAAATATTCAAGGAAGCTCAATAGATCTTCTTAATCGGAGGTTCTTGAGGTCGCTAATGAAGATTACGATGTCAAAAATTAATTTTTCATAATTTTGGAACCAATATGGCGGACTCAAAATTTTGCACTTCCACATTTTTCAAGAAATCGCCTTGAAACACTGTTATCGGGGTTTTTGGGGTCACCATTAACAAATTTCATGTCAAAAATGTATTTTTCAATAAAGCCGATCCAATTTGGCGGATTCAACAAACTTTATTTTTTTTTAAATATAGTTCTTACATTTTTACATTTTAATTATTCAGTTTTTGATCATCCATAATCAGCAAAACTGATCTCTAAATCTGACTTTCAATTAGTGATTTTTTACTAATGAATTGTCGAGAAATCGGTTACTATTAAATAGTAAAAACTTTTACTAGTTATTAGTAGAAAACTACTAATTTAAAAGTGAAATATCTAATAATTAAAATTGTAAAAGTTCACTTTCTCAATTAGTAGTTATGCAACTGTTAAAATAGTAGTAATTTTCTACTAAAAAATATTGCAATTTTTAACTTTTTTGACATCGTAATCTTCATTAGCGACCTAAAAAACCCCTGAATAAGAATATCTATTGAGTTTCCTTGAATATTTATGTGATAACACGCTTCAAAAATAGCAATGTATTTTTTGACCCATTTTTCAACATCCGCCATTTTTAAAATTTTGAAAATTAAATTTTTCTAAAAACGCTGCCTTAAAATATATAGCTGAAAATAAAGAAATTTGTTAAAAAAGTTATGAAATTTTTAAAAAAAAGTTCATTTTTCCATGCATTTTCAATGGGAAATTTCAATCGATTACTGGCACGGGTTAATATTAATCAATCAGGCTGCAATTTTACAGAATTTTTTTTTTTTATATTGGAACCAAACTGGAGGGTATCGTAAACATAATTCGAAAGTAGACTTTTTAACGAACACCCTAGTGCGCATGCGTATATTTTATAATATACTATTCCGCATGCGTAAATTACACAGCCACACAAGAAAATAAAGTTCCCTGGCCTGGGTATGAGACACATATCCTGTGTATTTTGATGCGCTGAATCCTAATCCGAAGTCAGAATTGTCAGATTGGCTAAATTTTTTGAGATAATCTCAAAAAACCAAATCTCAAAAAATTTCAAAAACACTCAAAAAACCTCAAAAAAAAATTTTTTTAGCTGAGACACTACACGAAGGGAAATCTGTTTCGTTTTGCGCATGGACATCGACGTTAATATTGCATGAAGGATTCTGGTGCGCTTTTCGCACGGACTTCGTGCAACACATGCAAAGAGGCTTGCGTTAGTCACACTATCTGTGTGTGCTTCTAGTAGCCGGGTCTGTGTGAGAACTGCGTGAGACCATCTCATGCGCTAAACGAATTAGATTTCTCTCCGTGTACTCTAATGTATTTTTATGTATTTTTCTCCGACGAATATGAATCTGAAGTTAAAATTATCAAATTGGTAAAATTTTTTAAAATCATCTCAAAGAGCATTAAAAAAACACCAATTAAAATACAAAAAAAAAATTTTTTGGCCGAAACACTACTCTAGTGTTTTTCTACGTACACTAGAACTCCTATCGAGCGGACAGCTCGGGTGAGTGTCCGCTCGATAAGGAAGGTCAGCTTGACGTATTAAATGAATGGAGCTCAACTTCCTCCTTTTCTCCTCGTCCCGTGAATTGCCTACTGTTTCCGCTTGATAGGAGTTCTAGTGTATTTTTGTCCGCTGAATCCGAATCCGAAGTCAGAATAATCAATTTGGCTAAATTTTTTTAGATATTTTTAAAAAACTGCTAAAAAACCACAAAAAATTTAGCCAATCTAGTAATTCTGACTTCGGATTCGGATTCAGCGGAAAAAATACGTAAGAATACATTAGTGTAATGTCTCGGCCATGACACTTTTCTTTTTTTCTGTGTCTGTGTTATTGATGTGCTATGGTGTAATGCCCTTATGGAAAAGTGTGACATGAAAATAATGACACAGATGCGTGTCATTACTTCATAATGTCATTGCGTGTCATCATTTCGCGACCACACGAAAAAAATGACACGAAAAAAATCACATGACAAAGAATGCACCATTAAAAAACTTTTTATTATTATTAGTTTTATAATAATTTCGTATCAACATACGTTGTGCACCATTTTGGGGAGGAAAAAATTTACTGCGCAGCCGTAGGTGCTGTAGAATAAGTAGAATACGTCTGCGCATCCTGGCATTTTTATGTATGCTTTGCCGTGTCATTTTCTCCCGTGTCATTTTTTTCGTGTGGTCGCGAAATGATGACACGCAATGACTCAAAAGTAATGACACGCATCCGTGTCATTATTTTCATGTCACACTTTTCCATAAGGGTGGAAAAAAATGATTTTAAGTAAAACATCATATTTTTGTTAAAAACCATCGTAGAACAATTTCTAAAAAAGTGTTTTAAAGGTCATAAATCAAGCTTTCTATTGGCTCTAGGCATGTATTAAAGTGAAGTCGAGTTCAGATTCTAATTAACAAAAAGTGTCATTTTATTGATTTTGAGGTTAGGTTCAAAATCAGACGTGCTGGACCAATTCTGATGGCGGATGCGGATTCAGCGCATCAAAATACATAGGAAAATATGTACCCAGGCCAGAGAATTTTATTTTTTTTGTGTGGCTGTGTTATCTTTACATATTTAGCCTAAAACCATATAGCTTTAAATACATTCAGCCGAAACCCTATTTACTCTAAAATGCATTCAGCCTAAATCCCATTCAACTTAAACTCATTTAGCGTAAATCCCATTCAACCTAAAATGCATTCTGCCTAAAAATTTTAGGTTAAATGGGTTTTAGGCTAAATGCATTTTAGGTTAAATGGAATTTAGGCTGAATGAACTTTAGGTTAAATGGGTTTTAGGATGAATGCATTTTAGGTTAAATGGGATTTAAGCTGAATGCATTTTAGGTTAAATATGTTTTTGGCTGAATACATTTTAGGTTAAATGGAATTTAGGTTGAATTCATTTTAGGTTAACTGGATTTTAGGCTGAATGCATTTAAGGTTAAATGATTCTTAGGCTGAATGCATTTTAGGTTAAATGGGTCTTAGGCTAAATGCATTTTTGGTCATAAATCAAGTTTTCTATTAATCTTAGACATGTATAGATTTAAGTCGGGTTCAGATTCTATCGAACAAAAAGTAAATTTTATTGATTTTGAGGTTATATCCAAAACCTGACCCGCTGGACCAATTCTGATGGCGGATTCGGATTCAGCGCATCATTCAGCGGTCGCTCATTTGTTTTCAATAAAATAAGTAAACACCAATTGCAGAGAAGAAAAAGGATCATTACCTCTAATGTTATTTTTGATGTTGAAGAAGTTAATATTAATTGCACAAGGTTCCCGTGACGACAAATAGTTATTTCCTTATTGTTGCTTAATTGAGAAGAATTGAATGACTGACTTTGTGGAACATTACGACTGCTGGTCCTATTATTACTGCTTTTAGTAACAATGTCATCAGCTTGTTTTTTATGAGCACTTATGGTACCTAAAAATTTTAAGTTTGTCATTTATCAAATGAGTTTCCTTTTAAATAATATATTTATATTTCATATTAACGTGGACTTACTATGAAACAATCTCTACACCTATATGCAAAATATATTTAAATATTGTCATGTTTGAGTTTCTATTACCTTTATTTTTTCTGCCAACTATGGTTGTTCCTCCAACACTTAAGCGTCTGATAATGCAATTTTCACTTTCACCGCTGCCACTACTGCTGCTATTGGTATAATTATTATTGCTCATATTACTACTAGTGCTTTTGCAGTTATTACTAACATATGAAAGAGCTGTTGCTGCTTCCGCTAAGCAAGCAGATAGCTCATCTTGATTTTTAGTAGAGTCTTCAGTCGTTGCATCCATATTTTTGTTGATATCTTTAAAAATTCCTTTTTTCTTTTGGTTTTTTGGTAATAATGTTTTAAGACCGGTATTACCGTTTGATCTAGTTACAACTTTATTAACATTTTTAATATCACTGACAATACTGACACCACTTTCGGGTAAATTTGACGGAGAATTTGATATATTTTCACTCTTTTTGTTAGATCTTTCAGAATTTTCAATCTTGCTTTGCGTTTTTACTGACGAAATGTTGTTTTTAATTGTATCTGTGACAATTGTTTTAGAATCTTCAACTTTAGAAGATTTACGATTACTGTTGCTAGTAGAAGCAGTATTTTCTGAAGTTTGAGGAACTTTATCTTGTTTATTTCGTTTTACTTCTGAAATATTGTTTTTGGCATCTTTGTCTACCGTAGATATCAATAACTGTTTTCTTTTTGAGGTTGACCTTAATCCATGATTTGTTTCGTCATTTGCTTGACATCCCCCATTACCTCCTTCCAAAGGACTATCAATACTAACTCTTGGACTACCGGAAACACTTGAAAATGAACTTGAAGAATGTCTTCGAACAATTACAGAAGCATCAGCTGCATTTCTAATTTTTGCAGGATAAATAAATTCATTGGAAATTTCAACAGAATTTTTTCTTTTATCATCACTAACAGAAACTTCTGCTACTTGAATACTGTTATGTACCAGGGGACTCAATCTTCTTTTCGTTCTGTAGGCTATTTTATCTGCCTTAATATCTGATCCTCGCAATCCTAAAACTGTACTTTTTACAAGTTTTTTTCGAAGATCTAAATCTCTTTCTGCTTTATTTATATCCATTGTTTTTTTTTGCGATTTTGTAATAGGAATCAATCGCCTTTTCCTTGGTTGGCCTACATCATACAAAAGATTTACAACACCTTCATCTTGAAGTAACTTATCAATTTCCTTGATACCAGTTTTTCTTTTCTTTTTAGGTTTTGCAATTTCAGTTTTTTTAAGAGTTATATTCTCTACCTTCAATCCAACTGTCGATTTTGAAGCAGCTGCTTTAGCTGGTCTTCCAACGGGCCGTTTCATTGACACGATTGAAGTAGATAGTTTATTTTGTAAATTTGCAAGCGTTGGTTTTTTTTTTAATGACAAAACTCTATTGGATATTAATCTTTTAGCAGCATTAGTAGCTGACTTTTTTCGAGTTTCAAAGGACAAAGAAGATGGTGAATTAACTTGTTCGTTTTTTGCAAGACTTGTTGATTTCTTTTCTGTTAACATTTTCTCATTCTTTGACGTAATTGGTAATTGTGATAACCCGCTTTCTGAAATATGTTCATCAGTTGCTTTTTTGTTAACGATCTCTTTTGATGGTGATACAGACATTGCAGAAACGGAAACAGAAGCATTTTTTGAATTGCTCGTTGGTTTTTTGTCTTTATCCGAGCTATCTCTAGTTATATTATTTAAATCTTTTTCGATCATTTCCTCTAAACTAATGTCCACTTTGCTTAGAAACTTTATTCTGTTCATTTTTTTACGTTTACTAGCATACTGTTCAAGTGCTTTTTCAGTTGGCTTTCGCTTTCTTCCAGACCTTGTTTCATCAGATCGACGACTTTCCGATACTACTGGTAATGGTGTACTTTGAGAGTCATTTTCTCTTGATGATTTAGGTATAGAAGTTGATAATAATGAAGATACTTTTGTCCTTATCGATTGTGAAGATGATGATGATAATGATAATAAAGACGTCGATGGTTCGGTTTTTTCTTTAAAAGTTTCCACTTTTTTATTAGTATTTGATTCCTGAGATTGATCTACTTCTCTTTTAGGTTCAAGTACTGACATTGAAGATTTTTCGATACTGTCAGGTTTACTTAACTCTGTTTTTAAGCTTTTTTTCTTCATCCGTTTAGTTCCTGATGAGGGCATTTCAAGAAGTTGTTTTAAAGCAAGTTCTCGTTCTACGGATGGATTTAATTTGGACAAAAGATTGTTACTGCTACTGCTACTGCTATTGCCATAATCTCCATCTACACTTAAATTGTCATCCATCGTTGACCCTATTCCAACAGTTGAACATTGGGACTTCAAATTTGACCAATCTGGATCTACATCACCTTCTAAAATGGCTAATAGCTCTCTATTGTCTGGATTATCATTTGAATGAGTGCTTTTAATGTTATGAAAGTTTGCCACACGCTCATGACTGTCATATGTACCACTGACACTTATGCTACCACGAGGTGGTTGTTGTGAAAGTGGAATTAATCCAGGAACAGACATTGTACCTCCCGCGCATATTTTACTTGCAAATCTTTGAGTTAGTTTCTTAACAAATACAATGTCTGCTGCTTGAGGACTTTCTAAATCCTTTTGTTTTTCTCGAAGGCGTTCTTTTAAAACTTCAGTAACCTCTGCAGGTGTTGCAATTTGACTTTTCAAGTGACGACTTGGAACCTTCACTCCTAATCTTGGTGATTGCATTTTTTTTTTAGAATTCGAATCATTTCCTCCTTCTTGACCTTGATTTATAGATAAAGAAGATTGCGAAGAGTAAGTACCTCGAACGTAAGGTTGAACGTAACTTGGTACGTCTTTAATAAGAGAATAGTTTTTTGATATTTTTTTTGTGGCAAGAGAGGAAGAGGAAGATGACTGGGATGAAGATGTTGCCTCAGCTATACAAGTGGATTCATCTTCTACAGGATTTTCAAGTGGTAATGTACTTTTGTCACCTACATTAGTATAATCATTAACTTGTTTTTTGTTTTCATCATGTTGCATTTCTTTGCTCGGTACCGGTTTCTTCTTTTTATTATCATTAAGAAGATTATTCAATTCAATTTCTACGGTATCTTGAACTTTGTGTGAAAATATGGCATTATCTTCGTCGGCATTTTCATCCCCCCAATCGTCGAAAATATCCTGAATGACATTTCTAGATTTTTCAGAAAATTTACTTTTGTGTAAAGTACTATTTTTATCTGATATAGAATAATTAACTTCATTTTCAGGGAGTTTCTTTTCCCCGACAATCTTGGTTATGCCATGACTCATATCTTTATTTTGCTCCAAGTTGTTACTACTGCAACTACTCACATCTTGAATAAAATATATCTCTTCTATAACTTCACTGGCAGTTTCTTCTCCTTTCTGTATAATAAACATTTGTCTTTCTTGGTTTTCAACCAATTCATCGCTGCCGTCGCCCCCATTATTATCTATATTTACACTTTCATCAATGGGAGAAGATTCTGCTTCGTTAACAATTAACTGTTTTTCTACGTCAACTTGTGCAATTTCACATGATTCACTTCCATCATCCTGAATGTCAATATTTGCAGAAGCTGCAGCTATGTTTATAATATTTTTTTGCCGATAGGCGGTAGATACTAATTGTGAAATATTTTTTTCTTTATTATTAATTTCAGTTGTTTCATCTGAATCTTTTAAACTCGTATATACTTCATAAGCTTCTTGAGGAGATGACGGGAGACTAGATTCAAATGATTTATTTTCTTCAATTAGTACTTCTACTGCTTCATTTTGTAACTGAATTGCCGTACTGACGGTTAAATGTCTATAGTCATCATGTATCTCACTTGTTGCACTATTATTACATTGTTCTAAAGACACTCCTGCTTCTACTTCTTCTGTTTCTTCTTCTTCATTAACATTATCATCATCATCTTCTTCTTTGTCAGCAATATAATTTTCCGTTACATAATCTGTAACTGCTTCGTGATGTATATTATCATATTCATTAGAATTCAGTGTTATTTTAACATCAGAATATTCTTCATGGTTTGAGTCTTCATGTACATTTTCTTCTATTTCATAATCAATCATTGAAGCAGTTTCTTGTCCACTCTGATTATCTTCTTCATTCATATGAGAATTTGAGTTTTCTTTATCACTGTTAATAGAATCATTTACAATGCTAGTTGTTTCAAAATGTAATGTACCGATATTTTGAACGATCACTTCGTCTTGATGTACTTGAATTACTGGACTATCGTCTACTTCGAGGTTTTCAATTTGATTCTCTGATTCTTCTGCCACTACTACATTGATTACTTGAATATTATTTAATACCTCAATTTTATTATGGCTTTCACACACGTCTGAACTTTCATATTTATTTAAAAGTTTCTCGGCAACGTTTTGATGGATTTCATTCTGTTCATATTGGTATTCATTCTGTTTTGAACTTTCATAAGTTACTTTAGAATCATCATTCTCTTCCCGATGTACATTTTGTATAGATGATTCGAGTGGTGGTAACATAATATTGATACATGCTAGTTCTCCATCATCCACACAATCGTCAGGGGTACAAGCTGAAAGTGTTATATGACCATTTTCCTCTTGAGATAAAATTTCATCAGATTTTCCTTGAATAAAATTGATAGAATGAGAAGCATGTACTGTCCTATCACGATCTTCAACTGTTTCCTCTGTCATACAATCCAGTGCATGATTATCCATTATTTCAAAATTATTTTTAATAGATGCTAATAACGTTGTAAAAAACCTGAAAAGTAAATTATGATCATGTCAAACAATAAACACTATTTAAAGTATAAAAAAATATCTTATTATCGATAAAATATACGTGACATTTTATTTCTAAACGATTACATTCAGAAACAATTGCCGATTTCAGCAAATTTGTGACATGTTTTTAATAATTATTTCTTCTACTTACTAAAACCAAATTACTTTAATAATTAGTAGTTTTAAAAGAAAAATTTATAAAATTTACAGTGATAAAAAGAAATTTGTTCAAACATATGGGTTAAAAATTATGCCGGCGAATGGGTAAGAATTTTGCAGGAAACTTTAGTAAAACGCACAGATAAAATTCTAGGCACTATTTATTGAGACAATAAATTTATTAAAACAGTTGTGCATGAGGTGACCCACGTCTGAGCCTTGCTGTGATTCGAACAAGAAATTAAGATGAATTTAATTCTCCAACTAAGTTTTGAGTGTGTGTGAGAATGTGAGTGAGAGCCGTCTCGTGTACAATGAGAAAATTGAGTGTATTTTGAGTATATTTTCGCGCGAACTTGGAAATTTTAGAATTAAAAACGAGAGCTGGTGTCGAGACTAATTCGCGTGACAATTCTCTATATTCACCACGGCAACTACCGAAAAAAATACTAAACAATATGCAATTTATACACTAAATATAGTTTGATAGATAACTTTTTAAATCTCAAAATACGTTGTTACAAATTTTTTAAAAATATATCTTAAGGAGGTTCTATCGTAAATATAATTAACATTATCATTTTAATCAACTTTGGTCCACTGGTATAGATAATGGTTTTATAATGATGCAGTTAAACTTTTGAGACCTCAAGATACTCGTGAAAAAAGTTATAAGCCTTTTTCTTTTTAACATTTTACATTCAGTTTTATGAAAATTGAGTAGTTTGTCATATACAGTCGAACCTGGTTAAGCGAGAATTCGATAAGCGAGAAACCTCTATAAGCGAGAGAAATTTGTCAGTCCGTTCATTTTTACATGTGAAAACCTCTATAAGCGAGATTCTGTAAGCGAGAGAATTTTCTCGCCCGGACCTCTATAAGTGAGAAAAGTCGCTCTCGGACCTCTATAAGCGAGAGAATCTCGTCTAAAATTTTATCAAAATATCTTTTGTTTCTAGTTCCATTGATATCTTTTTACTTTTCGTAAATGAAAATAAAGATAATTAAGTATTACCGCAGTTACTCGAGCAGTGAAAACACCGAAAATAATATTCTCCTTCATAAATTGAATTAAATTTTAAAAAGTTAAATAATGTAAAAATCCCAGCGCTTACAACTGAAAAATGTGTGTTCTGGGTCGTCCACTGGGAACTTGCAGTACACACACTCCGAGCTGTCAATCTTCTTAAAGCGCTCCAGGTACGAGTTAAAACACCCGTGACCTGTGAGCGCTTGAGTTAGGTAGTACGAGACTACTCCATGCCTTCTATCTATCTATTTGGCGAGTGTCGGTATAAGCCGATGTGTCCATCGACCTTTCTCCTCCCCGCTCCATCTTGCTTTCCATCTTTCAACGAGTCTGCTTCTCGCATTTCGGCGGAGTTGGTCCTTGCTGGGTCTATTGTCATCCGTATAACGGGTGGACATTCTATCTTTGAAAAAGAGGAAAATTTCCTCTCTTTCTTGCGCCAAAAGGTCTGCCGGCGGGACGCTGGCAAGGACCTGAGCAGCACTCGCAGATACTGTCTTGTAGGCAGAGATTATACGCTTGGTAATAATCCTTTGCGCAGACCGTATCTTTTTCAAGATGGTGTTGGTTCTGTCTGTTCGCAGGGAGGGAGCCCACACTGGTGCTGCGTAGAGCAGCTTTGAGTGGAAAACACTCGCCACCAATCTTCTTTTCCTTTCGGAAGGCCCACCGACGTTCGTCATTATACGGGCTAAACTTAGCGCATATTTTGCAGCCTTGTCAGATGCCACAGCGATATGGTGCTTAAAATTTAGAAACTTGTTAAGTTCCACTCCTAGGTACTTTATATGTGTGCTCCACTTGACCTCGAATCCGTCTACTTCGATTCGGGGAGGTTGGTACTTACGTCTGTCTGTGACCATGACCGCTTCTGTTTTTGTCCAGAGCCATTTGAAGACCTCTGGCATTCAGACAGCTGCTTGCTAATCGCAGACATTCGTTCATCAAGTTTCCAAGAGCTTTTGCCGTCTCGGCAGAGCATACGATCAACGCGTCGTCCGCGAAGCCGACGATTACCGCGCATTTAGGTAGACCCATTCGCAAGAAGTCATCATAGGAGACGTTCCATACGAATGGTCCTATCCTTGAGCCTTGAAATGCACCTCTTCGCATCTCTTCTTTCAGAGTGCAGGTGTCTACCTCATATATTACCCACCTGCCGCTAAGATAATTATCCATTTTCCGCAAAAGGTAGGGCGGTATTTCTTTGTTTCTCATCGACTTGATGAGATATTCCCTTCTCACGGTATTAAACGCGCTGCGTATGTCTATAGCTACCAACGCGCAAAAGCTCTTTTTCTTCTCCGGACCCAATTTATCCTTTCCTTCCCTGGCTAGGTCCACTGCGTCTTGAATGGCATCTACAGTAGACAGGCCTTTACGGAAACCAAATTAGTGCTCGGATAGACTCTTCTCTCCCGTCAAGTGGAGCTGCATCCTCTGCAGAACCATATCCTCTAGAAGTTTGCCCATCGTATCTAACAGGCATATTGGCCTGTAGGATGAGACCCTATCTAGAGGTTTGTTACCTTTCCTTAGGAGGACCAGCCTCTGTCTTTTCCAGTCACGGAAGAACTCTCCTCTTTTTAGGCAGTTGTTGAAGCCATCTAGAAGAATCTGGGGTGAAGCAACGATCACTTGTTTAAGGATCTCGTTCCTTATCCCATCGATTCCAGGCGCCTTGCCTGGCTTCAATCTTTTGCCTGCTTCGTGAAGCTCTGCAAGAGTGAAGAGTTTCTTCTCACCGACTTGACAGTCACTCCAGTCCATCCTCGGCCCTGGTTCTGCTAGTGGAAACAAGCCCTTTAATATTTCCCGCACCCAATCGGGATTGTCCATGCCGGGGGTCTTTTTCCTCGTCACCAATTTATTGGTGGCGATTTTATAGCCCAGACCCCATGGGTCGTTCTCGACGTCATCGATTAGGCGCTTCCAGCATCTTCGCTGTGACGTTCGCATCTCTTTTCTGAGGATCCTTTTGGTCTCTTTATATGCGTCCTTTAGCAGAGGATCTCTCTTAGAGCGGGTATATATTCTTCTTGCTCTGATGCATGCTGTTTGCAAAGAGGCCAACTCGTCTGACCACCAGTATACGTTGCGTCTTCTAGGAGTGTTGCTTCTACGACGCGGCATTGACGCGTCGCATGCGGTGATAATTATATATTCTTCATTGTCCGCACCTCTCCATCCAGATTGTTCAGCCTCTTCACCCATACAAGTTCCTTGATGCGGCGGGATTCTTCAAGGGACCGGCCGAACTTCTCAACGTCCAATTTCTTAATGTTCCACCTGGGGCCGTTCTTACAGGGAAGTACCTGTTTTCTGGCTCCAGGTGTGTCTCCCTCTGAGTCTGAGAACTTGATGTACTGGTGGTCACTCTCGGTATGATACTTTGAGACCTGCCAACCCTTCATACGCTTGTTTAGGAGAGACGTTGTTATCGTAAGATCAATAATTGATCCGATATTATGGTCTCTCCTAAACGTCCACTTTTGGCCCTTATTGACAACCATCAGATTGTTCCTTGAGACAATTTCTGCGATCAAGATTCCTCTATTGTCGAGCCTTGTCTCGCCCCAGTCTGGCGACTTTGCATTAAAGTCACCTGTGACGAGAACATCCAGCCTGAATTCTCGCAGGCTCGACTCGAGTTCATCTATCTCCGCTTCGAAGGCTGTCAATGGGTCGTTGGGTGAGAAGTATTCTCATAAGAATCAATGTTAAACAGTGAAAAAATAAATCGATCATAACTTTTTTCCCAAGAATCTACAGGTCTAAAAATTTAACTACAAAATTTTAAAAACTTTATCCAGCAGTACACTAAGTACTATTAAAATCTGTTTGATTATTTGATTTACGGTAGAACTTCCTTAATAAAATGTTAATGGTTATTTTTAAAAAACCTAGAGTTTGATTTTAGATTTTATTAGTAATAAAACTAACCATATTAGTTCAGGAACTCAAAAAACATACTTCTAGATGAAGGAAAGTTAATTTCAAGCATTTAAAGAAATGTATAAGTCTAAAAGAATAAACGGCTGTTTCCATTTCAAATCATACAGGCCGAATATGGTCAAAATTCAGAATCATGTTTAACATGATTTTGATTGTTTTTTAGGGCAAATAACGAGACACACATTTTTTTGTTTTGAGAAAAAACTTTATTTCGCAAAGTTATGAGCATTTGAAAGTTTTAAAACAAAGAGTGATTTTTGAACGAAAACGCTAACAAATGTTTTTAAAACCTCTCTACTTTTTTCAAAAATTGATATTTTTAAATTTTGTTTTCTGTTTTTACTAATGTTTTAGGTGCTCTTTCTTAGAAATTTTGAAATTTTGAAAAATTTTGAAAATTAACAAAATGGCGGCCATTTTTTTGAAAGTCAAAAAATTCAAGTTTCTCAAAAACGTAATTTTTTTCTGAAATTTTTTTTTATAGTTACTAGATAAAAAAAAGAATTTTTTCCAATGGGTTTAATGTGCGCAAAAACACTGTGGAAGGCGCAAGAATTTTTTTTGTGAAAATTATATAAGTCATTATTTTGACTAATACTGCGCCATATATTATTCATATATTTATTCTGTTTCTTGATTTTAGTAGCGTTTTAGATGCTTCTTCTATGAAAATTTAGAAATTTACAAAATTTTTTAAATTTTTAAAATGTGGGTCATTTTTTGAAAAATTTAAAAAGTCGAATTTCTAAAAAATGAAATTATTTATTTTTTTGAAATTTTTTTTGTAGTTACTGGATAAAAAAAGAAAGAAATTTTTCCAATAGATTATTGTGCGCTAAACACTGAGAAAGGCGCAAGAATTTTTTTTTTTATACAAAAAGTCATTATTTTGGCTAATGCAAAGATATCTTTCAGTTGGAAAAATTATCTGGAATATTTTTTATTTGCATTTTAAATAAATATTTTTTATTTAAAGAAATGTAATTTTTAATTCCTTTTTCTATCTAGTAAATAGAAAAAATTTTTAAAGAAATAAACAATATTGTTTTTGAGGAAATTGAGCTTTTTTATTTTTGAGAAATGAACATTTTAGAAGTTTTTGAAATTCCTTAATTTGTAAAGAAAAAGCATGTCAAACATTACTAAAATAAAATAAATTTAATAATTTATGGCGCTGGATTAGCCAAAGTAATTACTTTATTAAAAAAAAAAAAAATCTTGCGCCTTTCAGTGTTTAGCGCACATTAAACCTATTCAAAAAAATTCTTTTTGTTATCTAGTCTACGAAAAAAATTTAAAAATAAAAAAAATACATTTTTGAGAAATTCGACTTCTTTGATTTTTCAAAAAATTACCATCATTTTGTAAATTTCAAAAAAATTTTAAAAATTTTAATTTGGATAGGAGAAGCATATAAAACGCTACTAAAATCAAGAAACAGAATAAATATATGAATAATATCGTCGGAACTACTGCAATACTGCGAATTTACACTTGGTTAATACCGCGCATCTACAAATCCTCTAAGGCCTACTTCTAGTGCAATTTGCATTGCATTATAGCACTTAAGGAATTTGTAGATACGCGGTATTAACCAAGTGGAGATTCGCGGTATTAAAGTAGCTCCGACGATATATGGCGCTGTATTAGTCAAAATAATGACTTTTATAATTTTCACAAGAAAATTCTTGCGCCTTTTAGTGTTTTAGCGCACATTAAACCTATTGAAAAAAAATTATTTTGTTATCTATTGACTACAAAAAAAAAAAAAAATACGTTTTTGAGAAATTCGAGTTTTTTAATTTTTAAAAAAATGGCCGCCATTTTTCAAATTTTCAAAATTGCTAACAAAGAGCACCTAAAACATTAATAAAATCAGAAAACAAAATTGAAAAATATTAATTTTTCAAAAAACTAGAGTGATTTTAAAAAAATTTATTAGCCTTTTCTTTCAAAAATCACTTTGGCCTAAAATTTTCAAATGCTCGTAACTTTGAGAAAATACATTTTTTCCCAAAATAAAAAAATACGTGTCTCATAATTTGCGTTAAAAAACAGTAAAAATCATGTTAAACATGATTTTGAAGTTTTGAACATGTTCGGCCTGCATGATTTCAAATGGAAACAGCCATACCGAGTTTTTTCTATAAGGAAGCAAAAAGTTTGGAAAATCTAAGTTTGGAAAATGTAATGACATTTTTCTTACTACGGATAATGTTATTTTGTTTTAACAGAACAACTTCATAGTTATGACAGTATCAGAATATTGTAATTTAAACAAAAAAGTTCCGTTATTAGGGTAGAGGCACCAGTGAAAGAACATATTGATCATTTTCCATAATAATTTAAAAATTACAGTTTTTATTCTGGTAATTAATATGTTTTTATGAACCTAATGACTTCTAAATCTTGTGTATGACATAGCATTAGATTTAAAATTCAAATTACTTTCGAAAATAATTTTAAAAAAATTTAGTAGGTTACGTAGGGTAAGTGCTAGTAAGTTCGGCCGGTATCAGTAGTCGGCCAAACATTTATTTTCTTTTAGAAATAAAGTGTTAAAATATTTCAAATTAAGTAATGAAGTAAAAAGCAACTTAACTTTGTACTAAAATTTTAAAAAGTAACCAAATTAATATAACTTAGAAGTTATAAGGCTCTAAAAGTTGTGGCCTACTTCAGAATCACCGGCCGACTACTTTATATTTTACACTATACCTCTCACTAAAAGAACATCGCTCGGATCACGTCATAATCATTTTTATATTTCTTCTGTAAAAACTGCTTTAATTGATGTATTTTTTTTTGATTCACTTAAGTATATGTCACTTAATTATTTTCTTTCTTAAAAACAGCCAATTATTTATCAAATATTATTTAAAAAATGGAAATTCCTTTACTGGGTTTGCATTTGATCAGTGGGTCGCCTGCATTTCCTCCAAAACCCAAATGACCGAACTCGCAATTAACCAAAATTCAAGTGTTCGAAAAGTCAACTACCAGAACTCGCAATTGTCCGAACATCCAATTGCCCGAATTCGAATTTGTCCAAACTTCCAATTAACTGAACTAACATTTGTCTGAATTTCCAATTCCTTTAACTCGTATTTGTTCAAACGTCCAAGTAACTGAACTAGCATTTGTCCGAACTTCTAACTCCTCGATCTCACATTTGTCAAAAGTTTCAACTACCCGAACTCACAATTGTCGAAACGTTCAACTTCTTGACATCGCATTTGTTTAAACCTTAAATCTCCCAAATTTGCATTTGTCAAAAACTCCAGCTACCCAAATTTGCACTTGTCCAAACTTTCAACTCTTCGAAATTGCATTTGTCCAAAATTTCAATACTCCAAACTCGCATTTTTTAAAACATTCATCTCCCTGAATTTACATTTGCTCTAAAATTTAAATCCCCGAAATCGCATTTGTCAGAAAAACTAAATTCTCGAATTCGCGTTTACCCGAACTGTGAAAACCCCGAACTCGCATTTATTAGAACAACCAAATCCTCGAAATCTTTTTTTCCCGAACTGTCAATTACTTGAACTCGCATTTGTCCACTATTAAGGCCCAAAACTCGCATTTGGCCGAACTCTTAAGTACCCAAACTCGCATTTGTCAGAACTCTTAACTCCCCAAAATCACATTTGTCAAAACTCTTAAGTCCCCAAACTCGCATTTGGCAGAACTCTTAACTCCCCAAAATCACATTTGTCAAAACTTTTAAGTCCCCAAACTCACATTTGTCAAAACTCTTAAGTACCCAAACTCGCATTTGACAGAACTCTTAACTATCTAAACTCGCATTTGGTCGAACTTTTATATCACCAAATTCGCATTTGTCAAAACATTCAACTCTTCGAACTATCATTTGACAAATTCCTTAACTCACATACTTCACAAATCCCCGAACTCGCATTTGTCAGACCCTCGGAAATTAGTCTCTCTAAAGAAGTTTTCTGATTGGCAGGTAATGTTTCCAGGAAAGTTACCCGCCAATCAGAAGGCTCCTTTAGAGAGACTACTTTCCGAGGGTCTGACAAATGCGAGTTCGGGGATTTGTGAAGTATGTGAGTTAAGGAATTTGTCAAATGATAGTTCGAAGAGTTGAATGTTTTGACAAATGCGAATTTGGTGATATAAAAGTTCGACCAAATGCGAGTTTAGATAGTTAAGAGTTCTGTCAAATGCGAGTTTGGGTACTTAAGAGTTTTGACAAATGTGAGTTTGGGGACTTAAAAGTTTTGACAAATGTGATTTTGGGGAGTTAAGAGTTCTGACAAATGCGAGTTTGGGTACTTAAGAGTTCGGCCAAATGAGAGTTTTGGGACTTAATAGTTTGGACAAATGCGAGTTCAAGTAATTGACAGTTCAGGCAAAAGAGATTTCGAGGATTTGGTTGTTCTAACAAATGCGAGTTCGGGGTTTTCACAGTTTGGGTATAGAGGCTGATTCAGAAGTTAGTCTCAATTTAATGATACGACATATTAAACTAAATTCATAGAATGGTTTAAATAATGATATACAATCTTAAAATATGCATATTTTATGATTAAATGCAATAATTCACTATAAAACATTATTTTTAAATATAAATATTGAATATAAATAGTGAAATAAACTTTTTGCAGTTACTATTCACCAACCTAAAAAAGTAAAATATTTGACACAAATATAAGTTAAAAACGTGGTTTTTTAAGATCAAAATGGATTTATACGATTTGAAATATTGTATACTTCAATTACAAATTAAAATTTAATCCGTGAAAATTAAATATATATTTTTTTTAACCTTTTTGGTAACAATATTTTCTAAGTGGAAATGTGGCAACAACGTATTCTACGAGTTCAATTTTCATTGAGTGGTAACCCTGATTATTATTTTTCTCGTTTCCGTTTCCTATTTCTAGCGGCCATTATTATTTGTGTCATGTGACTGTTTTGTTTATCGTGTAATATCATAATTTAGAAAAAATTAACACTGAAAATACAAATAAAACTGGTGACAAAGGAGGATTTTTTTGGAAAGGAAAAAGAGTGACGGGGAAAGTTTATAAGAATAGAGTTCGTATGGTGGAAGCTGGAAAAGGTTTGCGTGAACGAATTCGGCAACGTATACAACATAACCTGAACGTTAACTCAAATTCTTACGTTTGGCAAGAAACTAAAATTCCTGAAGGGAGACGAATAATGAATATTGAAGAAATTGCAAAGAATTTAATATGCAGTGTCTGCAATGAAGTGCTTTCATTCCAAGATGTTGTTTCTGAAAAACAATGCGGAGTTGCTGGAGTCTTTGATATACAATGTCGAAAATGTTTATTTGTTAATAACGTCGCGACGGTCAAAGTACACGAAACGCAGAACAGAAAAAAACATTTTGATGTCAATTCCAAGCTTGCATTGGGTAAGTATATTAATTAATATATTAAATTCTCTTAATAAATTTTTATCTTGATGCTGAAAATCTTTGTACAGACTTTATTTTATTATTTTCAAAAATATAAGTTTTCTTTAATATGAAAAAGCAGCTTTAAAACAAAGATTATTTTTAAATATTACTAAACACAGTAAGCGACACCTAATTTCATAAACTTAATATATATGTCATTCTAACGATATTAAAATATATTTGTAAATAAATTGAAATAAAATGCAATATGTAGCAACTGCCAAAAGTGCTATTATAATTAATCAGTTTATATTTTATTTAATACTTAAGTTCCTAGAAAAATAACCTCAAAAAATAAAGCTTTTTAATAGACAAATTTTCTAAAATTTAAGCTAAATTGTTTGAAAATTTTAAATTCTAAAAATTAATTTGTTTTATTAGATGTAAATAATAAGATTTGTAAGAATATTGTTAACAAAGTGTTGTTTAATGAATATTTTAAATAATATTATGCACTGCGAAAATAGGATATCATTCTCTAAGGTTAGAAGACAACTGTCTTTTCAATTACGCTAATAAAAATTTGAAACTTCAATTTCTTATTTCATATTTATTTAATTAATAATAATATAAATGAGTAATTGTAATAAATTAATTACTGATATTTATTCATTTACTGACATTGACTAAAAAATAAATGATCAAAAAATATATAGTCAAATAATATAGGAAAATATAATATAGCAATAAATAAAAATAAATACATGTATAAATAGTAAAAATTTAAAAATAATGTTATGTACAGTTATAAAATAAATATATTTAAATGAACTAAATAAAAATGAATAAAGTATGTAATAATCAAAATTAATCACTTTACAGGAGCATTGCATTCCGGATTAGGCTGCACACAGGTAAACAAAGTACTCGCATCAATAAACATACCAACTATCAACGGTAAAACTTTTAAAAGGCATGAAAGAGAAGTTGGTCCTGCTGTAGAAGTTGTAGCACAAACCAGCTGCAGAGAAGCAATACAATTAGAAAGAAATATGACCATAAAGAATGCCGAAAAAATTGAAAACTTGTTGTAAGAAATTTGTATTTTAACAAAATAATAACAAAACAAAATAATTTTATCATAAAGTTAGTCAATTTAAATTAGGGGAGAGGGCCCCAAGTTGGACACCCTTTCGTCTTATTGCTGTAGAATCCAAACCAAATAAAATACATTAAAATGTTTTATACCGGATGAAAGTACAATTTATAAGGTAACTTATGGCCACAGAGATAAAATTTTATTTTGAACATAAACATTTTTTAAAGCATTTTTTCTAATTGTTAAAATTTTCGGTCTAAAAAAATGTGGCCCCAAGATGGACACCTTCTTAAAAGTCTCTGAAAATTGCAGTAAATAAAAAATTAACATCGTGTAACAATTCTTGAACTAATTTTTAATCATTTTACGGAATTTATCAGGAAATAACATTTCTTAAAACTTCAATCTAATAGCTTAACAGTAGAAAGTAATAAAATATCGAAAAATATCGATATATCAAATTCTCTAACGATAACATGACATATTATGGTGGAAAATAAAAAATTTTAATTAATTGGCTCAAAAAATTATTAAAAAAAGTGTAAAATCCAAAATATGCAAATAAATACATTGAGATTTGAGGCCTGTCCATCTTAGGGTACATGACACCATTTTTTAATCCCCAGTAAAAATATATATACGAACACTGAATTAGTGAAATCAGTTTAGGATATTATTATACGATAAATAAAGAATATTATAACGTTAAGTACTCATTCTAAATCATAAATTTAAGTAACTTTACCAACTTAAGAAAAAACTGTTACAAAACTTTTTTAGACCCAAAATTACGTGGCATGTGTAAAAGAAAAAGCAACTGGTTTTTTTTCTTTAAATGTGCATCAAAATCTTTTCTAGACAAACAACAAAAATGACAAAAAGCATAAGGCGCTGCCACCTTAAACAAAAATTTTATACGAAATGTCCATCTTGGGGCCCTGTCCATCTTGGGGCCCACTCCCCTACTGATTAATTAGAATCTTTATAATTGAAGTTTTGGTTGATTAACTAGATTTTGATTTTTTAAATAAAAATTTACATTTTGAGAATATTGTATTTTATTTCACTTTTGTAGTTCTTGTTACTGATCAAATTTTTGTTATTATTTGTAGGCCAGATCACTTAAAAAAAGGATTTATTATTCCTTGCAGTTCGAATAAATTAGAAAATGTAAAAAATGCGATTCAGGACATCATCCAGACGATCATGATTGCAGGTTAAATTATCAAGGCAGTGCAAAAGGAATGGAACCCGTAGCAGCAGTTGACCTCACAGAAAAAAACCCGCATCTTAAAGAATTTAATATTGAAGGGATCCGATATTTATGACAAAAATAATTTAATTTGAATTTTAAATAATATGACAAATCTCTTCATTGCCTGGGCGCCAGAAGGTATTAAGGGCGTGGGGACTAACGAGGGGAGGGAGTAATTTCCCATTTAATAAAATTTCTTCCGCACCCATCGTCCTCACAATCGTTTCCTGGCGATGAATCCGAAATCGTCACGACTTTGTGTGTCGCCGGCAACACGAAGGTTCCTATTTTATTTTAATTTATTTCGTTTGTGTTTTATATTGTGTCTTTGTGTAATTTATGTTAATTATTTATTTTATCCTTTTTTTATCAGTGTGGCGATTTTTAAATACGTGTAACGATTTCCATAAGAAATGAGGACGGTGGGGTGGAATTTATCTGGGTGCACAGAGGTTAACCCTAAATAAACCTTAATAATAATGGAAAAAAGGTGGTCCTCGCTAAAAAGAAAAGAAATTATGCCGTTGTGCTCAAATTCTGCTCGTTATTCAGCACGCTCCTTCCTAAAGTTGCCCCACTCGTCAAAGAAAAATGGATATTAATCGCTGGGAACGATAAGTTTTATATTATTTAATTGTCTTTTTGGTGTTTTTGTTTTTGTTTCAATTATTTATTTCATCTTATATTTATATGTCTATTTAATTTGATTTTTGTTTATAAAACCTTGTTTTTGTATATATTTATCGAATATTCGTTGTGTGCAAAGTATGTGTGTGTCGGGATATTATATTTGTTTTAAATTTGTTTTATTTTTGACTTAAATTTTTTGTGAATTTTAATTTTTGACTAAATATAATGTTTGTTTATATGACGACAAATTCCGACTGTTATTTTATTTTACTTATATTCTGGTGTTCTAAATTTGCATTTGTAATATTTTATAATTTTATTTATATTCTTTTTAAATAATAATTAAATTTAAATGTGCGATCTTAAGAATTAAATAGAGATAGTTTTTAATCGTTACAATATGCAAATCGGAATATTAGTTGGAGATGATGATTCTTCAACGATTTTGAACGTTCGGAATGCAGCCGATCACGAAATTATTAAACATTCAGATAACAATCACTTAAATAAAGGAGTTGTTGGTGGATTGTATAAATTACAACATAAGTATAAAGAAGTAACGAAAGAAGCTATAACATCAATTTCTCGTAGCTTCAGTTATGCAATACATCAAAATAAGGGTAACAATGATAAAATGGCTCTTGCGATTAAAAATATACCCTATCATTATTTTGACCAACATGAGCATTGTGGTGATTGGTGCAAATATAAAAATATAATAGTTTTAAATGAAAAAAATGACCAAGAACAATCTAGCTTAGAAAAAACAAGATTATTTCAAAAATAACTGTTTAAAACAGGAATTAATAGTATTTTTTGAAAGACTTGCTAGTCAAACCGATCGTTTTGCTGTTTGTGCATCAAGCCAAGCTAATGAGAGTTTCAACGCAATTCTGGCTAGCAAAGCACCAAAATCTAGATGTTATAGTTTGTCTGAGTCGCTTGACTTCAGATTGGCTTGTGCAGTAGTTCAAAAAAATTTAGGAGAAAGATATATTACGAAAGTTTCGCGAAAATTGCAACTGTCTCCAGGAAAAAACACTTTAAATCATGTAAAAAAGGTCACGAGAATTTCGAAAAGAAGAGTAAAGACAATTAAAGAAACCAAATATAAAAGACGTCGAATTTTTTTAAAAAAACAAAGAGTTCAACTTCGAAAGTGGAAAGAAGCTTCCGAAGGCTGTTCTTACGAATCTAATATGGGATTATTAACTGATTCTCACGAACAAGATGAAGTAAATAAATTTTTTCATAGTGCCAAAGCTAATCCTGATTTGCCTGTAGATGTAGTTCTTTTTGATTTGGAAACTTCAAGTTTAAGTAAGAATGCAGACATTTTGCAAATTGCAGCTAGTTACGGCAATTTAAAATTTTCTGTTTATATAAAACCAAATCAAAAAATCTCCGAGAAAGCTTCAGAAGTAACTGGTCTACAAAGTATTGAGGAAAATTTACTACTCAATGGAAGTAGAGTTGAATCTTTCTCACTTGCGACTGCATTACGGCGATTTTTTATTTTCTTAGCGACAACAAAACAAAAGTGTGTTTTGACAGCACATAATTGTGCATTTGATTGTCCTAGGTTAATTAATGCTATAAAAAAAGTAAATATGGTTGATCATTTTAAAGCTATGGTTTATGGATTTGCAGATTCATTGCCTATAATAAGAAAACTCTTTGGTAAAAAGGGAAGAGGAGAAAACTCACTTAGTTACTTAGCAAATTCTTTAGAAATTTCAAGTGATGGTGCTCATAATGCAGTGAATGATGTGGTGATGTTAGAAGAAATTTTGAGAAAACTTAAAGTTTCTAATGAAATGATAAAAGAAAATGCCCAAGTTTGGCAAACTATCATTGAAAAAAATGAAAAAGACGAAATAATAACTTCTGCATTTAAAGATCTATCACCTCTTCAAAGTTGCACCACATCAGTTATGAGAAAGAAAATTGCACAAGCAAATATTACATATGAAACGATAGTACACACATTTCATATGAATGGAAAAGATGGGATTCAAAAACTGTTTGGAAAAGACGAAAATAATGATTTGCGTGTTACTAAATCAAAATCCGTTATTGAAAAAATTGTCCAATTTTTAAGCAAATTGTCATGAAGTTTAAACTTCCTTATTCAGAAACTATATTATAAAGTAAATTTACTTTATTATTACCAAAACTAAATAGACAGTTTTAAAGGATTTAAAATATATATTATATAAAGTGTTATGTCAGATGATACGTTATAAGCTTTTGTTATTGCTGTGAAAATTATTACCTTACAAACTATCGTAAAGCTTTTAAAGTAATATTTTAAAAACATTTATTATGAATTAAGTTTTTATTTATTAAAATCCAGAATTAGTAAAAACTACGCAAAGATTAAACATATTATATTAAGCGTTATATGTCAGATAGTTATATGCCAAAAAGAATTTGTTATAAATTAAGTTCATTTTATTAAAACCAAAAATTAGTAAGAACTACGCAAAGATTTAAATATTTCATAAGCATTTTGTAATGTATAAGCTTTTGTACTTGCTGTGAAAATTTGTAATTTACAAATTGTTATAACACTTTACAAATACTGTTTCAAAAAATTATGTTCTAAAGTAAGTTTAATTTCATTATTAAAAATTTGCAGAAACTATGCAAACATTTTAATATTAATATAAACCGTTAAGTCATAAAAGACGTTATTAGCTTTTGTAATTGCTGTGAAAAATATTATTCTACAAATTGTCGTAAAGCTTCAATAGTAATATATCAAAAACATTTATTATAAACTAAGCTTTTTTGGCACATATATAAGTAAGAATTAGGAAAAACTATGCAAAGATTAAAAATTATTATATGAAGCTTTATGTCATATAGTTATATTTCAAAAAGGATTTATTATAAATTAAGTTTACTGTATTATAATCAAAAATTATTAAAAACTACGCAAAGATATTGCTGTGAAAATTAGTACTTAACAAATTGTTATAAAGCTTTACAAGTGTTGTTTCAAAAATTTATATTATAAATTAAAGTTAATTTTATTATTACCAAAAAATATAGGAAACTACGCAATCATTTAAATATTAATATAAAACGTTAATTCATAAAACACGTTATTAGTTTTTGTAATTGCTGTAAAAATCAGTATTTTTATACAAAATATTAACAATATTTGAACGTTTTTCATTATATATTGTTTGTAAAACGAAAATAATGCGAAAAGCATAAATATCTTTATATTACGTTTATTCTACTAATTTGGAAAATCCAAAGACAACAGTTTTTGTAATTTAATATGTTTATAATTATTTAAATAAAATTTACTTCCACAGAAATAAGTATTTTTTCCCGTTTTTATTACTATTAATATTTTTTTTTTTACCTAAAGTTTTAAACGTTATTATGTAATAAATAGAAAATATCGAACGTAAAAGTAAAAAATTTTTTTATATTTGATAATTTTTAAATTTCACATTTTACTATTCTCACTATTCTAAGAAATAAAAGAATATTTATCCAAATTATCTTTTTAAATTTTCCCGCTCTTTGTGCTAAGCTTAGATAGCGCATGCGTGATGTGCTCTTTAGAAAAGCAACGTTGTCAAGTTGCATCATGTTTCATTTAAAGTTTTGAATATTAACAATTTTAATCATGTTTTATTTCAAGGATGGCATCGAGCAGGTCGTGTTGTATCGTATCGTGGCGAACCACAACACGATAGACTTAGTCGAGTAGTATCGTAGCTCGCCACGATATGATGCGTCTGAAGCCATCGTGTTGAGGCTCGATACGATACGATGGAACTTGTTCCATCGTATCGTGGCTTGACACGATACGATGGACTGAGTTCCATCGTATCGTGTCAAGCCAGGATACGATGGACTGGGATCGATCGTATCGTGTCAAGCCACGATACGATGGAATGAGTTCAATCGTATCGTATCTAATCACGATGCGATAGACTGAGCTCAAACGTATCGTGTCCAACCACGATACGATGGACTAAGCTCAATCGTATCGGATCAAACCAAGATTCGATAGATTGAATTCCATTGTTTCGTGGCGAGCCTACTACTTTCGTCGTAAATCGCGGAGCTTCATTCAAATTCAAGCCCTCCTTATTATTTCATTTGGCCCTTTTATAGCATAATAAATGAATAAATAAATTAAAACAATAAATAATAAAATTTTTATCAGAAAAAAAGATTCTGTAAAGAAGAATATTTTAAATAATTAAATTTTACATTATAAATTGTTTAAACAAATTGTTATAAACAAATAGACAAATAAATTTAAAAAAAAAAGATTCTGAAAAGTAGACAATGTTTTAAATAATTAAATTTTACATTATAAATTGTTGAAACAAATTGTCACAAGCAAATGGACAAATATTAAATTTTTCATCAGAAAAAAAATTCTGAACAGTAGAAAATGTTTTAAATAATTAAATTTTACCTTATACATTGTTTAAAAAATTAATTGTTTAAACAAATTGTTATAAACAAATAAACTCATACATTTATAAAAGAAACAAAAATTCTTAAAAGTAAAAAACCTTTTAAATAATTAAATTTTACATTATAAATTGTTTAAACAAATTGTTATAAACAAATGGACAAATATTAAAACTTTTATCAGAAAAAAGATTCTGAAAAGTAGAGAATGTTTTAAATAATTTAATTTTACATTATTAATTGTTTAAAAAATTAATCGTTTTAACAAATTGTTATAAACAAATAGACAAATAAATTTTTATAAGAAGAAAAAATTCTGAAAAGTAAATAATGTTTTCAATAATTAAGTTTTACTTTATAAATTGTTTAAACAAATTGTTATAAACAAATGGACAAATAAATTTTCATAAGAAAAATACATTTTAAAAAGTAGAGAATGTTTTAAATAATTAAATATTACATTAAAAATTGTTTTGAAAATTAATTGTTTAAACAAATTGTTATAAACAAATGGACAAATAAATTTTTATAAAAAAAGAAAATTCTTAAAAGTAGACAATGTTTTAAATATTTAAATTTTACATTATAAATTGTTTAAACAAATTGTTATAAACAAATGGACAAATATTAAAACTTTTATCAAAAAAATAGATTTTGAGAAGTAGAGAATGTTTTAAATAATTAAATTTTACATTATAAATTGTTTAAAAAATTAGTCGTTTTAACAAATTGTTATGAACAAATGGACAAATAAATTTTTAAAAGAAGATCTTATAAACAAATTGTGACAGCAGCTTAACGTCACGTAATGTTTCACTACAGAAAACGCTGAAATAACGTTAATATATGTTACTATATGATAAGCGGTAAAATATGAACGATTAAATAGATAGATATGAATTATATTTTAATAACGATCAACAATAGATTTTCTTTATGTTCTTTAAATCTTTTCTCGAATATTCATTAAACCTTTATAATCTTGAAGATCTGAAAATGTCACGTTTTTGACAAAAAAAAGGGGTTTCAATTTTACGACTTGAAAATATTCGGAAACAAACATCTGGTATCATAATTCCGGACCGCGGGTCTCTGCGCCTTTCTGGCAATAAAACATGAAATTTACCGATAGGAAAAACCTATAAAGAATGCAAAATTGTCGAAAAAATTAATTGTTTAGAGAAATTGTTATAAACAAATTGACAAATATTAAATCTTTCATCAGAAAAAGAGATTGAGGTAAGTGGGGAATGTTTGAAATAATACAATTAAATTTTATACAATTAAATTTTTAAAAAATGTATAATGTTGAAAATAACTATTTAAAACATCCACTTTCCTAAATCATTTTTTCTGATAAAAGTTTAAATATCTGTACAATTGTTTATGAGAATTTGTTTAAACAATTAAAAATGTAAAATTTAATTATTTAAAACATTCTCTACTTTTCAGAATCCTTTTTTTTCGGTTTTAATATTTTTACATTTTTCTATAACAATTTTTTTTTTTTCCTATCGGTAAATTTCATGTTTTATTGCCAGAAAGGCGCAGAGACCCGCGGTCCGGAATTATGATACCATATGTTTGTTTCCGAATATTTTCAAGTCGTAAAATTGAAACCCCTTTTTTTTGGTCGAAAACGTGACATTTTCGGATCTTCAAGATTATAAAGGTTTAATGAATATTCGAGAAAAGATTTAAAGAACATAAAGAAAATCTATTGTTGATCGTTATTAAAATATAATTCATATCTATCTATTTAATCGTTCATATTTTACCGCTTATCATATAGTAACATATATTAACGTTAATTCAGCGTTTTCTGTAGTGAAACATTACGTGACGTTAAGCTGCTGTCACAATTTGTTTATAAGATCTTCTTTTAAAAATTTATTTGTCCATTTGTTCATAACAATTTGTTAAAACGACTAATTTTTTAAACAATTTATAATGTAAAATTTAATTATTTAAAACATTCTCTACTTCTCAAAATCTATTTTTTTGATAAAAGTTTTAATATTTGTCCATTTGTTTATAACAATTTGTTTGAACAATTTATAATGTAAAATTTAAATATTTAAAACATTGTCTAATTTTAAGAATTTTCTTTTATTATAAAAATTTATTTGTCCATTTGTTTATAACAATTTGTTTAAACAATTAATTTTCAAAACAATTTTTAATGTAATATTCAATTATTTAAAACATTCTCTACTTTTTAGAATGTATTTTTTTTATGAAAATTTATTTGTCTATTTGTTTATAACAATTTGTTAAAACGATTAATTTTTTAAACAATTAATAATGTAAAATTAAATTATTTAAAACATTCTCTACTTTTCAGAATCTTTTTTCTGATAAAAGTTTTAATATTTGTCCATTTGTTTATAACAATTTGTTTAAACAATTCATAATGTAAAATTTAATTATTTAAAAGCTTTTTTACTTTTAAGAATTTTTGTTTCTTTTATAAATGTATGAGTTTATTTGTTTATAACAATTTGTTTAAACAATTAATTTTTTAAACAATGTATAAGGTAAAATTTAATTATTTAAAACATTTTCTACTGTTCAGAATTTTTTTTCTGATGAAAAATTTAATATTTGTCCATTTGCTTGTGACAATTTGTTTCAACAATTTATAATGTAAAATTTAATTATTTAAAACATTGTCTACTTTTCAGAATCTTTTTTTTTAAATTTATTTGTCTATTTGTTTATAACAATTTGTTTAAACAATTTATAATGTAAAATTTAATTATTTAAAATATTCTCCACTTTACAGAATCTTTTTTTCTGATAAAAATTTTATTATTTATTGTTTTAATTTATTTATTCATTTATTATGCTATAAAAGGGCCAAATGAAATAATAAGGAGGGCTTGAATTTGAATGAAGCTCCGCGATTTACGACGAAAGTAGTAGGCTCGCCACGAAACAATGGAATTCAATCTATCGAATCTTGGTTTGATCCGATACGATTGAGCTTAGTCCATCGTATCGTGGTTGGACACGATACGTTTGAGCTCAGTCTATCGCATCGTGATTAGATACGATACGATTGAACTCATTCCATCGTATCGTGGCTTGACACGATACGATCGATCCCAGTCCATCGTATCCTGGCTTGACACGATACGATGGAACTCAGTCCATCGTATCGTGTCAAGCCACGATACGATGGAACAAGTTCCATCGTATCGTATCGAGCCTCAACACGATGGCTTCAGACGCATCATATCGTGGCGAGCTACGATACTACTCGACTAAGTCTATCGTGTTGTGGTTCGCCACGATACGATAGGATACAGTCACATCGTTGTAGATCGTGGGCGCGCCCATCCTTGTTTTATTTATTGAAAGAGGCTTTAAATTTTCTTGAAAATTGAGCGAATCGTTTTATTAATTATTGAAAATTAAAAATATTTAATCGCATCAGATTCTGATAATTTTTTCTCTTGCAATAATTAAATATATGAATAGTTGTAAGTACAATCAACCATATTTCTACAGGATGATGTGTTAATTTTAATAAATTATTTCTCATGATCCAAGCTCTAAACCATTCTATAATTTTAACCTCATATTTCTGTATATAAAAACTCATTCTATGGAAAGTTTGAACAAAATCTGTTCATTTTCACTTTGGGGTTGAACATCCTTAAGAGTTTTGACGAATGTGAGTTTGGGGACTTAAAAGTTTTGACAAATGTGATTTTGGGGAGTTAAGAGTTCTGCCAAATGCGAGTTTGGGTACTTAAGAGTTTTGACAAATGTGAGTTTGGGGACTTAAAAGTTTTGACAAATATGATTTTGGGGAGTTAAGAGTTATGACAAATGTGAGTTTGGGTACTTAAGAGTTCGGCCAAATGCGAGTTTTGGGACTTAATTTTTTGGACAAATGCGAGTTCAAGCAATTGACAGTTCAGGCAAAAGAGATTTCGAGGATTTGGTTGTTCTAACAAATGCGAGTTTGGGTACTTAAGAGTTTTGACAAATGTGATTTTGGGGAGTTAAGAGTTCTGACAAATGCGAGTTTGGGTACTTAAGAGTTCGGCCAAATGCGAGTTTTGGGCCTTAATAGTGGACAAATGCGAGTTCAAGAAATTGACAGTTCGGGCAAAAAAGATTTCGAGGATTTGGTTGTTCTAATAAATGCGAGTTCGGGGTTTTCACAGTTCGGGTAAACGCGAATTCGAGAATTTAGTTTTTCTGACAAATGCGATTTCGGGGATTTAAATTTTAGAGCAAATGTAAATTCAGGGAGATGAATGTTTTAAAAAATGCGAGTTTGGAGTATTGAAATTTTGGACAAATGCAATTTCGAAGAGTTGAAAGTTTGGACAAGTGCAAATTTGGGTAGCTGGAGTTTTTGACAAATGCAAATTTGGGAGATTTAAGGTTTAAACAAATGCGATATCAAGAAGTTGAACGTTTCGACAATTGTGAGTTCGGGTAGTTGAAACTTTTGACAAATGTGAGATCGAGGAGTTAGAAGTTCGGACAAATGCTAGTTCAGTTACTTGGACGTTTGAACAAATACGAGTTAAAGGAATTGGAAATTCAGACAAATGTTAGTTCAGTTAATTGGAAATTTGGACAAATTCGAATTCGGGCAATTGGATGTTCGGACAATTGCGAGTTCTGGTAGTTGACTTTTCGAACACTTGAATTTTGGTTAATTGCGAGTTCGGTCATTTGGGTTTTGGAGGAAATGCAGGCGACCCTCTGACATTGCAAGTAATCAAAACATAAACAAACAAATTGGTTAGAAGTGGTTAAACATTTAAAACGTTATTTTAGGGTACTTATTCCAAAAAATATCAATAACAGTACACGGGAAAAAATGAAATGTTTGCAGTGGATAAATAATATTTGCTGTTGAATCTAACGAAATTAGTAATCACAGCAAATTATTTGCTGTGACAATGAATAAAGTTTGCTGTGATAAGCAATATTATTTATTTATTTTATTTATTTAAAAAAGATAGAGTTCCTGGAACTAATGAGCTCTTCAAGGAACAATTACATAATAGATAAATTTTTTTGTACAGTTAAACATATAACGTGGCAGAATCTTTCTGACACGTTATCTTTGATTCTGACCAACTCTCGAAGGAGCCAATCGCGAAAATACTCAACCAGGGAGCAAAATTAGAATTTAAGAAATTTATGTATTTTTAATTTATGTTAACCATTGGGTTTTGCTCCCATTATGGAGTTGAGAGAGGCGGTTTTGAGGTTCCATGCTCGAAGGAAGACATTCTCTTTATTAGAAATTTGTTTATTTATTTTGTTATATTTTATTTGTTCACGAAATGCCACCCAATCGGGTGGAGGGATGTCCAAAGAGGATTGCCAGCGTCGCGCCAGGTTTCGCCAAGAGCGCAACCGAGGGTTGTACAACGAGGGCGTCGAGCGGATGAGATTCCCGCTCTTCGAAACTCTCTTGGCGAAAATCTAAGGGGCCAAATCGCACAGCAAGGGACATCTACCGCAATCAAAATAAGTTTGATTGCTAATCACCGATTAGAAGGAAGGATGACTCAAGGGGAAAGAAGGGGGAAGGCACATGACGAGCCCCCGAATTTTCGCCACCATCTTCCTTCCTGGTTGAGCCGTCAAGTAGAACGGTCATAATTTTAATTAGAAAAGGTTGATAATTGACCGCCATGTTGGCGGGAGTTTTGCAAAAGTAAATTTGTTTTATTTAATTGGAACTTGATCATTATTGTGTTATTGACTGGCGATTGTCACGGCGAGTCTTCTTTCTCTGGTAAGCTGCTCGATATTAATTTAATCTTTGTTTTAAAAAGAATTTGAAATCGCCATGTGCTTCAGCCCGAATCAGTTCGGGTAAAATCAAGTTTAATTTTAATAAACTTAAATTGTCTTCTTGTCGGGATGGATTACTTCCTTAAGAACCGATTTCTCACCTCCCTAAGAGAGGAAAGTCTACAAATTGAATAATAATTTATAATATTTTCTGTCGAGAATTATTTCTGTAATGATTAATGTTTCTATTCTCATGAACTATTTTTTTTAATAAATATTATTAATTTTATATCAAATGAGTTTCACTATTTATTTTGGTAGTACTTTTATTTTGGTGAACCAAAGGGAGGTTCAGATTAACTTTCCAGGAAGCATGGCAGAATTTCGGAGAATTCGTTCGTTCTCCGGCTCACGCCCCTCTCCGCACTAGACGAGCTAGCTGGTGACATTTTTGTTATAAGTCAATCTCAAGTTGTCGATAAATTTGAAGCGGCAATAATTCATTTTAAATTCATTTTAATTATTGTCTGGCGCATCCGATGTCCATTTCGCGGATAAAGTTTTGAATTTAGAGATAATTGACTTCTGTAAAGGAAAATGTCGGGAAACACGTTGAGAAGCCAATAAATTATAACGAGGTTTTATTTTTGGAAAAAGTAGTTAAATATATTTATTTATTTATTTATTAATTAAAAAGATTAATGAAAAATCCCGTTATAAACAATAATCGAATAATATATGGTAATACTGAGGTTAAACATATTCTAAGTAAGTACATATGGTTGGGATTTCGATTATCGAAACGTCAAACAGTTCCCTTCAGCTGCAGCTGAGTCTAGTTGAACATTGTAAAATAAGGGGATGTAAACAACAGAAAGCACAGATGGATAGATTCGTGATGCATTTGGGTTTTGGAGGAAATGCAGGCGACCCAATCTATCTTTTAGTTATGTTGTGGACCTCCTTCTGAAGGTGTCCTTAGAGTTAGAGGACAAGAAAAAAATTATTGTATGAGCTATGGAAACTCAAAGTTGTTGTTATTTTATGCATCAGAGAATTGGGTACAATTTTTTTTATCTATGCCTAATTTTGTTCAAAATTGTAAAAAAGCCTGTAAAATTTGCGTTAAAAAATTGAATTTTGCAGAAGTAGATAGATATTTTAGATGAGAGCTAGAGCACCAAATTTCAACTTGTTGCTGAAGGGTGGAAATTTTTTTCTGGCATAATTTTGGATCTACAACTACAGTTTACTTTTAGAAGGCCTGAAATTTTTCTAACATATTAACGTTTTTTTACGAATTTTGTTCTGATTTCTGATAAAGAGTTGAATAATTTCATTTAGTACTCTCAGTAGTCTAGATATCAGAAAATATTTATACCAAGTAACCAGTGGCGCCCATTGGATTTCTAGCAGGGGGCCCAGACCCGTTTCCAGGATACCACCCCCCTTTCATGAACCCTAATTTTGACAAGCAAAAAAAAAAGGTTCACATAATAAAATTATCTATACTCTCTAAATTTAATTTAATTTCACTGATTTGTAGGCTAAATTCTCACTGATTCAAAATTTAGAGAGTAATAATGAGTCAACTACTTTTTTAAAAATGCCTTTGAATTGATCAAAATTTAAATTTATAAGTAACAGTTTTCAAAATTTTGTTTGTTTTCGCTATTTCCTGCAATAAAAATAGGGGGTCGGTTTCATACCATCTTTTTTGAGATTGTCGAAAACGTTAGTTTTCGATTTTCTCTCTGTATCTCTCACTTAATGAGATCCAGAGCCTCGGCAACTAGTGGAAACATGGAAAAATGATTCCTTTACTGAAAAAAAAATTGACCTCAGCAATCAAACAAGTTTCTGGCACCTCTTTGGCTTTTGCTTTTAGGGGGTCGATTTGGGACCATCCTCCCCTACTCAACAATTTTTGATTTTTTTCAATTGTCAAATATTCTCAACAATTATCGAATTTTTTTCAATATTGTCAAATATTTTTCACTTAGGGTAACCGGTACAATGATTGGCCATTTTGTTAAAATATGAGTAATTAAATATAATTTTAAATAAATCGCTTTATAAATTGATAGTACAAGTTTAAAGACACAAGATAAAACAATATTTGTCTTATATACAAACATATTTTTAATTTTTGAGGCGGCCAATCATTGTAACTTTTAGTTTCTTAAGGGGGCCAATCATTGTAACGATTACCCTAGGGAACGTTCACAAATTACGTAACGTTTTTTCGGAAAATTTTGACCCCCCTACCTCTCCCATGTAACACGTCGTTACATACATTAGCGCCATTTTTTCTGCTGGTCGTAACAAACTGCTTGACCCCCCCCCCCCCCCTAAAAAACGTTACGTAATTTGTGAACGCTCCCCTATCTCAATTACTTTCTCAAATATCAAATTATTGTCGTTATTTTATAATTATTCTTTTTCATTTTCAATTAATTCTTCAATATTTAGTAATTCCTGTCTTGTTTCAATCATAAGTATTGTTCAAATATTTCAATTCAATTGTTTAATTCTACGACTATTTTCTTTAATTTTCAAACTCATTCTTCAGTTTTCAATCATTTTCTTCTATATTCAAGAATTCACAATTCAATTTTTCAATTACTTATTTCAATATTTAATTATAATTCTAATTTTTCTTTGAATTATTAATTATTTCCTTCAAAATTTATTAAAAATTTAATTTACGATTATTTTAATGAAATTTTAAATTATTTTCTTCAATTTTCAATTCTTTTCTTTAATTTTTATTTAAATTTTCAATAATCAATAATTATCGGCTTTTTTCAATTGCTTTTTTCAATTTTGCTTCCTCATAGAGGAAGCGTTGTGATCGTTAAGATTTTCGATTTTCCAAAAATAATGTAAATCGACTCAGTTTCATCTGAAAAGTTCAAATTTTCATTCCTGAGAAAATGTCCGGATGTGTGTGTGTGTGTATGTGTGTGTGTATGTGGTAAATTTTTTGTCGCCAGGATATCTTGAGAACGCTTCAACGGATTTTAATAAAATTTGGATGACATATGAAGTTCACAAATATCTAAATTTGGACACAGGGATTTTTGAAAATACCCAATCAAATTTTTTTGAGCACCTTTTTTCATCAAAAATATCGTTTTTTGGCAAAAAATTTTTTCATGCTAAAAATTCAGACAAATGAATGAAAAAATCATATTCCTTGTTTCAAAACGAATCGATTGACCTATATAAAGTATATAATTGACCAAAAACTCACGTAATAATTAATGATTTTTCAGTTTTTTTCATCAAAAGATCTCGTTTTTAGAAATTTTTTTCATGCTAAAAATTCAACCAAACGAATTACAAAATCATATTCCTTGTCTCAAAACGAATCGATTGACCTATATAAAGTATATAATTGACAAAAAACCCACGTAATAATTCATGATTTTTAATTTTTTTCAATAATAATTAATTTAAAATTAAATTATTATTTTTTATATTATAAATAAATTTATTGCTTCCTCTATGAGAAAGCAAATTATCTTGCTTCCTTGGAATTTAATTATATGCTTCAAATTTCAATTCGATTTTTTAGTTTTCAATTAGTTTCTTCTATATTCAATAATGCTTGCCTTATTTCAATAATTTTTTTGAACTTCAAATTATAATCTTTAACTTTCAATCCCATTCTTCAATTTTCAGTGATTTCCTTCAATTTCAAATTATTTGCTTCAATATTCAATAATTCTTGGCTTTATTCAATTTCATTTATATTTGAATTAAATTGCTTAATTTCGTGCATCAATTTTTATTTATTTATTTAATCTTTTCTTCCCCGCATTTATTTTCTTCAGTATTCAATAATTCTCGGTTATTTTAAATTATTTTTCTATCAAAATTGTATAATTATTTATTAATTTCTTAATTAGGTACTTTTAAATTGTGTCCACTATTCTGGCCTTTTTGAATTTTTTACAATATTCAATAAATATTATCATTTGTCAATTATTTCTTCCATATTCAATAATTTTATGTTTTTTACAATTATTTATTTTCAAAAATCCGATATTTTACTCTATTTTCAATCATTTTCTGCAATTTCACATAATTTCCTACCATATTTTATAATTTTCGTCTTCTTTAATTATTTTCTATAAAATTTCAATTCCATTCTTAATTTTTCAATTATTTTCTTAAATTTTTAATTATTTTTTCGATTTTTATTTAATTTTTCAATTTTAAACAATTCTCGGCTTTTTCCAGTTATTTTATTCAATTATAAAAAATAGTTTTTAAATTGTAATTCAATTGTTAAATTCTACAAATATTTTCTTCAATCCTTAGTTATTGTCTTTAAATTCCAATTACACGGAAAAAAATCTAGCGTGGCGAACCACCGAATTTGGAAATAAAGCTATAATAAGAAAATGTACTGCTAATTTGTATAAATGTTTCTGCTGTTTTCAGTAAACTGTTTTGATAAATTGGTACTTATTTTCTTATTCCTGAAATTCGAAATTTCATATTTTAGTAAATTATGTATTCCTCTTAAATAACCAAAATAGAAAAAGTGTTTAAATATATCAGCGAAACGCAACTTTAGGTCAGCTGTTGGTATAGTCAACTTCGTCATACAAACTTTAGTGATTTGGCGATATTGAAAATCTCCTAAACAAATAAACAGTCAAAAACTGACAGTTTCAGACTTAAACATTCTCGTGGTTATATTTATTTAACCTACACGGAAAGAAATCTGGTAGAATTAAATCAGTTGATAGTTCGATAGATTTTTAGTATCAATAGACAAATAGAATTTTATTATCTAATGTGACTAATATTAATATGAAAACATGAAAATATTCTAAAGAGCTTGAGATAGAAAGAAACCAACAGCCATTTATAAAATTTCCATCTATTTGATATTAAAAATGCTCGTAGGCTTTATTACAATTCCATCACACGACAGCTAATATTATTCTATCGGACACCACTAATTTTCAGGCGAAGTTTGTACAACACAAGCTAAGCTTTATATACATGTATGAACACACACACGCAGGCAATACATAGGCTGACGGATCAGCCAGCAGGCCATCAGTCAATGCATTGCTTGTGTGTGTGTGTTTATACATGTATATAAAGCTTAGTTTGTGTTGTACAAACTTCGCCTGAAAATTAGTGGTGGCCGATAGAATAATATTAGCTGGCGTGAGATGGAATTGTCATAAGGCCTACGAGCATTTTTAATATCAAATAGATGGAAATTTTATAAATGGCTGTTGGTTTCTTTCTATCTCAAGCTCTTTAGAATATTTTCATGTTTTCATATTAATATTAGTCACATTAGATAATAAAATTCTATTTGTCTATTGATACTAAAAATCTATCGAACTATCAACTGATTTAATTCTACCAGATTTCTTTCCGTGTAATAATAAGAATATTAATTTTTATTTAAAAATTAATTAAATGAAAACATTAGTATGATGTACCTATCCTGAGCAAATTTAGTGAAAAGTATAGTGAAGTGAAAAGAGGAAAGAAGAAGAAATATTAACAAAGAGAAATAAGTTAATAAAATTATAATTGTGCATTTCTTAAATAAATAATAAATACATCTGAATATATTTAGTTTTATCTATTGATATTAATTATTAATTAGTATCTAAATTAATATTATTTTGGATAATGTGATAAATGGCTTCTATTATTTTAAAGTTTATTAAAATAATCTTTATTTTTTATTTACAAACATAAAAGTGTTATTAATTCTGTAATCAACGAATCATATGATTTAATTTTAAAAAATAACATTAATAATAAAATATATTTAAAATTAAAAAATTGTTATATTTAATTTAACTGATAAGTTTTATTTAGATTTAAAAACATACGTTATTTTTTGTATATAATAAGTATCTTTTGAATTTTAAAATACCTAACGAAAAGAAAACCGTAAAATGAAAATTTAAAATTCAAATTTTAAACGTTAAAAAACCTTTATTAAATAATATATATTGTGGTTTTGAAAACTTATCAAGTTTATTTAAAATTTTCATAACCCTACTCTTAATAAAATTAATTGATATGAAACTAAGAATAACAAAAACTACTTATCAAAATATTAGAAAATCATATGAATTTAGATTTAAATTACATATTGATGACAAAACTAAATACATATTTAAATTTATTTATTATTGTAGAAATACAAATACAGAATTATAATTTTGTCAACTTATATTTTATCGTATTCACATCAGTCCTTCTTGATTCCTTTTTTATATGTCACTATCATTTCACAGCATTTCACTGAAGGTAATTATATTACTTTTATTAATTATATAATGTTTTAATAAAAATTCCAATATTTATTATGTGAGAAAAAAAGTAAACAACACCTAACCACGAGAATATTTATATAAATCTGAAATTGTCAAAACAATAAAAATTTTGAAAGTCAGTGAGATAAGATGAGATTTATAAAAATCAAGTTTATAACTATACATTTAGAATATTTCAATCAAAGAATTCCATTATCTTTCTTTTAAAGTTACAAATATATAAATTAATAAGACACTTTCCCTAATATGGAAAAATTGAGGAGGGATTTTCAATTTCGCTAAAACAGTGATATTGGCAATACCAATTGTACTTTTTTTTCCGTGATATGTATTTCAGGGATCACAGCCCCTATTGTTAGTAAAAAAGGGCAATAGGGGCAATTTTTTTAAAATAGGGGACACAAAGGGGACACAAAATTCGCTTTAAAGTCTATGATGGCGATTTCCATTGAAAAATTGAAGATGTTAAATATGGTCTTAATAGTTTTTACTTTTTAAATAGAAGAAAATTTAGTGTTTACTAAAATGTCAAATTAATATTTTTTAAACAAATAGCGTTATTCATATAAACATTAAAATATTATGTATACTAGAAACATTAAAGTGCGCTATGGCGCGCGAGAAACTTTGCATTGTTATTTGTCATTCAAAACTATAAATTTTTGGAAATTTAAATAACGAAAATTGGGAGAATTAAATTTTTTTTTAAAGTAAATCAAGAATAACGAAAATAATTGACAATTGAAAATAAAACTCGAAAAATATTTAGATAATTACACAATTGAAGAAGAATAATTTAAATAATTAAACAATAAACATAAAATTTAAACTAGAAAATTGAAAAATTAAGAAAATTATAGAAATAACTGTTGGAAATGATTGCGAATTAAAAAACTGAATTAAAAATCGACAAAAATAATTGAAATTCAAAAAAATAATAAAAACTTCAAGAAATAAATTGAAATTTGAAAAAATAAATTGAAATTGACAACAAAACTCTAACAATGGCCAGGTTAATCCAAAATCGAACAAAATAATTATTAAAAAAATTAAAGAATAATTGAGGGCCCGGATGCAATAACTACGTTTTCGCTCGAAGACCTAGACTGTCTCCTTTTTCACAAGATAATTTGACGGGAAAATTATCTGGAAAAAAAGTTGAAGGAAATTGAAATTTAAAAATTGATATCAATAGAGGAGATAAAGACTCACATTTTTTCTTAATAAAGTTTTTTTGTCAGACTATTATTTAGTTGAATAAAAATTAAAAACTAATTTTTTTTAGACATTGAAAATAATTATATTTTTACAATCAACTCGTGATATAACAACTATATCAAAATCTTTCTTCGAGTGCGGCAAGGACTTTTAAGAACAAAACATTTTGTTTTCAATTTTTGTAAAACCAATTTTCCAGTACAAATTTTAATATTTAAACACATTTGAAAACAAGTAAACTGGACTGAAAATATTAAGAGTACAAGATTGTAAATGTTTAAAAAATACAACTTATTTTAAGAACATAAAATATAGGTCTGTTTTTGACAAGTTATTTTTTAAAATATTTAATTTCCCATAATTTATGGTTTTATTACGTTATTTATTCTTTAAAAGTGTGTTAATTTATTAACAGTTATGTAAATAGAAAATAAAAAAGTTGATTTCTACAGTAAAAACACTTTTTTCTCGCTTTCTCTCTCTCGCCATAGCCACTCCGGAGTGTATCCATCCTTGTTCCGCTCACGGCTTAGAGCTCAGCCAGTCAGCTGACCAAATGTTAACGCGTGACGCGCAGTAGCTTCAAACAAAATTGTTTATAAAAGCTGAAATATTTAATGAATCGAAAAAATTCTTTTTGGTAAAACTTTTTAATACCTTACTAAACAACTTGTGTGATTCAAACCTGCAAAATTCGAAACTTTGTAACAGAGATTTTTTGCTCAAAGTTAGTAAAGCACAGTAATGATAGCGACTACATTATTATTAAAAATCAATAACAAATTACAATTTTTTCATATTTACAACCATTGTATTAGGATCTGCAATGTTTTTTTAATATGTAGGTGAAGCTGCAACTTTTTTTATCCATATGACTCTGAGATATCACGAGTTGATTGTAAAAATATAATTATTTTCAATGTCTAAAAAAAATTAGATTTTAATTTTTATTCAACTAAATAATAGTCTGACAAAAAAACTTTATTAAGAAAAAATGTGCGTCTTTATCTCCTCTATTGATATCAATTTTTGAATTTCAATTTTCTTCAACTTTTTTTCCAGATAATTTTCCCGTCAAATTATCTTGTGAAAAAGGAGACAGTCTAGGCCTTCGAGCGAAAACGTAGTTATTGCATCCGGGCCCTCAATTATAAAATTTTAAGAGAATAATTAAAAAAATTGTTGGAAACAATTGAAAATTGAGGGAAATAAATAATAATTGAAAGGAAATAGTTAAAAAGTAGATTAATTTACAATTAGAAAAAATAATTAAAAAAATCAAACAATATTAAATTTAAACAAAATAATTCAAAAACTATGGAAATTATTGGAATACATATTGGTTGGAAATAATTGAACATTGAACAACTAGATTGCAAATTAAAAAAAATAATTAAAATTAAAGAAAATAATTGAAAAAAGAGGAAAAAAATCTAAAAATTAAGAAAATAATTCAACATTGCAAAAAGGAATTGAAATTTAAATAAACTTAAAAATTAAAAGAAGTAATTGAAAAAAAAAAGGATAATTATTTAATATAGAAGAAAATAATTGAAAAAACGAGAATCTTATAATATTAAAGACATTAATTTAAAATTGAAAAATGGAATTTGAAATTTAAAGAAAATAGTTGTAGAATTAAACATTTGAATACTACATTACATTATACTAAATAATTCGGTGTCAACGGTTACGCATTTGCAGAGCTTCCACTACATAATTTAAAAAAGAAAATTAAAATGCATAGTTCGTTTTGAATTTATTGAGTTTTATTGAAAATCTTACTTTTTTATCTCAAGATGTTGATCGACTATTGGTTTCATAACCTTAAAGAAAATTTTTAAAAATAATTTTAAACTGAAAACATTATTTAAATTTTTTAAAAATAATTCAAAATTAAAGAATTAAATTACATTTTTAAGTAGACAGATAGATAATTGAAAGAAAAATTACAAAATGATCAAATTATTAAGTATTAAGGAAGTTCTATCGTATGACAATACTAGTCAAAACAGAGACCATTATTTTGAGGCTAGGTTTAAATTTAATTTTACTAATATATAATTAAATAATTGTATTTATTAACTTTTTTAACTTTATTTACTTTTTAAATATGACTATTTTTCATGTGCGATCAAAATCAACTTTTTAAAATGTCAGAACGTCTGAACTGTATCGTGTAAAACGTGAAATATTTTTACAAATTAATTTATTGCAACTCTCACAAGAACCCATTGTCCTTTTTTAAATGTTAAACAGGTTAAACAGTGAAAAAATATATCGATCATAACTTTTTCCCAAGAACCTACAGGTCTTAAAAATTTAACTACAAAATTTTAGAAACTTTATCTATCAGTACACCAAGTTTTATCAAAATATGTTTGATTATTTGATTTACGGTAGAACTTCCTTAAAGAAAATAATTGACAAATGAAAAAAATCTTGGAAACTGTCGAGAATAATTAACAAGAGAATAACGAATCAATTTAAAAAGTTAAATAGGGGAAAGTCGGGTAGCACCGGCCATCGGGTAGCCGCGGCCACTGTTTATTTTATGTATAATGCCATATTTTTATCATTGAAACAAATTAGAAATGGTGTATCATTTAATTCAACTTATTTTTTAGTACATTGACTCCATTATTTCATTTCTTTTTTATAAAAAACTACTATTCTGTAAATATAACCTTAAAGTGTTCGGACAATTTAAGAAATGAGTGTCGCATTGAACGTCATATAAAAATGATATTATATTTGTAATTTCTGACACTATTGAATTTATTTTTCAATTGATATCCATAAATGATTCTCTGACGATTATTTAAGACATAATTTGTTGTTACTTTACTGAGTTATATAATTAAAATAAAAAGTTTCTTTTACTGTGGCCGGACTTACCCGATGAACTTTTGAGGGTTAGTATTTTACTCCTCATATTTGTCCTTATGTATCTCTTAATTAATATGTTTATTTTATTATTGGAAGCATTTTAAGTGTTGACAAATAGTTTGTCTTCACCATGAAACAATTTAATTATTGTTCTTGAAATATTTACACAATTTATTGACCAAAAAGCTTAAGGGTCCGGGGCTGCCCGACTTTCCCCTAGTTATAAAATTTTGAGAGAATAAGTGGAAATTGAAAAAATTGTTTAAATTAATTAAAAATTTCGGAAAATAAATGATATTTGAACAAATATCTGAAAAACCAAAGTAGTTTTACGCTAACTCTGCACCCCCCACACTATGTGTTACATAGTTTTTTTTTCAAAATGCACTTCGACGGCATATGTAACTATTGTCGAATATCAAGAAAGTCAATTATATCACAGTAAACAATAAAATTTTGTGTTCTCTACATTACAGAAGCGTTTAAAATCAACAAAGCTAATAATTCTAAATCTAAAAATAAATATATTCTTAAACCATTGTTTAAAATTTTCTTTTAAAAAGCGGCTAGCTCTGCCTTTTTCATTAGGATTTTAAAATACCCGCAGTCTTTTAAAAATGTCAAACAAAAAAAAATAAACTGTGGTCAATCTCCCTCTCTCCCAAATAGCTCAGCGCGATTATTAAATAATACAAATTCAGAATTAAGTAAAAAATAACTTTGATAAATTATATATTTAAATTTGAAAATTAGAAATAGGGGAAATAGGGGACAAATCTTTAAAATAGGAGAAATAGGGACAAAACTTTAAAATAGGGGAAAAAGGGGAATAGGGGACAGTCTGTGATCCCTATTATTTTTTTTTCTATTAAAAAATTCTCTTTATTTTTCAATCATTTTTTCGGGTATCAATAAGTATCTTTAATATTAAATAGAATTATTCAATAATTTCGTTCAATTTTCTAACCAATTCTTCAATTTTTAATTCGGCTCTTTAGTTTTCAAATATTTTCTCTTATATTCAATAATTCTCGCCTTTTTTTAATAACTTTTTTAAATTTTTAATTATAATCTTTAAATTTCAATTACATTTTTCAATTTTTAGTGATTTTCTTGAATTTCAAATTATTTTCTTCGATTTTAATCCAATTATTCAATTTACAATTATTTCTACAATTTCCTTAATTTTTTAATTTGAAATTATTTTAGTTTAATAATTATATAGTTTTAAATAACCAACAACAGTGAAAAGGTTCTGGCCCTTGGGCCAGAATTTTATTATTTCTAATGAAATGTTATTTCATTTTGTTATTTCCAATAGGGTACTCTTGAATTTTTATAGGAAAATATTATTAATGATTAAAAATATAACTATTTAATGATTTATGGTTATACTTGAATTTGAAAACTAATATTTCAATATTTCATTCTAACTGAAAAACAGCTACGGGATTAAATATTAGGTTTAAAATTATATTAAAATCAAATTAACCATAGTTCATATGTACGTAAGTTCATGGGGTGTTTGAATTCCGTACTTTTCTGATTATTTTGTTACATAAAATTAAATTTTTTATTTATATTTTTTACCATCCTCCTGACACCACCCACCCCTTGACCAGGGGGGGGGGCAGCTGCCCCCCTGCTCCAGCCGATTGGGCGCCACTGTCAAGCAGGTCCGGCGAAACAGATTTTTTCTATGTGGGGAATTCCCCCTCCCCCTACCCCCTGTATAAATAATAAAAAAAATTATTTTAAGTAGGAAAATAAGTAATTTTCGAAGAAACTTCATTACAATTAATACATTTTTATTTATAATAAATGTAGGGGAAAGTCGGGTTTAGTGAAAAGTCAAGTAAAGTGGGAAATGATAACAGTGATCACAGGGGTTTCTTCGTTTAATTTTAGGTAAAAAAGGGGATTTTGATTTTCAAAAAAGGGGATTTTCTTTAATAAAAAGGGGATTTTGGAAATTAAGAAAAAAGGGTTATATTAATAATTCAAGTTTTCTTTTACAAAATTTTATTGTTTCTTTTTTTCAAAACAGTTTTATTAAGTAATTTAGTCTTTTTTTGTTTAATTTGTTAATGAAAATTTCGAAGGAAAGAGCACTTTCGGAAATACAAAAATTTATCTTTTAATAGGTTGTCTGTTCAATGACGAGAAGATGGTTGTTGCAATTAAATATTTTTAAAAATAATTTTCAACTTCAAACGGTTCTTTAAATTATTTATTTAATAATAATATTTTAAACAGGAAACATAAAAATCTGTGATGTAAAATATTCTGATATAATGTTAAAGAAATTAAATTAAAAATCTTTCAGCGAAATATGACAAAATCAATTCAAATTATTTTTATTAATCTCTTTTATTGTGTTTTTATATTTTCTAATTCAAAACAATTAATTTTTGTTTGAAATAAATAAATATATTTCATAAACAATTTTTTTTCATCCAATAAAATGAATTTGATGTATTTCAGAAAGAATACAAGGTTTTATTTTATGATGCAAAACTAGTAATATTTGTTTAAAACGAGTAAAAAATTTATTAAAAAATTTTTTTATGCAATAAATTAATTTGCTTTAATTAATTAAGAATACATGGTAATAAGAAAATTATATAACTTTTTAAAATAATTTTAATTTATTTATGATTTTTTTTTGTTTCCTGTTTAAAATCTAAATAAGTTCAATAAATAATAGTAAAAAACCATTTCAAGTTAAAAATTGTTTTTAAACATTTAAATTCAATAACTAATTTCTCATCATTGTACAGACACCCTAAAAAAGGATAAATTTTTGCATTTCCGAAAGTGAAAAAATAAAAACTTTTTTAAAAAAAGAAGGTCAAAGAAGAGAAAAATGTTGATTTTAGGTGTTTTAGGTGATAAAATCTTGATTTCAGGTGTTTTAGGTGATTTTTTTAAAAAAAGGGGAAAATAAGGGGGAAAAAAGGGGATTAGGTGAAAAAGGGGAGAAACTGTGATCCCTGTGATAAATAAACAATGTTCTAATGCTCCATTTAGCATGTGGAATTCCCCACCCACTTGGATTTAACGTGGGGAAGCTTCCACACGTTCCACATGCCTTTCGCTGGCCCTCAGGGTGCCCACCACCTTTTCGTTTTGAAATTCCCTGACTTTCCCTGACCAAAAAAATTATTTTCCCTGACTTTTTATAAGTGTTATTTTGCAATAAAGTACAAAAATTAAATTCAATAAATAAAACAAAATTGGGTATTAATATTTTGGATTTGTTCTTCTACCACTGTCTTTTGGGATTTTTCAATTTTTCGATATTCTCACTTTTTTTCAATATGTCTATTTTACAATTGCAGTCATTTCCAGGTAAGAAGCTGTGGATTAAAAGGCATTGTTTGGCATTGAAAAAAACATACGTCTGACTACATTTAAATTACAATGAATTTCTGTTTTGTCTTTAATCCACTTTAATGCCCTCAGTAGATTATAACTCAACTTGTTTTAATGCCTTTTAATCCTCAAAAATATTCTAAAAAACTGGAATGCTATTCAATGCCATAATACAGATAAAGTGTCGAATGAAGTCACTGTCATTCAATACTATTCGTCGGAATGTAAAGTTTAATACCTTTCAATACCTTTTCAAGGAGAATATATTGAAGAAACAAATGCTATTTAATCCTTTTTACTGACATACTAATTTAAGTGTTTTTTAATTCCTTTTGCAGAAGATAATTTTAAAAATGAAGAATGCTATTCCTTGTTTTCTTTGAGCAAGTAATTTTAGTGACGTTTAAAACTATTTCCGGGAAGAAAATGTTGAAAAGACGAATGCCAATTAATTTTTTTATCGATCAAATAGTTCAAGTTCTTTTTAATATAGTGTTAAATTTTCGCAATTTCAATACCATTAAATTTTATAATTATAAATATAAATCGGCATAAATAAATTTTTTTTTAAAAACTCAAATAAATTTTCATAATTTTAATAGAACACTGAACTTAATAAACACTTTTAGCTATACATCTGTTCGATTTAACACTTGATATTCGTGAAACTGCGAGTGATATTTTTTAAGGTTAGGTAAAATCGACTAGCTAATTTTAATGCTAATTATTAAAACGCATTGACATGTTTTAATCCTTGTAAATTTCTATTTTTTAACGTTCCCACCGAGATAATAAGATCTATAACTCTCTAAAATTGAATAAGTGAAAATTCACTTAGTAGATGTCAAAAGTCTTCCACTCTTTCAAAAAGTGCATATGCACTTACAATAAGTGTATATGCACTTATGATAAGTGAAATTTTCACTTATTATAAGTGCATATACACTTTTTGAAAGAGTGGAAGACTTTTGACATCTAATAAGTGAATTTTCACTTATTTAAATTTAGAGAGAAAGCAGTTCATGTTCGGTGGAGAAAAAATATGGTAGATCGTTGAATTCCTCCTGATCCTATTGCAATTTTTAGTATTATATGTTAACAAAAACACCATAACTTTTCACTAAAAAAATTAAATATACCTTGTCATTTTCAAATTTCCTGACTTTCCCTGACTTTTTGAATTTTTTTTCAATTCCCTGATTTTCCCTGTTTTCCCTGACTGGTGGGCACCCTGGGCCCTGCTGTCAAGTAACAAACTTAAACAAATCGATACGAAGATTTTATTCATTAAAAACCTCGCGTGCACAAAATAGCCCCGCTTGACGATAGATGTTTTAGACCGCCAATGTCAGAGAAAAGTTTTTAGGCGTATAAAGATAAATATATAAAACTAAAAACCACAATAAATTGATTTCTTTCAATAAAGTATGACAATGTTTTTTTGGAATGATCCAATTTTAAATTTATTTATTAAAAATCCGGAAAATGTTTCCTTCTTTCGATTCGTTATATTACTTTGAACCTTTCAGGTATTAGTTGCGTGCCTACCAGCCGAAAATTGATGCTTTTATTAAAAATATTTCTTGCGAAGTAAATATGAAATGATTATATAGTAAATCTATCAATTTTCAGCTGACAAGCACGCTAATAATATCTTAAGCAACCAAATGTAATTTTGTCTGTTTATTACACTTCTATGATCGTTATAAAAACCCATAAGTTAGTTGTTTGTTTAATTTCACACATAACCGAAAAACTGTATCTTAGATATGCAAAGTTTTATGATTTAGTGATACAGTGACTTTAGAGCTAAAGTATATCAGACGTTAAGATTCTTAACGTCACAATAATTTTGTTCCAGAATATCAGAGAACTCAAGTTTATGAAGTTTTCTTTTACGCTGTGGCTGTTCGTCCAGCTAGTGGGACGAATAAGCGACGGTTCTTATTTGTCCCGTTTCGAAAAATAAAGGAGCGGGGTGACGGGACAAATAAAAACCGTCGTTTATTCTTCCCGTCACACAATAAATGTAGTAATTCAATGTTCTCTATTTAAAAAAGTGTTAAATATTTTTAAATATAACTCAATAATTTAACCTCAAAATACAGGTATACCGAAATACACAAATATGTCAAATATTAAAGTCCGAACTTAACATTAAATCCACTATCAAACGTTAGACAATCAAAATTATTTTATGAAATATAGCGCGAAATTCAAAAATGAGCATTTAAAGATAAATTTGTAGATTATAATTATAGATTCTTATTATTTTCTTCAGTAAACTTTTTTACTTTCACTAGCAAAATTTGCGTACGATTAGTTTTCAAAATATTTCAAAAATTAAACTTTAATAATAAATAAAACAAATCGATGAATAATATTTATCTAATAAGAATTATTGTCATGAGTTTATTAAATTTGTACATTGTTTTTTAATTAACTTCAACAAATTTCAATTATTTTCTTCAAACTTCAATTATTCTCTATACATTTTTTATTTATACACCAGCTTTCAATTATTTATGTCATGATTTAATCAGTTTCATAAGATTTCAATTGTTTGGTCAATTTTTCAAGTATTGTCTTCAAATTTTTAATTTTATGCACCAGTTATCAATTATATTTTTCAAATTACAATTATTTTTGTTATTGTTTATCTTCTTGTAATTTCAATTTTTTTTTTAAATTTCAATTGGGTTTTTCAGTCTTTAAATTATTGTCACGAATATCTAAATAAACAATTTTTGTTATTTTCCAATTATTTTTGCCATTTTTGAATTATTTTTTACAAATTGCAATTATTTTATTCAATTTTTTTTATTGTCATGAACTTTTAAATTTCTTACACCTGTTTTTCATTATTTTCATCATTATTTTTATTATTGTTACGAATTTATTAATTTTTTTAAACCTTTTCAATTAATTTCTTTAACTTTCAATTATTTTCCTCAAACTTATAATTTTTCCTTTAACTTTACAATTATTGTCTATCATTTTTTAATTTTTACACCAGTTTTGAATTATTTATTTTAATATTTCAATTGTTTTGTCAAGTTTTCAAGTATTTTCTTCAAATTTGTAATTTTATTTAAAATTATCAATTATTTTCTCACTTTTTTCACTATTTTAAAGTTTACGAAAGAAAATAATAAGAATCTATAATTATAATCTACAAATTTATCTTTAAATTCTTATTTTTGAATTTCGCACTATATTTCATAAAATAATTTTGATTGTCTGACGTTTAATAGTGGATTTAATGTTAAGTTCGGACTTTAATATTTGACATACACTGTGAGAAATTTGTATTGAATTTTCCTGTTGATGTGTAAAGCGTTTAACAGGACCGTCCTGTTAATATTACCAAATCTGAGGAAATTTCGATCGCTGCTCGGTGTAATGTTATCATACTATATGAATTTTCCACTGTGGGTCGATCGAAAATTACCGTATCTGTTTAAAATTCGACCGACAGTCGGTTGACATAAAATTACACAGGACGGTTCTGGTAATTTTCATAAAAATGTGTAATCTAAAGTCACAGGACTAGCGGTCGAAATTTAACAGGTTTGTTGAAAATTCACAGGACCGTCGATCGAAATTATTATTATTATTAACAGGACCCTCGATGTAATTTTCCACATTAGACATGAACTTTATAGTATTTTAATAAAATTCATAGGATGTTCCTGTGTAATTTATGTCAACAGACTGTCAGTGGAAAATTCAATATAAAATTCTCACAGTGTATTTGGGTATTTCGGTATACCTGCATTTTGAGGTTAAATTATTGAGTTATATTTAAAAATATTTAACACATTTTTAAATAGAGAACATTGAATTACTACATTTATTGTGTGACGGGAAGAATAAACGACGGTTTTTATTTGTCCCGTCACCCCGCTCCTTTATTTTTCGAAACGGGACAAATAAGAACCGTCCCACTAGCGGGACGAATAGCCACAGCGTTAATTTTATTATACGTTTTTTATGATGATAAAATATATATTTCACTATTGCTGGATGCGTCAACGTAGTAGAATGAATCTTTGGAGGGATATATTTGATGTCACGATTAATCTAATGATACCAATAACTCAATTGCTTAAAAAGTATAAAGTACCTAGAGGTTTTTAGAAGTAGAGTGTCGATTTATTAATATTATAGTATACTTACAACAGTCCCAAAAATAACTCATAGTCAATTGTGGTCAACGTTAATCATAATAAAACAAAATGATAACCTCGAGTTTCAATAGTTTTTCATCTACTGATTTATCACTTTTAAGATTTTTGAACGACTTAAAGTTCGACTCCTGTAATAGAAAAGGACATATTTGAAATATCAAAATTATTTATAAATATAAATGTTTACATAGTTGAGATAACAGGATGTGCACTAGTTACACTTATCTATTTTCGACTCAAATACTATCAATTGCTTCTTCTATTTAATAAGAATATGCGGTAACAATTAGAGCTGCGTTCTAGAAAACCTGAATTCTTATAAATATACAAACAAACCTCACCGACAATTTACTGCTGTAACTTATGCTAGTACAAAAAATGTAGTAATATCGTTTGGAAAAATAGTTTAAGACAATAGAAAAGCGGCAGCCATATCCCACACCTTATTATTTGGTGGAATTGCTAGTTGTTACTAGTGACTTACAGAGATGGGAACAAAATTAAGCGGAGTACAGTGATGAGTCACTCAGGGCACAATTACATGCCTGCGTCGAACGTTGCGTTTTTGCGTTGAATGTTTTCTTAGGGTGCCGTCTCATGCTAGGGATTAATGGATCAGGGATTAGAATAGACCAATTAGAAAATGCTTTCCAATGTGACCAATTATTTGATTGGTCTATTCTAATCCCTAATCCATTAATCCCTAGCATGAGACGGCACCCTTAACCCCCTATCTAGAGTTCCTATAAAGAGAGTTAGGACACGTGAGGTTCAACTTTTGATTGGCTCAGCGTAACCGGAGACGGAAGTGTATTGAAAGTTTTTTCATTGGCTGAAAAGAGCGCGCTGATTTTAAAATGCTTTCTTAACAAACATTTTTAAATTTCGCCCGCCCTTTTTAACCAATCACACAAATTACTTCATCCTCACTTCCGTCTCCGGTTTGTCAACAGGCTAGTGGAAGGGGGCACATGTCCTAACTCTCTTTATAGGAACTCTACCCCTATCTATCTACATGGAAGCCGATTCTGCGTCAAGCGTCAAAACGCACAATAAAGCCAATGAGAGAGAAAAGGACGGCAACAATAACAAACATTGTCTGTCCTTGTCTCTCTCACAATTCTGTGTTTATACGTTCCGCGTATTTACGCATAACCGCAGAATCAGCTTCCATGTAGATAGGGGGTAAGGTCCCGTCCCATGACAGCGTCAAAGCGTGAAAGCGGAAAAGCGTAAAACGTTGCTCCAATCAGAACGCTCAATTAAGGTGATTCTAGAATACGAGTGTTTTGAACGTCGACGCGTTGATAGCGACGCGTCGATCCATTGTTTTTCATTGTTCTATCGACGCGTCGACGTTCCTAAATCTCTATTGTAGAATCACCTTTAGAATCTTCCATTGTTGAACACACTCTTATTGGCTGAACGCTTTCCGTTTTCTGCTTTGACGCTGACATGGGACGGGACCTTTAAAAATCATGAAAATTTGTCTCTCAAAAAAGTATTTTTGATAAAACTGATCAGAGAATTTGTAAAAAATAGTTTCTTTTTTTAATAATATAAGTCTAAAGGACAAGTATTAGTGAGTTAATAAATGTTTGTGATACATTTATTTTAAAGCTATATAAATGATATACATAAATCAAAAACACTAAAGTTTCTTGTATATTTTGCTATAAATTATACTTGAAAAATGTTATAACAATTTGTTTATTCCTTATTAGTTTGATATTGTCAAGCACCTGACGAAATGAAAGATATTCTCGGACGTTAAAAACTTTTATAATATAATAGTTTAAATTTAGTATATTAACGGAGTTTTAAATCTTTGAAAAATAAAATGGAACATAAATGAATCAAAACAACAATAAATTTAAAATATGAGAATTGTATTTAATCCATTGAATCAGTCACTTACTTTTGTTCTTACTTTTTTTTCGTTAATTAGTTTTCATTTTGTTTTCATAATATGTGTACTCCATTTATTCACAAAATCGACATCTTTAAACACTTTTCTCTTTATTAATTACTTTTTAATTAGCATAAAATAACTTTTTAAATTATTAGAATTCTTTTTTTTTGTATGTTTTTTATACTACTAACCCGACTTTCTTCCTATAATAACAATTTTAGGTTATGTGACTTAATATGATACACATCTTTTCGAGTTTTTAAAACAATCGTTTTACTATTTTTAAACATTTTTTGAACAATATATTCTTACTTTCATTACAAATCTTATTACAGTACGCTTCCATTTAATTGACCTCCATTTTAAATGAACTTCCATTTTATTTGAACTTTTTCGTACATTTTAAATGAACAAAATTATCCCTACCACACATGTGCTCGTAAGGGGAAATGTTACATTTCCCCTTACGGGCAGAGTGTTTTTGGTATTTGTGTAAAGAGTGGGAAGGGTCAATTAAAATGTTTCATCCGGTCCCGACGAGGTCAATTAAATGGAAGCGTACTGTATCAAATAAGGGTAAAATCCCATGTGGGCAGAAGCGTTGAACCGAAAGCAGAAATCATGAGAGTGAGAGAAGTAGGTAGTATCACTGTCTCTCTCACTCTTATGATTTTCTGCTTTCGGTTTTGCGCTTTCTGCTCACATGGGATTTTACCCTAACGCGTCCATGGGATTTCGCCCTAAGTCAGATTTCATTACACATTAGGTATGTTCTCGCTACCTACACTTGCTACACTCGAGTGTAAGAAGGTGTAAAACGGAGCATGCGCATTAAAGTAAAGTACAGAAACTAACGAGAACAGAATAGTGTAGATCTGTTACACTTTTTTCAAATTATGTAAGACATTAAAATTACCTTAAAAATATATATATTGAAAACAAAAAATCTAAAAAGGTCCATAAATAAAAAACTGTAAATGGTTATTTAGAAAGCATAGTTATTGAATTTATAATAATAAAATTTTACCAACATTTGTTTAAGTTGTTTAATAAATATGCAATTCTTTTACAGGAAATTATTTAACAATATGAATGAAACTTTATTTTCTTTAATTAAGATAATTCTTTCATTAAAATTTTTATTATATTCCTTTTAAACAAGGCTGATAAAAATCATAATTTTTTTAAAAAAGTCAAACAATCCGATTTTTTTTATTTAAATCGGATTTTTTTGATTTAAACCAAAAATTGATTTTTTTTTAAATCCAATCAGTATATAAAATCTTCAAATGATTATTTGTAAGTAGTTTATTTTTCAAACTTATATATAGAACATTTAATAAGAAATAATGAATAATAAAACATTTAATCAAAATCAAATAAATTATGTCGAACAAATGAGAAAATTTAAAAAAAACACCTTCAAATTTATATGAATGCAAAATTAGGAAAATTAGGTAGAAGAATAACATTAATTATAACATCATCGAACAAATATTTTCAAAAATTCGTAAGTACAAGATAGAAACAAAAAAAATGTAAATGAAGAACAAAGGTGTATAAGAAATGGAAAAAATGACGACAAAAGTTAAAGAATTAATTAAAACAGAAGGAATGACTAAAAAATAGTAAAACATGAAAAAATTAAATAAATAGGAAGAAAATGGAGAAATGTTTTTTTCCTTAGTCTAACAAACTGTATGAAAGTGTAAATAAACAAGTCCAATAAAGAAAATTTAAAAACTTTATGTAAGAATAAGTAAGTCTGCCAAAAATCTCGCAAAAAATAGACAAGGTGTGGAAACAAATTTAATAAATTTACTAAAAAATGAGCGTATATTTATTTTAAAAATATGGAAATACATAAGTATGAAAATCAACAAAATAAAAAGTTTAGTGAATGGTATAATAACAAAATTGTGTAAAATAATATTAAATAATTTGCATAAAAAGAAGAAAATTAAAGAAAATCCTAAAATGAAAGGACACGCAAATACAAAAAAACAAGTGAGATGAAAATGGAGAAAAAATCTTAAAATTTTGTAAAAATAAGAAATTATAATATAAAAATTAAATAGTTTCTAAAAAGTGAAATCTCTTAGAAAAACTTTAAGAATTACAAAAAGGTTTATTGTGAATATGAAATATAAGTAATGTTATTTAAGTATGTTGTATTAATTAATATGCATTTAAATTTGAATTAATTTAATTTTAAAAGTTTGAACAAATTGGAATATGAGTTAATTGACGTTTAGAATTTATTTAAATTATAATGACTTAAAGATATATGTCAATATATGTATATAAATTTAATAATATTTTGTGCTATATATATCTACATACAAAAAATTTTTAGATAGTAGGTATTTTGATCATCAGTATTAGCACAATTTCTTAAATTTGATCAAAAATTAAATATTTAATTGTAAAGTTTTTTTTCATTTAAATTCAATGATTTATATCATGATTTAAAACAATTATAACAGCCCTGCTTTTAAATATGAAAATTTTAACCCTTTAGATTTAGATTTTACCGAAAATCAATTAATTTCAATTCATATTATTTAATGATAATTAAACATTTTTAAATATTCAAATTTTTGTTTACATATTTCATTAATTTCATTATTTCTCTATTTAGCGTTTTATTTATTTACGTATATAATTAAGAGATTTAATAAATAAATAATTTCTTCAATAATTCTTTCTTTAATTAAATTTTTGTTATTAATTACATAATTGTTTAATAAACATATATATGTATATATACATAATACTTATTATTAGAGGTTAACCTGCATTTTGTGTTAATTTTATCAACTACTAATTTTTATAATTGCTATAAACAAACTATAGGTTACGAAAAAATCATAAACATAAGTAAATGACTTTGAATTTTTATCATTAACAAAATTTTAATTTTGAATTAGGTGCCACTTTTGCGCCATTTCGTTGACTCCACTTTTTACACTCGCTTGTAGTCGAGTGTAATGAAATAGGGAAAAGTGCAACGGCAGCTAGGGATTTGAGTGTACACTATCTCGTCACTTCTAGTAGCGAGAACGCAAAAGTGTACACTTTTGTGAAAAGTGTAGAAAGTGTAGGTAGCGAGAACATACCTATTATTTCTCCAAAGGCGACAATAAACCATAGAGTATTTTAATGTGACGTCACTAGTCAAGAAGGTAAGGTCATTTTGTCAAGAAGGTTAGTCTCGGACCCAAATTTACATTATGTTAGTATAAAATCCCATGTGAGCAGAAAGCGCAAAACCGAAAGCAGAAAATCATAAGAGTGAGAAAGACAGAAATATATCACTGACTCTCTCACTCTCATATTTTCTGCTTTCGGTGTCAGGGCGCAATTACATGCCTGCGTCGAACGTTGCGTTTTTGCGTTGAATGGTGAGAGGGAGAAAGATGTGACTATATTTCTGTCTTTCTCTCTCTTACTATTCAACGCAAAAACGCAGCGTTCGACGCAGACATGTAATTGCGCCCTTACGCTTTCTGCTCACATGAGATTTTACCCTTATAATGGGATTTTTAATAAAAAATGATTTTTATGACAATTCAATAAAAAACTTTTAAAATTATTAAAGGCAAAAGATAAAACATATTTTTTTACGCTTTTGTAGTATAATCATACTTCTTATTGGTTATCTGCTTTATTTTTAAATGCAAAAAAAAGTGAAAAATTCAAAATAGGATAGAAAGTTCTGTCAGTGTGATTGTTTTTTTGTCTTCTAAAAATAAATTTAATAAATTGACAAGGATTATGAATAGATTATAAAAATGTAAAAAAACATATTTCATCTTCTAATAGCAACAATTTATGCAATTTTTAAATAAATTAATCTAAAATACTTTTTATATTAGAAAACCCTTTATAGCTCAATGTAAATTTGGGTCTACGCATAACCTTCCTGACAAAATGACCTAACCTTCTTGATTAGTGACATAATATTAAAATACTCTATTTTCCTGTTTTAACGGAAAATTTGTAAATTCTGTAAGTTTTGTAAATTTATGGTCACTACCCAGCACCATCCAGGACACATAATAGGTGCGAGAACGAGACAAACTTATGCCACAGCTGTGCAGTAGAATGAGACAAAAGGAAAGTTCCTGGAAAAGGCATGAAAGCGGCATAATGATAAAACATGATAATATGATCTGATATGAGATCTCCTAAGGGCGCAATTACATGTCTGCGTCGAACGCTGCGTTTTTGCGTTGAATAGTAAGAGAGTGGAAGACAGAAATATAGTCACATCTTTGTCCCTCTCACCATTCAACGCACAAACGCAACGTTCGACGCAGCATGTAATTGCGCCCTAAGGGTGCAATCACTGAGACTGTCAAAAGTTGCGTCGTAATGAGAGAGAGGGCAACGATATATTTACGTTTTTATCTTTCTCATTACGACGCAACGTTTGACGCATCAATCTGATTTCACTCCACGAAGGAATAATAAGGAGACCGAACTGTAGTGTTCAGCCCTGTAGAAACTGTGCCAAAATTCTGTCTTGGTTCACTTGTTGGAAATTAACTCTGATATGTGTACACGTGCGCGGCGCACTGTTGCTATCTTCGTTACTCCCAAAAGTAGAATGAGAGAGAAAATTATTATGGCGGGAATCGAAACGTCAACTGATATTTAAGGTTATGTTTATTACTGTAAACAAGTATCAATACATCGATATATCGATAGTAATCGCGTACTGAGCATGCGTACTCATATCAGACTTAATTCCAATACGTGAACCAAGACAGAATTTTGTCACGTAAAAATCAGCGAGTGCAGTCTCCTTATTATTCCTTCGTGTTTCACTCTAAGGGCGGTTCCACACTTCCACGTAGGAAGTGAAGCCAAAGTAGGTAAGATGTGTAAAGTCCAAAGCACAACGAATACGGTTACGGGAGCAGGGCATGAGATAAAAAAGGACAGAGACTGTTTCTGTCCTTTTCTGTCTCATGCTCTGGTCCCGTAACCGTATTGAGTAAACCAGTGTGACGTCAATCGTCAATAAGGTTTGGTCATTTTGTCAAGAAGGTTGGATCCAAAACCCAAATTTACATTGAAATGCATGGGATTATTATTATAAAAAACAGTTTTACGATTAACTTATTGTAAAATTGATAAATGTTGCAATTAAAAGGTAGAATATGTTTTTTTGCGTCTTTGTAATATACTTATATTCCTTATCAGTTATTTAATTTGCATTTAACACGTAAATAGACAATCACAATGACAGAACTTTCTAACCTATTTTCAATTGTTCACTATTTTTTTGGCATTTAAAAATAAAGCAAATAAATGATATTATGTATGAATATATTTTAGAAACGTAATAAAATATGTTTTATTTCTCACTCTTAACAATTCTAACCGCATTTTATTGTATTGTTATAAAAATCACTTTTTATTAAAATTCCCATACATTGCAATGTAAATTTGGGTTTTGAGCTCAACCTTCTTGACAAATGACAAAACTTAACGGACTTGTGACGTCACACTGGTTTACCCAATTTCTATCTGCTTAAGGCCTTAGGCCTTTAGGATACGTGCCCCCTTCCACTAGCCACCTGACAAACCGGTGACGGAAGTGACGATTATGCAAGTTGTTATGTGATGGGTTGAAAAGGGCGGGCGAAATTAAAAAATTTCTATTAAGAAAGCATTTTAAAATCAGCGCGCTCTTTTCAGCCAATGAAAAAACTTTCAATACACTTCCGTCTCCGGTTACGCTGAGGGCTGATCCAATCAAAAGTTGAACCTCATGGTAATTCTAGAATAGGCTTTGGGACCGTCGATAGCAACGCGTTCGTCACGTGATCCCTATGCATTTTCTATAGAGATCACGTGATGAACGCTTTGCTATTGACGGTTCCAAGGCCTATTCTAGAATCGCCATCACGTGTCCTAAGGGCAAAATCCCATGTGAGCAGAAAGCGCAAAACCGAAAGCAGAAATCGTGAGAGTGAGAGAGACAGTCATATATCACTGACTATCTCTCTCATATTTTCTTCTTTCGGTTTTACGCTTTCTGCTCACATGAGATTTTACCTTAACTTGTAACAAACTCGAGTGACTCATCACTGCCCATCACTGATTATCCATGGTGTTTACGGTATAGCCCAAAGCACAACGAATACGGTTACGGGAGCTGGGCATGAGATAATAAAGGACAGAGACAGTTTCTGTCCTTTTCTGTCTCATGCTCTGGTTCCGTAACCGTGTTTCTATCTGCTTAGGCCGAGCGATTGGAGCTCAGGGATTGGACAACCTCTATTTGACATAACTTTTAGCTACAAGGCAGTTTTAAAGGCTATGATTGGTTGAAAGGCAAACAGTGTGATGAAATTTTTGATTTCGTAAGCTTAATGTATTTTTTTACCAAAAACGGTGTGAACTAACCATCTTTGAGCTCTAAATTGCCTAACGCACAATGAATCGTAATCGCTAATCCTTAATCGTAAGAATGAGAGGAAGTAGGACAGACATATATCTCTGTCCTGCTTCCTCTCATTCTTACGATTAAGGATTAGCGATTACGATTCGTTGTGCTTTAGGCTAATGTGTGCTCCGTCTCCTAGGACCGAGCGAATTGAGCAAAAACAACATGCCTTGATTATACTAATCACAGAAAAAAATTTTGAAACTTTATGGCTAAAAATATCTATTTACAGCAATGTTTTATTTAATAATGGAATAGAAGTAAATTAAAATTTTTCTGTCAACATAAATAAAAAAAGAACATGTAAAAATAAACAATTTTTTTGCAAAAATAGGTTCCTGTTATCCTTCATTTGTTAAGGATTAATTTATTTCATTTCATAAACAATTAAATCGATTTTCACAAATTTTTATAATTTAGGTTATGTAAACACTTTTACTTAAAATCAATTTTGTTCAATCAATTCTAACTATATATATATTTAAAAATTGGTTGAAATAAGTTTTCTTGTCTTCCATTCTACTAAATTGTAATTAATTAATTAGTTTTAAAGAAAAAACAGAATTCATTCTTCTTCTATGTATGGTTCACCAGCCCTGAGCTCAAAGTGCTCCCGGAGCGAAATACCGTAAACACCACCATCCACAAAGACCCCCAGGGATGGGTAAATGTAGAAAACTCGAGGTTTTCTACGTATAATACATGGTTTTCTACATGATGTAAAATACGTATAATACGTAGAAAACCCCCCACTCCCTCTTATTTTCGAAATTTTCACGTATAATACGTACGTATTATACTGTAGAAAACTATGTATAATACATCACGTATAATACGCACCCATCCCTGACGACCCCCACCAACACAATTTTTTGTTGTCTGACAACTTAGAGACCTTGTTTGTATATATACATTGTATTTTCTTTCAAGTTTATTAAAGAAGTACTATTAAATATGCAATTATGACTACATCATCAGATGTTGCTACGGTAACAATTTTTTTCCTTGTGTTTAATTTGATATAATTGCAATAAGTTTTACTTAAGCTTTGTCTGTGTGGTAAGAAAAGTGAGGTTATCAACTTTTTTTCAGTGCACGCGTTATGACTTAATCCTGTTTCTTTAATTTTACACTTAACACATTTAACGTGTTTTTTTTACCTATTATTGACAAAATTTATGTAAATATTGTATTACTATATAGCTAATATTTTGCTCTCAAGTGTACAAATTAATTCTATCGTTTATTAGTACCTAAAAGCATACTAAATATTTTTTGTACTTTCACATCTTTTCTTGTTAAAGTACAAATTTGTGGCTATTTTGCTGAAAATGTGCAATCAGAAACTGTAAATTTAACAGTAAACAGTTTTTAGCAACTTATTAGTACACACACACAGTGAGAATTTTATCATAAAATTACAACAGGATTCTCATACGAATTTTATTAAAATACTGTAAAGTTCATGTCTAATGTGAAAAATGACATCGAGGTTCCTTCCCAAGATCGATTAATCTTGTCTTTGTTTTGTTCATAATTTTTAATATTTTGTTCAGAAACTGAAGCCCAATTAACATTTTTTAAAATGTCAAATTAGTTTTAGAATCTGCATAAAATTTAAATTATGAGTACATGATCATATTTTTAATTACATTTTTTGTTTCTGAAAAAAATGGCTAAGTGTCGAAATTGTACGCTGCCTGGAAAAGTATTTTTAAGGTTATGTTAATTCTCTTCTTGCAACACCCTTAATTTAAATTTTTTGGTTCTGTTTAATTTACAAGCAAAGTTTAATTTTTTTCTGTGCCAATTTTTATTCTCCAGAATTATTTTTCATTTAAAATATAATATGTTTTTTGAAAAGCTAAAAAATAAATGAATATTTGATATGATTCAAAATTAGTATTATTTTTAATATAATAATTTTTTTTAAAATTGATTTAATAGTTATGTCAATTAAATCAGATTTTTTGATAAAAAAAAAACCGAAATTTCATTTACATACCCATATTATTATTGTTCTGAATAATTCTTTTTAAGGACAATTGCTTAAAAAGAGAGATAAATTAAGGAAAATAATTAAAATCCAAGATTAACATTAATATTTATCTTCGATCATTATTTATTGTTATTCTTAAATATTTGTGTTCTTTTCTTACAAATTTTAAATTACCATTTTTTAAATACCTAAACAATTTTTTGAATTTATAAACAAACTTTAATATTATTTTCTATTCATGTTTTTATTATTAGCATTTTAAAGATAGCACCTACATGTTCTAAACAGCATAATTTAAATACATAATTGTTTAAACTTTAAACGTATCTAATATTATCTTCAATTTAATTAAATTTCTTTAAACTTCTGTAAACTAAAAGAGTTTCTAATTTATTTTTAAATTTTAAAAAATTTGATATTTTATTTTTAAAAATAAAATTAAATTTTTTAATGCGATTATTTTTATTAAAGGGAATAGTTTTAAAAATGTTGCTTTTTTAAAAAGTTTAATTTAAGTAACTGGTTATTGAAAAGTACTCTCTAAATTTCTTAGAGTGAAACCTCACTCTTAAAGAGTGAGATTTCACTCCAGGCAAGAGTGAAAATTGAGCCACTCCATATGGAGTGAATGTTCACTCATTGAAAGAGCGAATTTATTCACTCTATAGATAGAGTGACGAGTTCACTCTAATTAGAGTGAATTTTTCAGCTGATTTAAAATGGCGGCTCATTCCTCTTAGATCAAATTTCCCACTCCAATTTTAGATTGGGTATATTAAAGCTTTTGGAAATTTGCATAACATAACTTTAAAGGAATAATATCTTATTTTTGAAAAATAAAAATAATAAATAAAAATAAATATTGAATCTCTTGAATAACTTTCTGTCAGTACTGTGGTATTTTCGTATTTATTTAGTCTCAAGGATATTTGTTATTTATATTATTTTATAACATTTTATTATATTATATTTACAAATAAAACATACAACTTAATACTAACGCTAAACTTATATAATTAAAATATTTGACGCTGAGGGGTCTCGAACGTGCGACCCCCAGGCCTAAAGCCCAACGCTCTAACCACTATGCTATACGCTCGTTGGTACAAAACTTACGAACTGCCGTTATAAGTTATACGTGCTTACGTTCACTCAAAACAGAGTGAAAGTTTCACTCTAAGTCTTGGAGTGAATATTCACTCCAACCACTGGAGTGAATTTCTGCACTCTTTCCATTAGAGTGAGCGATTTCACTCTTTTAGAGTGAACTTTCACTCTATCTGGAGTGAATGTACATCTCACTCCTAAATTAGAGTGAAATATTCACTCTAAGAAATTTAGAGAGTAGGATGCGAATTTAATATTATTTTTAATAATAAATGCTTATTATTTATCATTGTAAATTCTTTCTCATTTCTTTATAACTAATTATTTATTATAATTTCTAACACATGAAAATCCGTTAAAATATATTTAGAACAATAATTTTTAACTTTAGTACACACATTTAAGAGTTTGGAGAAGATGGAAAAGATTTTTGACAAACAACTATTTTTTTAGATGAAAAAGGGTGCTCAAAAAAATTTGATTGGATATTTTAAAATATCCTTGTGTCTAAATTTAGATATTATTATTTTATTATAAGTATTTATTTATAATTAAGCATATTATTTTTTAAAAATAATCAGAGAACGATACAAATTAAGAATCTACAAAATATCAATCTAATTTTGTTTCGTGTTGAACCTGAAACGAAAAGGCTCTGAATTACGTTTTCGTCTCATGCCCGAAACGAAAAGGCTTCGAATTTTGTTTTCGTTTCATGCCCGAAACGAAAATCCGCTCCAAATTCCGTTTTCGTTTCTCATAAAAAAGACTCTAAATTTCACAGAAACAATTTTAAACACAATTTTTTTCTTGCAGGAGACGAAAACGAAATTCAGAGTCTTTTCGTTTCGGGCATAAGACTGAAACGAAATTTGGAGTTGATTTTCGTTTCGGGCATGAGACGAAAACGTAATTCAGAGCCTTTTCGTTTCAGGCTCAATACAAAACAATATTGATTGTACATTTTTGTTTCGTCACAACAATTCAAAACAGAAACAGAATTCGGTTTTCGTGTCAGTCCCTGACAATAACTAATAATTGGTAAAATCGTGCCTGAGTTTTTATTTCAGCAATTAGTTAAAAACAACTAATTATTTGTAAAAAAATGACTAATTGTTAGTAAAAACATAACTAAAAACCGCTGCAAAGCTCTACGTCGGGTATTTACTTTCGTAGATTATTTTTTTCATTTGTGTTCATTTTTTGAACACATTGCTTCCTCGTAGAGAAATAATAAATCTCTCTTTTTATTAGCGTAAATATCCTAAAAACTCATATACTAAAAATTTTCCTTATAAAAGGACACAACTAAAATATCTAAGACGCATGTGGGACTTAAAAAAAAAAAATTCTACTGTAAAATTCGTAAATAGCTCAATCGATGCGTTTTTAAAAAATAAAAAGGATAAAAAGCTTACATTTTAACTTTCTGTAATTTTTTTTTATAATTTTGCCAAAAAAAGGTTTTTTTGAAAATTTTAAAATCTTAAACAAATATATCTGGAACTAATCGATCGGATTCAAACATATGGCATAATTTGTCCCCCTGAGAGACCTATTATTTGGTAAAAAAAAATGCTTCTAACTATAACGGTTCTCGAGATATTGGGCCAAACGTAATGTTAACACACACACACACACACACACACACCCGGACATTTTTTCTAAACATTATTTTTGACATCCTGGTGTCGAATTATGTCGAGAAATGTCAAAAAATTGCAATTGAGGATTTGAGGGTAAAACAATACTTCCTTTATGAGGAAGCAAAAATTGATTATTAAGATTTTCCATTTTTAAAAGCTTGATAACTCCATACGAAAAGGCGCTAGAGGGTTCGTAAACAGCTCAATCGATGCGCGTTTAATAAATAAAAAGGATAAAAAGTTTACATTTTAACTTTCTGTAATTTTTTTTTATAATTTTGCCAAAAAACTTTTTTTGAAAATTTTAAATCTAAAACAATTATATCTGGAACTAATCGATCGGATTCAAACATATGGCATAATTTGTCCCCCTGAGAGACCTATTATTTGGTAAAAAAAATGCTTCTAACTATAACGGTTCTCGAGATATTGGGCCAAACGTAATGTTAACCCTTTAACGCCCAAATGTGCAATTTTTTGTCATGAAGTTTGACGCAAAATTTTATCAATTGAACCTTATAAAAAAAATTTTGCTATAGCCGTATCTTATGGTCCAAAAATCGCTCTTTCGAATTAAGAAAGAAATACAAAATAGCGATTAAAGTTAATTTTTTAGGTAATGTACATAGCTTTGTGCACAAAATCGAAAAAAGTAAGCGACTTTTATAAAACTTGTTATATAAGGGGTTTTATGGTTGCTGATTACGAAGCTGAAGTTAATTTTTAAAAATTCAAAATGGCGGATCCAATATGGCGGACGGAATTTTTAAAAATTAGTTGGATTTGATTCAAACTTGTTACTTGGGGGTTTTTGGGGTCGCTGATTACGAATCTTGAGTCACTTTTTAAAAATTCAAAATGGCGGATCCAATATGGCGGACAATTTTTTAAAATTGATTGAAATTGTCTGAACCTTGTTCCTTAAGGGTTTCTGGGTTCGCTGATTACGAATCTGAAGTCACTTTTTACAAATTCAAAATGGCTGATCCAATATGGCGGATGAAATTTTTAAAAATTTGTTGGATTCGATTTAAACTTGTTACTTGGGGGTTTTTGGGGTCGCTGATTACGAGTTTGAAGTCACTATTTAAAAATTCAAAATGGCGGATCCAATATGGCGGATGATTTTTAAAAATTGATTAAAATCGTCTGAAACTTTTTACATGGGGGTTTTTATTGTCACTGATTACGATTAATTTTGTCATAAGCCTCGTTACCTTAGACGTGGTCACATATGGTCAAAAGTTTTGACGTTATGTGAATCTATTCTTACAATAATACTGTGTATTTTTAATGATTAAAACAACTTTGGACAATTTAAATATCAGAGCGCTTTTGGCGGGATATTACGTCAAATACACTGCAATAGCAAATGTCTTATAAATATTTCACAGTATGATATTTATCCTTGTAATATCTTAAGAGTGTCTTACGGTAACCCATACTTGGTGTTTTAAAACACTGTATCTCCTATGGTATATCATTTTTACAGTATGAGCTTTTGCAGTATAAGTAATCAGAATTAATTACCATTACTATTTAAGAAAAAAAGTATTCTCGGAAGTATTCTCGAAATATTCTTTAATTCGGCTCCAAAAAACACTCATATAACAAGTTTTAAGCGAATCCAATTAATTTTAAAAAAATGTTTCCGCCATATTGAATCCGCCATTTTAAATTTTTAAAAAGTGACTTTAGATTCGTAATCAGCAACCATAAAAACCCCCATGTTACAAGATTCAAGCAAATCCAATTAGTTTGAAAAAATTTTGTCCGCCATATTCGATTCGTCATTTTGAATTTTTAAAAAGTGACTTCAGATTTGTAAACAGCGACCCCAAAAACCCCCAAGTAACAAGTTAAATCGAATCCAACAAATTTTTCAAAATTTCGGCCGTCATATTGGATCCGCCATTTTGAATTTTTAAAAAGTGACTCAAGATTCGTAATCAGCGACCCCAAAAACCTCCAAGTAACAAGTTTAAATCAAATCCAACTAATTTTTGAAAATTCCGTCCGCCATATTGGATCCGCCATTTTAAATTTTTTAAAATTAACTTCAGATTCGTAATCAGCAACCATAAAAAACCTTATATAACAACTTTTATAAAAGTCCCTTACTTTCTTCGATTTTGTGCACAAGGCTATGTACATTACCTAAAAAATTCACTTTAATCGCCATTTTGTATCAGCCATTTTGATTTTTTTTTCTTAATACTCCTATCTTACAGCTAACTTATTTTTGACGCGATATTTATGACTTTTATAGATACTGCAATTCCATTGCTTATAAAAAAATGCAATAATTTGACAAAAAAACCTAAAAATTTCATGTTTTTGTTTAAAAAAACATCTATAATTTGTTTATTTAAAAATTTACAAGATTTCTAAATACACCATTCGAAAGAGCGATTTTCGGACCATAAGATACGGCTATAGCAAATTTTTTTCATGAGGTTCAATTGATAAAATTTTGCGTCAAACTTCATGACAAAAAATTGTACATTTGGGCCTTAAAGGGTTAAATGGTTAATACTTTTAAAATTATAATTTAGAAAAGAAATCTAGTCATTGAAATTACAGTTTACTTTTGTTTTGGAGATTTCCACGTGTGACGCACGGATGTTTTTACTCTAATTTCTATTAGTTTCTATTTTCTGGTAACATTAAATAGTTTTGTAAATACAAAATGATACTCATAATCTTAAAACTAGTTAGCAAACCTTTCTAAACCCTATATGAGAGCAAAATTTTGTTTGTCTTTTATCCCTTTTTACCTTAAATAATGTCGCGTGACGCACGGACGTTTTTAGGACACGCATTTTAACATCTGAATATAATTCATGAAAATTCTGCTAATTAAAATGTTTTTAAAATATTTAATAGGGGAGAGTGCCCCAAGATGGCAAGGCCCCAAATTGGACATTTCGTAAAAAATTTTTGTTTAAGGTGAAAGCGCTTTATGTTTTCTGTCATTTTTGTTGTTTGTGTAAACGAAGATTTTGATGCACATCTGAAGAAAAAAAACAGTTTGTTTTTCTTCTACACATAGCACGTGATTTTGAGTCTAAAAAACTTTTGTTACAGTTTTTTCTTAAGTTGGTTGAGTTATTTAAATTTATAGTTTAGAATAAGTGCTAAGCGCTATAATATTATTTATTTTTCGTACAATAATATTCTTTTACTAATATTGTGTTTGTATACAAATTTTTACTGGGGATTAAAGAATGGTGTCATGTACCCTAAGATAGACAGGCGCCAAATCTCAATGTATTTATTTTCATATTTTCGACTTTACATTTTTTTCAATAATTTTTTGAGCCACCAAATTAAAAGTTTTCATTTTCCACCATGAAATGTGTTGTTATCGTTAAAGAATTTGATATATCGATATTTTTCGATATCTTATTACTTTTTACTGTTAAGCTATTAAATTAACGTTTTTAAACATGTTATTTCTTGGCAAATTCAGTAAAATGATTAATAATTAGTTTAAGAATTATTACACGATGTTTATTTTTTATTTCCTACATTTTTCAAAGACTTTTAAAAAAGAGTCCATCTTGGGGCCACTTTTTTTATTTCGAAAATGTTAACAATTAGAAAACATGCTTTAAAAAATGTTTATGTTCAAAATAAAATTTTATCTGTCTGATCGTAAGTTACCTAATAATTTTCTTTCATCCGGTATAAAACATTTTAATATACCTTTGGGTAAATGAGGGTATTATCGTGGCTGAGGATACTTTAGCGTTTACTGTTATTTGTAGAATTTTTTTTTAGAATAGAATTTTATTTTTAATGCTACATAAGAGTTTTACATCTACACAAGCCGTTTCTCTACAATTAGTTGTCATACTTTTCTAAACCTAAATTTAAAAAAAATCTTAAATTATACGTATCATATTTATCATATTAAATTTATTGTCTTAACACTGATTCTATTTTGTATAAATTTAAACACAGTCTTCTATCTCTCCCTTCCGTTAGTTTCTTGAGTAATATCTTCCTTTTGTCCTTCCCGTCGTTTTCCTCGTCCCATTTTCTCCAGCTTTCTCTGTATTCTACGTCTAATTTTTCTAATACTTTTTTACAGCTTATTACATGTTGTATGGTTTCCTTTTCCTTTTTGCAAGATCTACATTTATCATCATTAAAGTCCTTCTTGTTTTCTTTGACTGCGTTCCCGCATCTCCATCTAGCCCATGTTTCCTTTTCCCAAGTCATCGTGTTCTTTTCTTTCCAGTATGTCTCCATCTCTATGTTTTTCTTAATTTCTTTATAGTAGTTACAAAAACTTGAATTGTCCACCTTTATCCAATCGTTCTGTATATCTTGTTCTTCTGCACGCTTTTCTGTTTCAACAAGCGTTTCCACAATTTCTTCTTTTCTATTGCCTTCTCCTATCATTTTTATTATCTGTCCATCTCCAACTCTTTTTAGTGCCTCTTCTAATTCTTTCCCCCAACTCGTTGGTTTTTTATTCCTAATGTTTCTTATTTCCTCCCTCATGCATTTCCTCGGCCACCTATTTTCTTCCATTGACATTAACTTTACTAGAAATGTTCCTGCTCTTTTCCTTGCTTCGAGTTCTATACTTCTTCTTCCACTTTCCAATTTCCACAAATAATCAGGAGTATTTTTTGCCAATCCCATACTTGTTTTTGCGTATCTAGCCTGTATCTTCTCTACCACCTCTCTTCTTTTCCATCCCCATATCTCAACTCCGTACAAAGCGGCAGCTTTAACAGTCGCATCCATGAAAAACAATTTTCTATTTAAGTCTGTTATTTTTGCTCTATGCGTTTCACTCCATACTTTGTTGATTAATTGTTGGGTTCTCCCTGAGATTTTTCTAACATGTGTATTGTATTGATGGCCTGCGGCGAACCAGAATCCTAAGTAATTAAATTCCTTGACTACTTCTATCTCCGTTTCTTTATATCTCCAACTCTCGTTTTTTCTCTTTCCGCCATTTCTAAAGACCATTATTTTAGTTTTGTCTGTGTTTACTTCTAGTCTGTTTTTATCCGTCCATTTCTCTAAATTTTTTATCATTTTATTCAGTTCCTTCCCATTTTCTGCTATAATTACCGCGTCATCTGCATAGAGTAATACATAAATTTTGGTATTAGAGCCCGGTCCCACAGCCATTCCTCCATCTCCTTTCCTTCTTAATTCTTCTTCTAAATCATTGATATAAATATTAAATAGAGTGGGACTAAGTGGGCAGCCCTGTCTCACTCCTTTGCTTGTTTTAAACTTTTCCGTTTTCTCATTTCCTACTAATACTTCATTTTCCGTATCCTTATAAATTTCCTTAACCACCTCCAAAAATCTGCCATTAATTCCCATTTGTTCCATTTTTGTCCATAGCCTCTCTCTATCCACCATGTCAAAAGCCTTTTTAAAATCAACAAATGCTGCGTACAACTTGCCTCTTTTTCTATTCAAACTGTTTCCTACTAGTGTATTTAAAACAAATATTTGGTCCACGGTGCTTCTTCCCTTTCTAAATCCTCCTTGTGCCTCTGTTAGTTTATTTTTTTTCTCCAATTTGTGATTTAACCTTTCAACCATCACTGACGCTAGAATTTTGTAACCTGTGTTCAATAATGAAATCCCTCTGTAATTTGTTGTTAAATTTTCATCTCCCTTTTTATAAATCGTATAAATTGAAGCAGTACGCCAACTTTCAATTAATTTTTTCTTTTGCCATATATCTTTTATCACTTGTATTAGTTCCTCTATTCCATCCTCTGGCATTCCTTTTAAAAATTCTGCTGTAATTTCGTCTTCACCCGCTGCTTTGCCTTTTTGCAATTTCTTTATAGCCAGTATTATTTCCTCTCTTTCCAAAGGTCTATTAATATCTACTTCCATTTCCTCTTCTTCTGCCTCAGCCTCTATTTCTATCCTTATATTTTCTGTTTCTCTCTTTGAATTTTCCTCATTACTTTTCAATTTATCCCTTCTATTCAAACTGTCTTCCATCGGTTGTCTCTTTTCTTCTGCTTCATTTTCTAGACGCTCTTCTACTCCTTCTAGTAACTTCTTAAAATGTTCCAACCATGTTTCTTTCTCAATTTCGTTGTTGACAGTTCTTTTTGTCTTTCTGTACCAATTCATTGCCTTCCACCATTCCGTAATATTTTTGCTTTGAGCTACCTGCTTCTGTTTTTCATCTAGCCATTTCTTAATCAGTCTTTCTCTTAATTCTTTCAATTCCTTTCTACATGTCATGTACTTTTCTTTATTTTGCCAATCCCGGTCTTTTCTGAAACTATGTAATAGTTTGAATAGTTCTCTTCTTTTAATTTTATATTCTCCATTGTCCCAAGATTCTTCTCTTTCCATTTTTCCTCCTCTCTTCGATATCATTCCAATACCTTTTGCTGCTTCGTGTATTGTCTCTGTTATGTTTTTCCATCTCGTCTCAGGATCAGGATTTTCTTCTTTCTTTCTTTTTTCCCAACATTCTTGCCACTTCTGTTGAAATTCTTGTGCTTTCTGTTCTTTCCATCTTAGTCGTCTCTGTCCTTTATCTAGTTTAAATTCTTTTTGTTTCTCGCCCCACTTAACTCTGTAAAATACTGGTAGATGATCTGAACCTTCTTGCATTGCTATCCGTAATCCCTTGAACCACTCTGGTGAAATGTTTTCCTCGTCTATTTTAACCATAACTAGATCTAGGACTCCTCCTAATCCTTTTCCGTGGCCAACGCACGTTATTTTTCCTTCACTGTCTTCTTTCGTTCTTCCATTCATAATAAGCATTGCCCTTGTCTCACACCATTCAATTAAGAGTTTGCCTTCTGGTCGCACTTCTTTATCTTCTGAATTTCTTTTTATTACTTTTGAACTATCTCTTTTGTCCCCTTCCGAGATTCCTTGTTTTGTTCCTATTTTGGCGTTCAGGTCTCCTGCTATTATTACTTTGCCGTTATATCCTTCTATCTCATCCATTCTTTGGTCCAGCTTTTTTAGGAATGTTTTTAAGTTAGTGGGTTTATTGTTATATCCTGTTATTAATAAATAGTGGTCTTCTTTCTTTCTCTCGTGCAATTCTAATTGCACTCCATATTCCCATTCTGTTTGTTTAATATTTGCCTTTATTTTCTTTTTTATTCCAACTAGTTGTCCTCCACTTGCTCTTCCTCTATTCGAACACCTTTCAGCTTTCTTGCCAAACCATTTAAACTCCTTATCCAATGTCTTTATAGCCTTTTCCATCCGTTTTTCTTCTAGAAAGGTTTCTTGAAAAACTACAACATCCGCACATTTCCAGATTGCTCGATTTTTCATAACATTTTTTATACCCTGTACATTCCATTGTAATATTGTTAACTCGCCGGTATCATTCTCTTCTTCCCCTTCCGCTAGTCTAAAAATTTCTTTCCCTTAATTTTGTCCTATTTTGATAATTATTTTCTAATTCTGACTTGAGTCGTAATTCTCCTCTTAGTTCGTCCCACTCTAAGCATGTTCCGTCTATCCACAGTTTTTGATATCCTTCGTTTGTCACCTTTCCTTGCCTTCTCCAACCTTCAGCCTCTTTCTTTAACCATTTCTGTATCGATTCCTGCCTCTCTGTTAAATCATCTGTGAACCACACTCCCCATCCTAGGGCTCTCAAAATCTTCTTGTTTTTTAGTACGTTTGTTTTTGAAGACAAAGCTTCGAAAGTCACCTTCCACCCTTCTTCATTTCTTTCTAACCTATTTATTCTGGTCTTCAATTGTAATTCATTTAAAATCCAGTTTTCTAACTCTTCTTTCTTTTCTTTTGAAAGGAGTGTTAAGCCTGTCATTATAACATTATTTTTTCTCATCCTTCTTTCTTTTTTCTCTTTATCCCATTCTTCATCGCTTAGTCCTTGAGGTGGTGTATTTTCCCACGTTGTTTCTCGGTTATCCATGCCCCCATCCACGACCTCCGACCCTCCTGATGTTGCTTCAACATCATGTGTCAGGGTCGTCGCTTCAGTCGACATCGAGTTTCCCGAGTCACTTAACCTCAAACAACTTGTTTGCCTTCTTTCTACTTGTGTCATTTCCAAATCTTTCTTTCTTGCCTGTTCCTTTTTCATGTTGCTCTTTATTGTCGTTTCACTTTTCTTAATTATTTCTTCACTTGTCATCTGATACTTTATTTGCTCATACTTTTCCTCAATGATCGTTAAATTATCTTTTAACTTATCTATGTCTATTTGCCTTATTTCTAATTCTATTTCAAGTTCATTAATTTTTAACTGACTTTTTTCTAAATCTCTTTTTAAAAAATCTATTTGTTTATCTTTTTTTGAACCCTCTTTTTCTAGCCAATTTTCTTTTTCACTATCTCTTATAAATTCTGTTCTCATCAAGTTTTCTAATTCTGCCATTCTTCTATCCCACTTTTCCTCTTCTTTTTCTGCTCGTCTATCAATGATATATTCTATTAACGAAATCAATTTATTTTCTAAACTTTTGCTTATATCACTTTCTTTTTCATTAACTTTTTCACCACTGACCGTCAATTTCCTACTTTCTGTCTTTTCTCCTAATTCACTATCTTCTAACCTCTTTTTAAAATTATTTTCATTTTCAATTTTTTCTAATTGCTCACTTTCTGTCACTTCTCTTTCATCACGATTTTCTAGTCCATTGCCTAAATTATTTTCTCTTCCAACTTCATTGTTTCTTATTTGATCCTTTAATTCCTTATTAGTTTTATCATTTTGTATCCTCACTGTGTCTTCACTATCCTCTAACCTCTTTTTAAAATGATTTTCATTTTCAAATTTTTCTAATTGTTCACTTTCTGTCACTTCTTCGTCACGATTTTCTATTAGTTCATTGCCTAAATTATTCTCTTGTTCGACTTCTTTGTTTTTTATTTGGCTCTCTAATTCCTTATCAAGTTTATCTTTTTGTATCCTCACTGTGCCTTTGTCCGTATCGTTTTTCGTTGGTGTTCTGCCTTTCATTTCTACTAATTCGCGATTAACTATATTTGCTTCTATCTTCCAATACGTTTCCAATTTTCTTTCATTTGTATTTCTTTCTCTATTTTTACATCCTGTCGATTTTGGTTGTCTGCCCTGTCTTTCTAAATTCATGTGTTTTTGTTCTTTTGTTTCCTTTTTGGATAGTCTGCCGCTCCGTCTTGGTGTTTCCATTATTTCTCCTTCAATTTGGTTAATTTTTACTTCCGCGCCTTTCTTCTTGTTTTGTGTTTCTCCTGTATTGCCTGCCATCTGTAGGCCTTTATCCTTAGCTGCTTGTTCGCTTCTTGCCTCAATATCAATTTTCCCGCCTTTTCCACTACTTTTGCCGCCTTGTTCGTCTACACCGTCCGCCATCTTTGTTTCACTCTAACCCCTTTGTCGCCACTATTTACTCCGATTTTTTGCTGTTTTTCACCTTCTTTTCGCACTGAATTCTTTTGTCTCACAATCTATTTCACTTTCTCTTTCTTTTTAACTCACTCTTATAACTTTCAATAAACTTGTTCACTTAAAAAATACTCAAAAAGCGCGAGCGATCTCAAGCACGACCGTACATATCCGCCACCTAGCGGCCTCTCTACTGTTATTTGTATTAATATTTCATTTAAGATAATTATTTGCGACTTGAAAAAAATTACATATAATAAATTTGATACCAAAGCAATAAAATGCGTAGTATAATGGAATCTTCTTTAATATTTATGATTTATTAAATTAGTTTTAAAAATCATCGTCTGAATTTATGAAGGAATTTTCGCTCTTTTCATTCTGGAAATGGCTTAGTAGTGATCTGATTAATTCCTTTATATTTTTTGTTTAACAGTTAAAAAAATGATTTTTTTGTATACTTAGTTAAATATATCAATATTTTAAATTAATTTAATGAATTCATTAAAAAAAAATTAATTTTCATTTAAAATTAATGACCGCGACGATAGAAACATGTTTTTCGCATGTGCCTACAATATCGCGGATGTGTTCTGTGGAACAATTGTCAAAATAACCTCTATAACCCCAGAAGTAAAGTCGTTTTTATAAATTATAGAAGATTTTATATTGATGTAACGAGTTGTAAACCGATTAAAATGAAGGTAATAATATAAAATTAGAAAATTGTCGATCAATAGGAGCCAATATGTGTAGGTGTAAATACTCTTCCCTATTTTGTATCATTTTTAATACAAAAAGGAAGGAACAAAAAACACTAGACACATTTTTTAAAGACAAAAGTCTTTATTTGTCAAGCGACGTTTCGTCAATATTTCATTGACCTCATCAGGCTGTAAGATAAATATTACATTTTTCAGTAAATATCGTTCAATTTTTTTAACACGCACCATAATTAAAAAATATTAACAAATCAATGCATATTTTACCTCAAAAACAGGAATTTAAATTACATCGAAAGATAAAACGTCACGAATAAGTGACATGTCAAAAACAATTTCTCAGTCACAGAGTACGGAATAAACTGACAATAATTATAAATATATAAAAAAGCCCTTTTTATTCTCTTTTAGAGCATTTTCACTCCTCCATCTTGCCCAACCCTCTTTTTGGCTTCTTGTCATATCTCTTCTACTCCAGTAAGGCTCCATACTTATTCTCTCTTTAATTTCTTTGTAATATTTACAGAACGATGATTTATCTACCTTGGACCAATCTCTTTGAACATCCTGTTCCAATTTGATTTGTCTTAACTGCCTAATTCTTGTCTCAATTTCTTCCACTAGCTTCATTTCCCAAAGTTGATTTACAATCAATCCATCTCCTAAATTTGTCAAGCATTGTTCCACATCGTTACCCCACTTTGAAGGATTACCGTTCTTGATTGCTCTGATTTCTTCTAATAGGCACTTTCTCACCCACCTATTCTCTTCCATTTTATACACTTTCAACATAAAATTGCTCACTCTTTTAAATGCTTCAATCTCCATGCTTCTTTTTCCCGATTCGAGTTTCCAGGCATAGTCTGGAATATTTCTTGCCAAACCCATACTCATTTTGTTATATTTTCCCTGCGATTTCTCCAATTCCTCTCGCCGGCTCCAACCCCACAGCTCCACTCTATACATAGCACCTGCCTTTACTGTTGAATCCATAAAATAAAGTTTTCTTTTTAAATCCATAATTCCCTCTCTCCTTGTCTCTCCCCAAACTTTATTTATCAATTGTTGCGTTTTTCCAATTGTCTTATTTATATGCGTTTTGCAGCTATTTTTTGTCGTAAACCAAAAACCCAGGTATTTGAACTGTTATACAACTTCTAATCGTGTTCCATTATAATTCCACTCTTTCTTATTTTTCCTGCCTCCGTTACTAAAGACCATGATCTTTGTCTGGTCTGTGTTCACTTCAAGTTGATTTTCCTTTGACCATTTTTCCAGCGACTTCAGCATCTTTTCCAGCTCTTGGCTGTCTTCCGCCATCAGCACTACATCATCAGCGTACTTAAGTATAAAGATTTTCACTCCTTGATTTGGTCCTGATCCTATTGCTGTTCCTCCTTCCCTTCTTTTAGCCAATGTTTCCTCGAGATCATTTATAAAGATATTGAATAGTATTGTACTTAGTGGACAGCCCTGCCGAACCCCGTTATTCGTTTCAAACTTTCCTACTACTTCTTCGTTCACTAAAATTCCATTCCACGTTGTTCTGTAGATTTCTTTTGTCATTTCTAAAAATTTTCCCCTAATTCCCATGTCTTCCATTTTTTTCCAAAATTTGTCTCTGCTGACTCTATCGAAAGGTTTTTGGAAATCAACAAAGCACGAGTAAACCTTTCCTCCCTTTCTCTTTAATCTACTGCCTATTAAAGTATTCAGAACAAAAATTTGTTCTGCAGTTCCTCTTTTACTTCGAAAACCTCCTTGCGCCTCTGACAATTTATTTTTTTCTTCTAGCCAAGATCCTAACCTACTAGCTATTACTGTCGCTAGGATCTTATATCCAATATCAAGCAATGAGATACCTCTATAGTTTCCTACTTGGCTCTCGTCTCCACTTTTATAAATAGGAAAAATTATTGCCATTCTCCAATCCTGTACTATCTCTCCTTTTTCCTAAATTTCCATAATTAAATTGCATAATTCTCTTTTACCACTGCCTGATAGGTTTGTTAAAAATTCCGTTGCAATGCCGTCTTCTCCAGCTGCTTTTCCTCTCTTTAATTTTCCTACAGCCTCTAACACTTCTTCTAACTTCAAAGGTTCATTTAAAACTTCGGTTTCTTTTGTCACCTCGTTCCCTCTCGGCTCTTCTCTATGTATTTCGTTTCCTGTTTCCCCAGTCACCTCCCAGGCGCGAGAAACCAATGCTGACGCTGGGTTGAGGCTTGATTCTAGCTTTGACACCCAGAGTGGGTAACCGAGACTGGGAACAGTCTTTAAATCACTGTCGCTCAATATTGGTTCAAGATTGGACACCAATGCTCGTTCCATGCTTGGTTCAAGACTGCTTGAATCCTCATGCGCGAAGCTTGAACATCCAATCTAGATTCAAGCTTGAATCAACTGTGACACAATTGCTCAACTTATCATAATATATATTTTTTTTATACATTAAAGTATATACATATATAAAGTAATATTAATTAGATAATAAATATAAATATTACAACTGCTGCAGTTTTATTAATTTTATGAATATTTAATATTAATTTTGTATAAAATAAACTATAAATAAACAAACAAAAATTATGTTATTTTACTCAATTGTAAGATATATTACAAGTAAATTTAATTTGTAAACAATTATTTTCTTCTTTTAAAGCAATAAATTTCAAAGAATTATATAAACAAATGAAATAATTAAAAGACAAAATTCAAATTTGAAAAATTTTAAGATATGATTACGTGTTTGATTGTGTAATTTTGTAAAACCATTCATTCCTAAACAACTTTAAATTTACAAATTGAATAAATTTCTTTATTTAAATAAAAGTGCCCTTCAGTACATTATATATAAATAATTTTTATAATTTACTTTTGTATTATATATTATTGAAATTAATTATTTAAAAAATATTATTAAATTAAAGTTATAAATAATAATTGTAAATTATTAGTTAATTTTGTTTGCATATTTTGCAAATATTGTATAAAAATATTTATTTATAAAATATTAATAAGTTAGGATCGAGATTGGATTGTATAAACTGTATATCAGTAAATACAAAGGATAAATAAACTCTGTTCTATTTATTTATTCTATTTATTTAAATATTATTTAATTTTTAAATAATAATATTAAATTAAAGTTATAAATAATTAAATAATAATAAGTCATTATCAGTTAATTTTGTTTACGTATTTTGCAAATATTGTATAAGAATATTTATTTAGAAAATATTAATAAGTTAGGAGATTAGATTGTATAAACTGTATATCAGTATATACGAAGGATAAATAAATTCTATTCATTTATTTTTGACAATGAATATGTTTCAGAACTATTAAAATGTAAATAGCATAAAATCCAGGTCTGAACCTCACAAAGTTCTTTCTAACGACTCTCAGCTACCCGTCGTAGCCGAGTGGTACTAATAGCGTGCGTTCACCGCGAGCGAATTCGTCTATAGGGCCGTGGGTTCGATCCCCCCTTGAGCGTGCGAAATTTTATTTCATAGGTTAAGTGTTTATATGTTTTAAAATTGTTAATTACTCTTAGGTCGATAATAATTAAGTGTTCAAATATGCAATTAATCTTAAATTATAAAAAAAAATCTGAAAAATATCAATTTAAATAATTACAGATGAACATCAAAAATGTTTAAAAATTTTTTTGTTTTATTAATTTTATGATAATCTGCAGCAGTACAGTAATTAAGAAAATATGATAATAATAATATTATTATTGTATTTATAATTATAAATAATATAATAATGTAATATATAATAATAATATTATTATTATTATTATAATTATAAAAATTATCATTATTAACAATATAATACAGCAAGAATATTATTATTTTAATAATTATTTAACGTTCTGTCTTCTGTAAGCGACAGTGGAATCAGGCTTGACGAAGCTATAATCGGACTTCCGAACATTGATTGAGTCTTGGACTCCAATCCTCAACCAAGCTTGGAGCGTCAGGCTTGAATCGCTGTTACATTCTAGCTTGGACGAGTCTTGCTTCCTCCGACTCACCAATCCTCAATCAATATTGACCAGTCCTCAGTCAAGCTTTATAAAGCCTCAAATCATCGTCCCTGCGCGCCTGGGCTCGAGTTGTTCATTTAACAAATTTTCAAAATGCACTTGCCATTTTTTTCCGCTAATGTTATTTTCTATACATTTCCTTTTCTTCCTAAACCAGCTCATTGCCGCCCACCATTCGGTTAAGTTCTTACTTTCCTTCACTTGTTTCTGTTTCTCGTTTATCCATTTTTCGATTAAATCCTTCCGTAATTCAGCGGTTTCTTTCCTGTAAGTCAAATATTCCAATTTGCTACTCCAATATCTTTTCTTTCTAAAAACATGTAGTTTTTTAAAAAGTTTTCTTCTCATTGTTCGGTATTGTCCGTTGTCCCATCCATCTTCGAATACTCTAGCACAGTTTCCTTTAAACATCATATTAACTTTTTTTGCCGTTTCCTTAACCAATTTCTTAAGGGGTCAGTGTGGGTTTATTGTACAAATTTTCAAGGATTTATTTTTTATATTAGAATGTATTTTTATAACCCAGTCTTTTTATACATGAAAATTGACGTTTAAAAGTGACAAAAAATATTTTTCAATTTTATTTTTGATTGTTTATTTCTGCGAAATGGCTGCTTGAAGTTAACCTTAAATTTTACTGGCCGACACGATAACTGGAGTATGGATTATCTAAAATCAAAAAATCAAGTATTTTCTTTAAATTTGGATCTGTTGTTATCGCATGAACTAGGATCTTTTAATTCCGATGAAAGAAACCAAAATGGCGGAAGTTTAAATTTTTTGACCTTTTTTTACAACTTAATTTGTTTAAAAAAAGGGTTAAACATCAATGAATTTTTATTATCCTAGTTCATGCCAAAGCGGCACGTGCATAGAAGAACCCCTGAAAATTTGAGCTACATTGCTGTGTATTTTCAAATAATAAATTTTACTAATAATGCTATAATGACATTTGTTTAAACAATTTTTTACTGCTATGCTATGCGTCTTATGATTCTGCAGTATCGCGTTTTTTAGCATATTTTTGAACTCTACTACCTATATATTAGTTTTTATCGTATTTCTATAGGTATATAGTATACGAAATTTATGTTTATGAAAAATAAATTTTTTTAAAAAATAAATCCATACTGACCCCTTAATTCCTTGACACTTCATTTCTATACTTTTGTTATCGTCTATTTCTTCCAATCCCGAAGCTGTTTCTTCCTTAATATTCTCCCATATTTTTTCACTTTCTTTTCTATATTCTTCTTTTTTGGCTGCTTTCCATCGGAGTTTAGGTTTAGTTCTTTTCTTTAAATTTCCTATATTTTCTTCCCTTTTTTTTCCTCCCCAGTCCAATCTATAAAATACCATTAGATGGTCTGAACCTTCCTGTGCAGATACCTTGAGCCCTTTAAACCAACCTGGTATTTTCAGCTCTTCCGTTTTAATCAGTATTAGGTCCAACACACTTCCCAGTCCTGTTCCATGTCCTAGGCATGTTATTTTTCCTTCCTCGTCTCCTTCAGCTCTGCCATTCATGATCATCATGGTCCTCCTCTCACACCAGTCTATAAGTTTTTTTCCGACCTTCTAAGTGGACAAACATCTATATCATCCATGCCTGAATTTGCTATTCCCTGCTCCTCACCTATTTTAACATTAAGATCCCCTGCAACGATTATTTTAGCTTCCGTGTCTTCTAAATTCTTAAGCCTTTCGTCCAAAGCCTTTAAGAATTTCTTAATATTTGCGGCTTTGTTATTATACCCTGTGACTATTATATAATTAAGCTTTTTGTCCTTTTTAATGTTTATTTGTAAACCGAATTCCCATTCTTCTACTGACCACTCCATTTTTGATTTCTTTTTTATTCCTACTAATTGCCCACCTCCAGCTCGTCCCCGTCCTGATTTTTTTCTGGTTGCTACTTTTCCATTCCACCAATCATTTTTGTTTAAACCTTTTCCATTTTTCCTTTTTCGACAAAAGATTCTTGAATAACAATCACGTCCGCTGCTTGTAGTGCCTTCCAATTTTTTCTTAAATTTCCTAGACCTTGAGAATTAAATTGAATTACCGTCAGTTCACCTATCTCCTGCTCTTTTTTTTTCTTCCATTGTCCTAGTAGCTCCGAAATTTCCGCTTTTCTTCTTTTTCCTGACATAATCGTAGTGCATCTTTCGTTTCATCCCACCTTAACCAAGTGCCTTCTACTTTTTTTTTTTTTTTTTTTTGCATAGGATGTGAAAACCTGCCGCCAGGTACCCTGTAGCCCGTACTACAGGGTTATGCGGGGGTGGCGATGTTCTGCCGACCCGCTAAAAACACACCCTTTTTTAGGGACCTTAAGACCACTCCCAGCTAGCACTTTCCGCGCGTATCGCCATCAGGAGTGATCTTATATCCCCTACTCTGTCGCCGAAGCGACTTTCTTCCCTATCCTACGGGACTTCCCTTCTTTGACAACCGTCGACATCTTTGACTTTCATAACATGATTTATGAAGGTCTCGATGGTTCGCCAATACTCGATAGAACGAGTCATAAGCAGGATCATGTTCTCCGGTGTAACCTTGCGGTTTACCCCGCGAACATGACCTGCCTCTCCGCGTCCCAACGCTTGCAGCTGAAGAGTGTGTGCTCTGGATCGTCCACTGGGAACCCGCAGTACACACACTCCGAGCTTTCAATCTTTTTGAATCGCTCAAGGTATGAGCCGAAACATCCGTGCCCTATGAGGGCTTGGGTTAAGTAGTAGGAAACAATTCCGTGTTTCCTACTTATCCAGGTGGCGAGTGTTGGTATCATCGGATACGTCCATCGGCCTGTCTCCTCCCCGCTCCATCGTTCTTGCCATCTGTCAACGAGTCTGCTTCTCGCATCTCTTTTAGATAATTTTGAATTTCCCTTTGACGATCTGTTAGATCATCCACGATGTAAACACCCCATCCTAATCGGTTCAGTTTCCCTTTTTCTCTCATAATTTCACGTTTTTTTGCCCATTCTTCTAACCTAATTTTCCATCCCTTTTCAATTCTTTCCATATAATTCACTCTCACATTTATATTCAACACGTTCCAAAACCAACCTTTAAATTCTTCTTTTTTTTTTTTGTTAAAGCTAAACCTGTCACTAAAATGTTCTTTTTCCTCTACCATCTTTCTTTCTTCTTTGTTTCCCAATTTTCTTCACTTAATTTTTCAGCATGGTTGTTATTTGTCGCATTTGATTTTGTGATTTCTGGCCTTAGATTATTTTCACTTTTTTCGTTTATTGTCACCACCATGTCTTCGTTTGTTATTTGCGAATGTTGCTGAATAGTACTTTTTCTTTATATCCTCTAAGTGTTTTTGCGTCTACAGAACGGCTTGAAAGTAGGAGTACTCGCATTTGCCTGGACCATCCGGTATATTGGGTTTGCTCGACAGTGGAGAGGGAAAACTGTAGAAAAACCTTTCCATAGTACAACCGGTTTATCGACAGTCGAGTTCTAGTGATCTGCACAGGTCGATTACCGACAGTTCATATCATTATACTTCGACGTCTTTACCTTCCACTGAAGTTATCTTACAGCCGGAAAAATCGGCTCCATCAACCTAGCACCCCCACCTAAGAAAATCGAAATTTCTTATAGGCCTAAATAATGTGCTAATTTTGTACTGCATTCAAAATTATTGTGCTCATTTAGTTTCCGAGAAAAATTAAATTTAGTGGTGGGGGTGCCAGCTTGACGTCAAGCTAGCACCCCCACCACCTAAAAATTAAGGCACCCAAAAAAACAAATGTACCAGAATTTTGTGCTTTTTATGTGCTTTCTAATGGTGCTATATTCAATTTTGAAAAATCAACCCTTAACAGTAAAAACCCACCCCTGCATTTTACAAAAAATAAAATGCACCAAACAAACATATAAAAATTGTCAAATTATTATAAAATTGCAAATACCACTTAAAAAATATTAAAACCAACCCTTAAAAAAACTCACCCCCCGAAAACCAAAAAAAAATTTTTTCTAACTAATGCAAAAAAATGCTATTAGGTACATGTGATTTAACAATAAGAAACAAAAAACAGAATTCTCGATTTTGGCGTTTCAACCCCTAACACCCAAAACTCACCCCCCTACAATAGAGTACTACAAGGGTGAAATAATTTTAATTTTTTCTAACGTAAATATCTTCTCTGATTTATGTGCTTGCAAAATACAATACTTCCGATTTTTGTGCTCCACCCCTAAAACCCAAAACTCACCCCCCTAAAATAGAGTACTACAAGGGTGAAGTAATTTTAATTTTTTCTAACACATATATCTTCTCTGATTTATGTGCTTGCAAAATACAATACTTCTGATTTATGTGCTCGCAAAACAACATATTTCCTAATTTTGTGCTCCACCCCCAACTTCTAAAAGTTCCCCCCCCCTCGAAATAGAATAGCACAAGTTTTAAGTGATTTCGAGTTTTTCTGACGCGAATATCTCCTCTGATTTATGTGCTTGGCAAATAAAATATTTCCGAATTTTTTGCTGTGCCGCTAACCAAATTTTTTTAATTCCTTTAAGAAATTTTTTAAGTTATTACGCCATATTAGATCCGACATTTTGAATTTTTAAAATCTGTTCTTAGATTCGTATTCGGCGGCTTCAGTCATCTTTCTTTACTTATTTCAAGATAAATCCGTTAAAATTTTCTTAAACTAGCTAAAAACTATGTTTATTTTATAATTATTTTGTTTGTTTGTAAGCAAATTATTAAAATAATACAAAAAGGATAAAATTTCAATTTTGTTAAAAAGAAGAAAATATTTTTCAATTTACGGAACAGAATATGCTTCCTACAGTTTAGTCGATTCTTTTATTAATGGAAAATAGTTTTTCTGAAGGGACTAAGGTAATAAGTTATTGAGAAAGTAATAAACTCTCAATGTCAAAATACTAAGTGATAGAAAATGAAAAAAAAGTTAATTTTTTTATCATATAAATTATCTTAACGGTTAAATAAATTGTTCACATAAAATTGCTTCCTTGCAGAAAGTTTTTATTTTTAATAGATTACATTTAAATATGGTAACATGTTATGTGTCAAATACTTATAACCTTGCGGAGTCAGGGGAGAACCCCTGCACGGCTCCTCCGTTTGAGAGCCTTTTCCGCGCCTGATTTTCGGCCAGCTTTTGCCGCCAGCAGAAACTGGTACTCCCCTCTAAGTTTTTTCCCCCCGCAGCAGCCACGAAGTCCAGACAGGCCGGCGCCTGCTCCCCGCAGAGACTACGTCACGCGCCTTCAACCATTGTTTCGGATGTGACCTGTGGGTCCGTTTCGACTTGTTTTGACACAAATGTCAGGAAACAAGGAATTTAGAAAAATTCCATTTTTCACGCATTAGTGTTTTGTTTCTTTTGCGCATTATTAGTACTATTATTATTACTATTATTACTACTATTATTATAATTATTATTATTGATATTTTTAATATTATTAATACTATTATAATTATTATTATTATTATTATTATTATTATTATTATTATAATTATTATTATTATTATTATTATTATTATTATTATAATTATTATTATTATTAATATTATTAACATTATTCATATTATTATAATTATTGTGCTTCTATTATGGGGCCTGATTCTCTGGAAAGAATCTGGAAGTTTCCAGAAACTTCCAGAATCTTGTGGGCGTAGGGAAAGGGAAATTTCTCTATGGGATTTTTTTTGCATAGAGTTTTTCCCTTTATAAACCGTTCTCGCAGAGCTGTCAGCCAGTCCCTTTCGGTTCGTCAAACCGTGAGCATCCCTGTCACTCTGTGTGCTAATAAAGACGTTTTTCCAAAGTTTCGCCTACCTTATTTCTCCTCAACAAAAGTAAGTAAAATTTTACCAGTGTTGTGTGCTCCCGCGCCACCAAGCGTGTGTAGCACTGCACAGTGTCGTGTGCACAAGTCCCCACGCCCCACCGTGCAGTACCAACCGCGGAGTGCGGTGTTACGAGTTCCCGCGCCACCATGCGTGTGAAACCTTAACGCCACAACCGCCAAGTATATCCCCGCGCCACCAAGCGTGTGTGATACCCGTCGCGGAAACCGCGAACCGCGAAAAACCGCGAAGTGCGAATTTCTTCGCACAACCTGGTGCTACGAGTTCCCGCGCCACCATGCGTGTGAAACCTTAACGCCATAACCGCCGAGTATATCCCCGCGCCACCAAGCGTGTGTGATATCCGTCGCGGAAACCGCGAACCGCGAAAAACCGCGAAGTGCGAATTTCTTCGCACAACCTGGTGTTACGAGTTCCCGCGCCTCCATGCGTGTGAAACCTTAACGCCACAACCGCCGAGTATATCCCCGCGCCACCAAGCGTGTGTGATATCCGTCGCGGAAACCGCGAACCGCGAAAAACCGCGAAGTGCGAATTTCTTCGCACAACCTGGTGTTACAAGTTCCCGCGCCTCCATGCGTGTGAAACCTTAACGCCACAACCGCCGAGTATATCCCCGCGCCACCAAGCGTGTGTGATATCCGTCGCGGAAACCGCGTAACGCGAAAAACCACGAAGTGCGAATTTCTTCGCACAACCTGGTGTTACGAGTTCCCGCGCCACCATGCGTGTGAAACCTTAACGCCACAACCGCCGAGTATATCCCCGCGCCACCAAGCGTGTGTGATATCCGTCGCGGAAACCGCGAACCGCGAAAAACCGCGAAGTGCGAATTTCTTCGCACAACCTGGTGTTACGAGTTCCCGCGCCTCCATGCGTGTGAAACCTTAACGCCACAACCGCCGAGTATATCCCCGCGCCACCAAGCGTGTGTGATATCCGTCGCGGAAACCGCGAACCGCGAAAAACCGCGAAGTGCGAATTTCTTCGCACAACCTGGTGTTACAAGTTCCCGCGCCTCCATGCGTGTGAAACCTTAACGCCACAACCGCCGAGTATATCCCCGCGCCACCAAGCGTGTGTGATATCCGTCGCGGAAACCGCGTAACGCGAAAAACCACGAAGTGCGAATTTCTTCGCACAACCTGGTGTTACGAGTTCCCGCGCCACCATGCGTGTGAAACCTTAACGCCATAACCGCCGAGTATATCCCCGCGCCACCAAGCGTGTGTGATATCCGTCGCGGAAACCGCGAACCGCGAAAAACCGCGAAGTGCGAATTTCTTCGCACAACCTGGTGCTACGAGTTCCCGCGCCACCATGCGTGTGAAACCTTAACGCTATAACCGCCGAGTATATCCCCGCGCCACCAAGCGTGTGTGATATCCGTCGCGGAAACCGCGAACCGCGAAAAACCGCGAAGTGCGAATTTCTTCGCACAACCTGGTGCTACGAGTTCCCGCGCCACCATGCGTGTGAAACCTTAACGCCATAACCGCCGAGTATATCCCCGCGCCACCAAGCGTGTGTGATATCCGTCGCGGAAACCGCGAACCGCGAAAAACCGCGAAGTGCGAATTTCTTCGCACAACCTGGTGTTACGAGTTCCCGCGCCTCCATGCGTGTGAAACCTTAACGCCACAACCGCCGAGTATATCCCCGCGCCACCAAGCGTGTGTGATATCCGTCGCGGAAACCGCGAACCGCGAAAAACCGCGAAGTGCGAATTTCTTCGCACAACCTGGTGTTACAAGTTCCCGCGCCTCCATGCGTGTGAAACCTTAACGCCACAACCGCCGAGTATATCCCCGCGCCACCAAGCGTGTGTGATATCCGTCGCGGAAACCGCGTAACGCGAAAAACCACGAAGTGCGAATTTCTTCGCACAACCTGGTGTTACGAGTTCCCGCGCCACCATGCGTGTGAAACCTTAACGCCATAACCGCCGAGTATATCCCCGCGCCACCAAGCGTGTGTGATATCCGTCGCGGAAACCGCGAACCGCGAAAAACCGCGAAGTGCGAATTTCTTCGCACAACCTGGTGCTACGAGTTCCCGCGCCACCATGCGTGTGAAACCTTAACGCTATAACCGCCGAGTATATCCCCGCGCCACCAAGCGTGTGTGATATCCGTCGCGGAAACCGCGAACCGCGAAAAACCGCGAAGTGCGAATTTCTTCGCACAACCTGGTGCTACGAGTTCCCGCGCCACCATGCGTGTGAAACCTTAACGCTATAACCGCCGAGTATATCCCCGCGCCACCAAGCGTGTGTGATATCCGTCGCGGAAACCGCGAACCGCGAAAAACCGCGAAGTGCGAATTTCTTCGCACAACCTGGTGCTACGAGTTCCCGCGCCACCATGCGTGTGAAACCTTAACGCCATAACCGCCGAGTATATCCCCGCGCCACCAAGCGTGTGTGATATCCGTCGGTACAAAGGGGCCAGGGGGTTGATTGAATAAACGTTATTTATTGTAGATCTTCTCTCTCTTCACTCTCCTTTTCTCTTAGCTTGTAATCCTAAGTTCATATCAGTTTTAAATTTAGAAACTTAACGTAACGAACTGAAAGCCTTTTTACTTGATTTTTCTTAGTCTCTTAAATCGAACCTTAACATTTTTTAGAAATCAGAAAATTCTTTCATCCTTCCTCCTGAGAACATCGATGGTCAACCAAGTGGTCCTCTCGTTTTCATTCAGATTTCGTTTTCCATTTTCGCTTCCACTTTCGCTTTCGCTCTCGCTCTCACTCTCCTCGCCTCAACACACCCCGTTACGGTATCAACCCTAAAGAGATCGTAACAATTGACGCCCAAAGCGTGGGGCAAGATCTCCGATGGACATCGGAGCGAACCAGTAATAAATGGCGCCCTACCGAAAAAGAGCTAGTCCACACACACCTCTTAATACAGGCTCCTCGAAACGAGCTTTACGAGACCTACCTTCACGGAGAGCAGCAGACCTTTCGAGAAATCCTCTTTTCTCTCACCGGCTCTCGCAAACACAACCCCTCGAAATTCCGAGCCCAGACCAATCTGTGCAGCAATCAAGAGCTACTAATTCTGTAGTAAGCTCTCCCCCCTCCACTTCCGGGAGTGGAATTCAACACCCGGTGGCGTCCAACAACCCCCCTACTAACAACATGAATAACCCTAGTGCTCAGGCTCCAGGACCTAGTTCCTCGGATCTCGGATCAAACCCCATGGTGCCTCTTGCGCCCCCCTCAACGATTGCAGAAACCGTAAGCAATGTTCCTGCACTGGCAATGCCTAGCAACCTAAGTTTTACTGACTAAATGGGATTAATCAGAGCCTTCCAGTCCCCCCCACCGCCCTTTCCAGAATTCTCAGGCCTAGACCACGAGGACCCGCAGCGGTTTCTCACAAATAGCGAACGCTATTTTTCACAAGCCCAAACCCCGGAAGATCAACGGACCCAAATAGTGGGACAAGGTCTAAAGGGGGAGGCACAAAAATGGTGGTCAATCTACAGAGACCTGGCCTACTCCTGGGAAGAATTCAAGGATCTTCTACTGAAGAAATACGCCGGACCAACCGTCCTCATGAGGCTCCAAGCCTCCTTGTATTCGCACAAGCAAGGGGACAAGGAGCCTACCGCAGTCTTTTTACAACAGAAGTCCCTATTAGCTAAAAGGCTTCAGTTAAATTTAGACCCCGCAAACCTAACCACGCTCCTCCTGGAGTCACTGAAACCTACCATTCGTCGGCTAGTCCGACCAACAGCCCCAACTACTTTCGCCGAGCTCTTTGAAGCAGCCATCCAAGCTGAGCAAGATGAAACTGACTGCGCACCTAAAAAGAGCCCCAACCCTCCGAAAGAGGAGCCTCCAAGAAAAGTCACGCCAGACACTTCTGGTCCCCGGCAGGCTCGACTTCCCCCCTGCCATTACTGTCCGGAGTTTTACTACCACCGGGACTGTGCAGTATACAAGGCCCAGATCCAGGGAAACTGGCGAGCACCGGCGGGCAGACCGACAGAGGACGCCGCCGGTTCCTCGTCCAGCCAACCCTAAATTCTATTTATTCTTCAACCCAGGACCTGCCTCGGACACGTGTACGACTCGGAAGCCGCGAAGTCGTCGCCGAGATTGACTCCTGCGCCTCTCATAACTTCGTGAAACTCTCCATCCTCACTGGAGCCGAGCGCAGTTCCCTCCAACCTGGACCATCCCAAGCTGCCCTTGCTGCAACCGGAGTCACTATCCGTCTGCATGGGACAGTGCCCCTCGCACCCATTATTGGAAACCAGGAATACCCAAGTTCCTTCCAAGCGTGCAACGAGCTACGGGCCGACCTGATCTTGGGCCGTGCTTGGCTTAAGGAGCACGACGTTCACCACGAACACCGGACCGATTGCCTCTACCTAGGCAACAAGGAGCGGCAACGCATTTTCTTGACCCCTTTGCCAGTCTCCAACATTTCGGTACCGGACCCCATCGATTTCGAGCTATCGTCCACAGTTCCCCCAGAATATGTCAACCGACTGCGCCAGGTTCTTGGGACCTATGAGTCCGTCTTTCACAAAGGTGGACCCCTCCGACAGACTCCCACCATCACTCATGACATCGAGCTGGCAGACCCTCGACCCTTTCGCGAAGCTCCCCGCCGATTCTCCGATATCAAGAAGAAGTTCATTGATGAGCAGATGAGGGAAATGCTTGCCGAGGGTATAGTCGAACCAACTACTTCCCCCTGGAGCTCCGCTATCGTGGTAGCCAACAAACAAGGAGGCGATTATCGATTCTGCATCGATTATCGCCGCTTAAACAAGCAAACCACAGACGCCCCCCAATGCCTCCCAAGGATCCACGAAATTTTAAAAGACCTCGGAACGGCCAAGATATTTACGACCCTAGACCTAAAAAGCGGATATTGGCAGATTCCCATGGCCCCTGGGGCACGGAAGTACACGGCTTTCTCCACTCCTGACGGAGGTCAGTACCAGTTCCGAGTAATGCCCTTTGGGTTGAAAAATGCCCCTGGAACATTCCAGAACCCTATGCGATCCTCCCTGGCCTCATACTGGGCCAAGTTCTGCATCTCTTACCTAGATGACGTAGTGATTTATTCTCCCGACTGGGAAACTCATCTTCGACACTTGGCCCTCGTATTAGAAAGGCTCATGGTCTTTGGCCTAACCTGTTCTCTCACCAAATGCGCGTTTGGCCAAAATAGCTTGCCCTACTTAGGACACACCATTACCGCAAGTGGTAACCACGCTCAGCCGCGACATGTAGACGCCATTCAGAATGCAGACCCCCCACGAAACAGGAAGGAACTAGCATCCTTCATAGGGACCTGTAATTGGCTCATGGAGTATGTGCCCAAATACTCGGAGGTCTCTGCCCCCCTGACCAACCTCTTATCACCCAAACGCCCCTACCGTTGGACACCGGAACACGACGCTGCTTTTGACGCCGTCAAAGAGGCTTTCCGTAACCCAGCCATGCTGAGTCGGCCTGACCCAGACCTTACCTTCATCCTACAAACCGACGCCAGTGCGCTTGGTATGGGAGCCGTTCTCTACCAAGAAGATTCCTCCGGCAAACGACGCATAGTCTCCTACGGGAGTGAAAAATTCAACCCAACGGAGACCCGCTATCACTGCAACGAGCAGGAGTGCCTCGCGGTCATTTGGGCGATCAAAAAATACCGCCCCTACCTAGAAGATCGCCCTTTTGTGCTACGAACTGATAGCAAAACCCTGACTTGGCTCGACAATATGAAGGACAGTCGAGCCAAACTCGCCAGATGGCATATGTTCCTTGGAGAGTTTAGTTTCCGCACCGAGCACATCCCAGGCAAGGAAAACGAACTCCCCGACGCTCTCTCCCGGTCCCCGGACCCTAACGAAGAGTCACCTGGGGAGCCTGACTTAGAGCGCATGGCTTTCCCCTCTCAAAACCAGACGAATCAGACACCTCCGACTGAGACACCTGTCATCAGTTCCATCGTAGCCCCCACCTTGATCTCCGACATCACGGAGGCTCAACAGGAGGACCCCACAATCTGGCGACAGATAAGAGACTTCCTGAACTTTCAAAGAGAAAAGCCCTCTAGCCCCAAAGACCAGAAGTTCTTGGAGGAAAGCAAGCTCGATGAAAGAGGATTTTGGAAGCGAAGTCCGACCAATACCCATTGGCTCCTTAGAGTTCCCCTCGCGCTCCGCCAACGTGTGATTTGGGAGTACCATGACGTCTCTCTAGCCGGACACCCTGGAACCGAAGAGACCACGTTTAGTATCCAGCAGCATTTCTTCTGGCCTGGAATGGTCCGGGAGATTCGGAGATATGTCTCACAGTGCCCCCTCTGCCGTTGCTCCAAGGCCGTGAACAGTAAGGACTCCGTAGGCCTACGGCCCCGCTCGGCTCACATTATTTGGGATACCTTGGCCCTTGACCTAATGGGTCCCTACCCCGTTACCACGAGGAGGCACCGGTTTCTTTTAGTGGTCACAGACCTATTCACGAGATGGGTAGAAGCTTTCCCGCTCCGGAACTCTGAGACCCCAACGATCATCGACGTGTTACACAGAGAAATCCTTTCGCGCTATGGCTATCCCCGACGTCTCTTAAGTGACAACGGCCCTCAATTCAGGAGCAATCTCTGGAAAGACGCCGCTAAGCAGTGGGGGTGTACCCTTTGGACCACTCCTGAGTATCACCCCCGAGCTAACCCCACGGAACGGCGAAACCAAGAAATAAAAAAGGCTCTTCGACTCCGACTCTCGGGGTCCAATCAGACTTCCTGGGATCAGCACATTCCGGACATACTTTTCACCCTGCGCCGAAGAAGGAACGCGGCCACCAGGATGCCCCCCGCCTACCTATTTGTCGGGCGTCAAATCCTGACACCCGATGAATGGGACCTACCAGTTGCCCTAGAACCGAGCACTACGGCCGAACGCGAAGATTTGGCCAACCTGAACCAAAGGGGTTACCAAGATCGCTATGCAGTACCAAACTACCGACGGCCCTACTCCATAGGTGATTGGGTGTACGCACGCAATCACCAATTATCTAACGCCGCGGAGCGTTTCAACGCCAACTTAGCTCCTGTCAGGACCGGGCCCCACCAGGTCCTAAAGGTCGAATCACCCGAAGTGGTGTGGATCCAGAAGGACAATGGGCCCCATAAGGTCCACATCAACCAGTTGACCACAGCTTCCGACCCTGTGCTGCGTAGGCCCGCCTCAGCCAAGGCCCTCAACGCCCCTGAACACAGGACCGGACAAGTCCACGCTCCTGGCCCAACCAATCAAGAGTCCGCTCCAGCAGGGTCTGACTCCCACCATCCACTCGCCTCAGCCGAGGTCACCAACTCTCTTGAGCCCCGGACTGTACAAGTCCTTGCTCCTGACCAATCCAATCAAGAGTCCGCTCCAGTAGGGTCAGACTCCCACCATCCACTCGCCTCAGCCGAGGCCACCAACTCTCTTGAGCCCCGGACTGTACAAGTCCTTGCTCCTGACCAATTCAATCAAGAGTCCGCTCCAGCAGGGTCAGACTCCCACCATCCACTCGCCTCAGCCGAGGTCACCAACTCTCTTGAGCCCCGGACTGTACAAGTCCTTGCTCCTGACCAATCCAATCAAGAGTCCGCTCCAGTAGGGTCAGACTCCCACCATCCACTCGCCTCAGCCGAGGCGACCAACTCTCTTGAGCCCCGGACTGTACAAGTCCTTGCTCCTGACCAATTCAATCAAGAGTCCGCTCCAGCAGGGTCAGACTCCCACCATCCACTCGCCTCAGCCGAGGCCACCAACTCTCTTGAGCCCCGATCTGTACAAGTCCTTGCTCCTGACCAATCCAATCAAGAGTCCGCTCCAGCAGGGTCAGACTCCCACCATCCACTTGCCTCAGCCGAGGCCACCAACTCTCTTGAGCCCCGGACTGTACAAGTCCTTGCTCCTGACCAATCCAATCAAGAGTCCGCTCCAGCAGGGTCAGACTCCCACCATCCACTCGCCTCAGCTGAGGCCACCAACTCTCTTGAGCATCGGACTGCACAAGTCCTTGCTCCTAACCGAACCGATCACGAGTTCGCCCCAACAGGGTCTAACTCACCCTCCTTATATTTTTACAATGGAGAACAAGGAGGAGAGCGTAACGCCAGAGGGCGCTACGTTAGGAGGGACCGCCCACGCATGAACTATCGAGACAATCGCCCTTATGCACCTCGGAGGAAGTGCGAACGTATTGTATAAGCAAACTGACAGTCACCAATATCTGGCCTAAAGGGGGAGGACTTGTTATGTGTCAAATACTTATAACCTTGCGGAGTCAGGGGAGAACCCCTGCACGGCTCCTCCGTTTGAGAGCCTTTTCCGCGCCTGATTTTCGGCCAGCTTTTGCCGCCAGCAGAAACTGGTACTCCCCTCTAAGTTTTTTCCCCCCGCAGCAGCCACGAAGTCCAGACAGGCCGGCGCCTGCTCCCCGCAGAGACTACGTCACGCGCCTTCAACCATTGTTTCGGATGTGACCTGTGGGTCCGTTTCGACTTGTTTTGACACAAATGTCAGGAAACAAGGAATTTAGAAAAATTCCATTTTTCACGCATTAGTGTTTTGTTTCTTTTGCGCATTATTAGTACTATTATTATTACTATTATTACTACTATTATTATAATTATTATTATTGATATTTTTAATATTATTAATACTATTATAATTATTATTATTATTATTATTATTATTATTATTATTATTATAATTATTATTATTATTATTATTATTATTATTATTATAATTATTATTATTATTAATATTATTAACATTATTCATATTATTATAATTATTGTGCTTCTATTATGGGGCCTGATTCTCTGGAAAGAATCTGGAAGTTTCCAGAAACTTCCAGAATCTTGTGGGCGTAGGGAAAGGGAAATTTCTCTATGGGATTTTTTTTGCATAGAGTTTTTCCCTTTATAAACCGTTCTCGCAGAGCTGTCAGCCAGTCCCTTTCGGTTCGTCAAACCGTGAGCATCCCTGTCACTCTGTGTGCTAATAAAGACGTTTTTCCAAAGTTTCGCCTACCTTATTTCTCCTCAACAAAAGTAAGTAAAATTTTACCAGTGTTGTGTGCTCCCGCGCCACCAAGCGTGTGTAGCACTGCACAGTGTCGTGTGCACAAGTCCCCACGCCCCACCGTGCAGTACCAACCGCGGAGTGCGGTGTTACGAGTTCCCGCGCCACCATGCGTGTGAAACCTTAACGCCACAACCGCCAAGTATATCCCCGCGCCACCAAGCGTGTGTGATACCCGTCGCGGAAACCGCGAACCGCGAAAAACCGCGAAGTGCGAATTTCTTCGCACAACCTGGTGCTACGAGTTCCCGCGCCACCATGCGTGTGAAACCTTAACGCCATAACCGCCGAGTATATCCCCGCGCCACCAAGCGTGTGTGATATCCGTCGCGGAAACCGCGAACCGCGAAAAACCGTGAAGTGCGAATTTCTTCGCACAACCTGGTGTTACGAGTTCCCGCGCCTCCATGCGTGTGAAACCTTAACGCCACAACCGCCGAGTATATCCCCGCGCCACCAAGCGTGTGTGATATCCGTCGCGGAAACCGCGAACCGCGAAAAACCGCGAAGTGCGAATTTCTTCGCACAACCTGGTGTTACGAGTTCCCGCGCCTCCATGCGTGTGAAACCTTAACGCCACAACCGCCGAGTATATCCCCGCGCCACCAAGCGTGTGTGATATCCGTCGCGGAAACCGCGAACCGCGAAAAACCGCGAAGTGCGAATTTCTTCGCACAACCTGGTGTTACGAGTTCCCGCGCCTCCATGCGTGTGAAACCTTAACGCCACAACCGCCGAGTATATCCCCGCGCCACCAAGCGTGTGTGATATCCGTCGCGGAAACCGCGTAACGCGAAAAACCACGAAGTGCGAATTTCTTCGCACAACCTGGTGTTACGAGTTCCCGCGCCACCATGCGTGTGAAACCTTAACGCCATAACCGCCGAGTATATCCCCGCGCCACCAAGCGTGTGTGATATCCGTCGCGGAAACCGCGAACCGCGAAAAACCGCGAAGTGCGAATTTCTTCGCACAACCTGGTGCTACGAGTTCCCGCGCCACCATGCGTGTGAAACCTTAACGCTATAACCGCCGAGTATATCCCCGCGCCACCAAGCGTGTGTGATATCCGTCGCGGAAACCGCGAACCGCGAAAAACCGCGAAGTGCGAATTTCTTCGCACAACCTGGTGCTACGAGTTCCCGCGCCACCATGCGTGTGAAACCTTAACGCCATAACCGCCGAGTATATCCCCGCGCCACCAAGCGTGTGTGATATCCGTCGCGGAAACCGCGAACCGCGAAAAACCGCGAAGTGCGCATTTCTCGCACAACCTGGTGTTACGAGTTCCCGCGCCACCATGCGTGTGAAACCTTAACGCCACGACCGCCGAGTATATCCCCGCGCCACCAAGCGTGTGTGATATCCGTCGCGGAAACCGCGAACCGCGAAAAACCGCGAAGTGCGAATTTCTTCGCACAACCTGGTGTTACGAGTTCCCGCGCCTCCATGCGTGTGAAACCTTAACGCCACAACCGCCGAGTATATCCCCGCGCCACCAAGCGTGTGTGATATCCGTCGCGGAAACCGCGAACCGCGAAAAACCGCGAAGTGCGAATTTCTTCGCACAACCTGGTGTTACGAGTTCCCGCGCCTCCATGCGTGTGAAACCTTAACGCCACAACCGCCGAGTATATCCCCGCGCCACCAAGTGTGTGTGATATCCGTCGCGGAAACCGCGAACCGCGAAAAACCGCGAAGTGTGAATTTCTTCGCACAACCTGGTGTTACGAGTTCCCGCGCCTCCATGCGTGTGAAACCTTAACGCCACAACCGCCGAGTATATCCCCGCGCCACCAAGCGTGTGTGATATCCGTCGCGGAAACCGCGAACCGCGAAAAACCGCGAAGTGCGAATTTCTTCGCACAACCTGGTGTTACGAGTTCCCGCGCCTCCATGCGTGTGAAACCTTAACGCCACAACCGCCGAGTATATCTCCGCGCCACCAAGCGTGTGTGATATCCGTCGCGGAAACCGCGAACCGCGAAAAACCGCGAAGTGCGAATTTCTTCGCACAACCTGGTGTTACGAGTTCCCGCGCCTCCATGCGTGTGAAACCTTAACGCCACAACCGCCGAGTATATCCCCGCGCCACCAAGCGTGTGTGATATCCGTCGGTACAAAGGGGCCAGGGGGTTGATTGAATAAACGTTATTTATTGTAGATCTTCTCTCTCTTCACTCTCCTTTTCTCTTAGCTTGTAATCCTAAGTTCATATCAGTTTTAAATTTAGAAACTTAACGTAACGAACTGAAAGCCTTTTTACTTGATTTTTCTTAGTCTCTTAAATCGAACCTTAACATTTTTTAGAAATCAGAAAATTCTTTCATCCTTCCTCCTGAGAACATCGATGGTCAACCAAGTGGTCCTCTCGTTTTCATTCAGATTTCGTTTTCCATTTTCGCTTCCACTTTCGCTTTCGCTCTCGCTCTCACTCTCCTCGCCTCAACACACCCCGTTACGGTATCAACCCTAAAGAGATCGTAACAAACATAACTTGCTACATGAAAAGTCACGCAAAAATCGATTTTTAGAAACACTTAGTCTCATACTTACTTTCAAAATATTCAAAATAAAACGATCATAATTAAAACATTAGAAAATATGAAACTAATCTGAAAATTTGAAGTATATTGAGTAAATTAGATTAATAAAACTTGTCAAAAAAAATTAATTTAGTAATTTAAAATTAAATTACTGTGTGAAATTGTTTTAAAAATACATTTGTAAATATAAAATCTAAAATAGAACTAATAAAAAATTCACACTGCAAAAACAGGTGTCTTAAATTGTTCAAAAATGTCTTAAATTAAGACATTTTTCGTGTCTTAGACACCAAAAGTATCTTAATTTGAGACATTTTTGTCCAATTCAAGACACCATGTTTTTGCAGTGCACGCAAAAAATATGCTTGTCAAGTTTAATAACGTCTTTTTCCACAAAAAAAGAACAATTAATTAACACACATAGCACTACTGACAAGATTTTAATTATTTGTTGGTCGTATATATAAATTATCCTTAAACAGATGTTGCATTTCGAAAAATAAGTCCGTCATTGAACTTTCTTTGAGACATACAATTTTAATACTTACCCAGCTCTATCAAAAAAAAAAGTTTAAATGATAAAAAAGCATATAAGTATTTGACGCAATAACAAAACATCTTTTACTTTAATTGTTAAGAAGTCAAAGAAGCTAAAATTTATATTTATTTCATAAATATTTTGCTTCCATGTCAGCTAGAAATTGGCTTCTCCATACAGGTAACTATAAATTAAAATAATAGAGAAAAAAAGGAAATTTGAATTTCGTAGCAAATAATATTTTAGTAACTTTTTGCTTGCTCAATGAGGAAGCTTTGCAATGATAAAATTTTGATTTTATAAAAATCGGCTAATTTTGGCCTGAAATCAAAAAAAGGATTTTTAAAAAAAATTAGGTTCTAACGAAAACTAATTTTAAAACAATTCTTTTAAACATCCCATCATTTATTTATTATTTGCAAAAATCGGCTGTTGTAAAAAGAATGTTCGTGATTAAAATAAGACTTTATGAGTTGAAAAAAATTATATTCTTCACCCTAACAGGAATCGATACATCCGTAAACAGTACATAATTTGCAAAAAACCCTTGGGGTTCTTTTTTTAGGGGGTGAGTTTAGGGTGTTAGGGGTGGAGCACAAAATCGAGAATTCTGTTTTTTGTTTTTTATTGTTAAATCACATGTACCTAATAGCATTTTTTTGCATCAGTTAGAAAAAAAATTTTTTTGGTTTTCGGGGGGTGAGTTTTTTTAAGGGTTGGTTTTAATATTTTTTAAGTGGTATTTGCAATTTTATAATAATTTGACAATTTTTATATGTTTGTTTGGTGCATTTTATTTTTTGTAAAATGCAGGGGTGGGTTTTTACTGTTAAGGGTTGATTTTTCAAAATTGAATATAGCACCATTAGAAAGCACATAAAAAGCAAAAAATTCTGGTACATTTGTTTTTTTGGGTGCCTTAATTTTTAGGTGGTGGGGGTGCTAGCTTGACGTCAAGCTTGCACCCCCACCACTAAATTTAATTTTTCTCGGAAACTAAATGAGCACAAAAATTTTGAATGCAGCACAAAATTAGCACATAATTAGCACATTATTTAGGCCTATAAGAAATTTCGATTTTCTTAGGTGGGGGTGCTAGGTTGATGGAGCCGAAAAAATCCCAGGCTCACCGGGGCGCGAATCAAGCAAGCTTGACTTGGCGCGACCGTAGAGTCCAGGACCTTAACCAACTGATCTAACTCCTGGTCATTTTCTCTTTTTATTTCCTCCTGGAAGTTTTGATCTTTATTTCTATTTTCTGAAGCACATTACATATCCCTGCACGTAGACGTTACGCCGACAAGCCAGCCCGAGAGTAACCAGTAGTAGGCATACAGGCGCAGACGGTGTAACTTTGCGCCACGAGAGGGCAAACCAACTTAAATCTCCCCAAGGCGTGTAAATCCGAACACGTCTATATAAGACGTGAACGCGATAGATAAATCGCTTATTTGATACGGAACGGCATAGTGTGCGCACTCTGCCCGACTGGGAATCTACGCTGAGGCGTGATTCTTAAAAATAAGACATATTTAAATCCTTAGATTGCGATCAAGGTAAATTAATTTACTTTTCAGGTACCTCTTCGATTCTCGACGGCGAACTGCGGTAAACCGTCGAGACTTAGGGAAATTCCTTTCTCAAAACGCTTAATGCGATTTAATAAATCAAATCTTTTCTTTTCAAAATTTACAAGGTAAATTTTCAATAAAAAACAAATTATTCAAAAACTGAATTAAATTCAGACAATAATAACTTCTGTGAAGAGAACCTAGAGATCTCTCAACAAAAAGTTGTATTTTACTTTCAACTAAGAGTCGATGATGAACTTGCCAAGCTTTCAGTAGTTATAACTGAGCAATGACAGCCCTGAGACTCAAATTAAAAAACTACTAGTTGAAAGGCGTAAATGCTTCATCTGGTGCCCCCAGAGAGATCTCTCAGGTCCCTTGAATCAGAATATAAATACATATATAATTCACAAAATCAAAATTAATAAATCTATCCGAGTCAATATCAAATTTTCAAAACAAAACATACTAATTAGTGAAGAGAATAAACACAGAAATTCTCGAATTTATTTAATTAAAATCAGTCACAATCAAACCAGTTAACGAAATAGTACTATCAAATAAAATATTACACACAATTTCACCGTTTGAAAAATAAATTACATAAAGTAAAAACAAATAAAAAATACATTTTTTTTTACACAGATCCAGTTTTTACGTGTGCATTGGATTATTTTTTTTTAAGGTGAGAAATCAATTGTTGCTTTGTATAAGTAGTGAATGTATTAGTGACAACTAAAACAGACGTCCCTTTTTCTCGTAAGTAATAATTACACTTTCTAAATTCTCTCAAAATGCCTCGCTATAATACAAGGTCCTTTTTGAGAAACAACAAAGATCTATCCGACTCAGAAATTTCACTTATTAACAAATCGACAGATGAAAAAACATTTAACCAAAAGAATAATAGCGCGCATAACTTAACTATAAAAGAAGAATCACTTCATAAAAATCCATCCCTATCTCAACTAGACAAACTTAAAGAAACAAAAAATGAATTAGAAAACATTCTACAAACTCCAAATAAATCTACGTCGCGACAAACAAAAATCGACCCAATCACAGAAGAACGCGTAAAAAAAGCCATTTCAGATTTAGAAAACAGAATTCTTACTTTATTAAACAAACAGAACCAAGAATACAATACAGAATTAAATTTAATTGCGGATCAATTAGAACAAACGGAATCACAAATGGAAACAATGACTAGACAACAAACGGACATTTTAGTTAACCAAGCCTCGTTGATTGCTTCCAAGATGGATCACGAACAAAAATTAGATAATTTAACACAAAATCAAACTAAATTACTACAAAAACACACAAGTATCGCATCCTATACTGGACAAACAACAAACTGGACTAAACACTTAACGATCCCAAAATTTTCAGGAACAAACACAGAAAAACCCATGCAATATTTAAAAGATCTCAAAAGATATCTAGACGCATCAAACACCCACGCAGACTTTATATATTTAATTCATTCTAGCTTAACAGAAACGCCACTACAATGGTGGCAATTAGTAGAAGAAAGCACAGATACCTTCGAAACATTCGAAATAAAATTTATAAAACGCTTCTGGAACGAAAATACGCGTAGAAAGATATCACATTCTCTAGAATACGGGTTCCATAACGATTTTAAACAAAGTAAAATAGATTACGCAATCCAATTAATCTCTAGCGCGAAAGATCTAATACCACCACCAGTAGAAGAAACAATCGTAGAACAATTATCAAGACATTTTACAATAGAAATAAAAAACGCGGTACTAGTCAGAAATGCAAAAACATATGAAGAATTATTAGAAATTTTAGAATCTTTTGAAAAATCAGGAAACATCAATCGAACTGAATTTTTTAAAAAAAATACAAACAAATCAAAACCGTACTATAAATCAAAACCGCACTTTTACAAACAAAAACACAATACAAGAAACAAACGAAAAATCTACCCTACAAAACAACCCACCAAATACAAATGAACAACAAACGAAAACAGAATATAAACAAACTGACAGTTACGCACAAAGAAACCCGATTTACAACAGACAAACAAACAATTTTAAACAAAATAAAAATTTTCCAAACAGCAAACAAATTCAAGTACTAGAATACGAAAACGAAGAAAATAGCGACATAGAAATCGAACTAGAACCGCGAACGGAAAACTAGAGAACGCCCTGCCAGAGACTATCACAACTAGAGAAACTGACCAGGGCGATACAACCTCAATAGAACTTAGAATTACTAACATTAGAAACGAATTATTAAACAGCGAACCATGCGAAAAACAAACAATAAAGAAACAAAAACAACTATGTCCAGAAATCAAATGTAACATTAACTCCGTGATAACAAAAGCTCTATTAGACACAGGTAGTGAAGTGACATGCATATCAGAAAAATTGTATCTAGAAAACATAAACTCATTTAAATCAGCACCCAAACTCCCGGTAAGCGGAACTATCGTATACGGCGCAACTAATAAACAGGGAACTAAAATCAAAATGCAAATCCTACTCAACATAAAAATTGATAAATTAGAAAAAACATACCCTTTTTTGATAGTACCTAAATTAACTAGAGAATGTATTTTTGGAATAGACATTTTAAAAACCTTAGAAACAAAAATTGACTTAAAAAACAATAGCATAATACTTTCTACAGATAATAGCGAGGTAAACCTAAAATTCATTTCGAAAAAAAAAAATCCCGAACTAAATGAGAACAAAAAAATCAATACCCTACAGATTGACAACTACGAACTAACAAATACAGAAATCGAAAATTCGATAAAAAATTGCAACTCACTGAATGAAGAAGACAAACAAAAATTTCAAGACTTAATAATAAAATACAAAGAAATATTTTGCAAAAAACCCGGCAAATTATTAACTTACCAACACCAACTAACAATGAAAACAGATAAACCATATTTTTGCAAATCATACCCAATCCCTATGGCATACAAAGAAGCCGTAAAAAACGAGATAGACAAAATGCTAGAATTAAACATAATAAAAAAATCCACAAGCAACTTCATTAACCCTTTAGTAATTGTAAAGAAAAAAGACGGTTCCATAAGAACATGCCTAAATGCTAGAAACTTAAATGAAAACTTAATAGATGACAAAGAAACTACCGAATCCACAGAAACAATTTTTCAAAAAATGATAAATTTTAAAATTATGTCCGCCCTTGATATGACGTCAAGCTTCTGGCAAATACCATTACACCCTGACTCTTGCAAATATACAGCATTCATGCACGAAGGTAAAATTTACGAATTTAACGTAACTCCGTTTGGCCTCAAAACAAGCACCGCGGCTTTAATACGAGGCTTAGACAACACTATTTCTGACTTCCAGAGTTTCATAGTAAATTTTGTAGACGACCTGGTATGCAAATCAGCAAATATTAACGAGCACTTAGAACATCTAGAACTTCTTTTTAAAAGATTTCAAAAAAACGGTCTAACCCTTAACTTCAGTAAATGTAAATTTTTCAGAACAGAAATAAAATTTCTAGGACACATAATTTCAAACGAAGGAATTAAAATGGACCCGGAAAAAATACAAACCATCAAAGATTTCCCACAACCCAAAAACATAAAACAACTCCAAAGTTTTCTAGGTTTTATAAACTTTTACACAAAATTTACTGACAAACACGCACAAACAACATACCCCTTATACAATCTATTAAAAAAAAATACCCCTTGGTCTTGGAAAACAGAAGAGGAAACTGCTTTCAACGCAATAAAAAACCTTTTTTGTGAATCCATGATCATACGACACCCCAACTTAAAAAAACCCTTCTACTTATACACAGACGCAAGCGGAACCGGGCTAGGCGCAATATTAACACAAAAAGACGAAACAGATAATGAAAAAATAATTACATGCGCAAGCCGAACATTAAAAGGGGCAGAACTAACATACTTTACCACAGAACAAGAACTACTCGCGATAGTATGGGCCTTAGAAAAATTTCGCACATACATAATGGGAACAAAAATCATAATACAAACCGATCACAAACCACTAACATTCTTAAAAACATGCAACTTCACAAACGCGAGAATTACACGCTGGATACTAGCTATTCAGGACTATAACATACAACTTGAACACATTAAAGGTAAATTAAACACAGCAGCAGACACACTAAGTAGATTGACAAATACAAGCCACACAAGTAACACAGAAAACCATAATACAAAAACAATTTTTATACACACACTATACAAAAACCCATCAAAACAATTGAAAACCTTAATCACAAACATAAAAAACGAACAATTAACCGACGTATTCTTAAAAGAAAAATACAACTTAGCAAAACAAAACTTAACAGAACGGTACAAAATAACAGACGACATTCTAACAATAAAAATAGGCGACTATTACAAAATATGCATTCCAAACAACACAATCGACATACTGATTGACGAAACACATGAAATGTATGCGCACATAGGAGCAAGAAAATGCTACAGAATAATATCAGAAAACTTCCATTTTCCAAAACTAGCTAAATACATAAGAAAAAGACTAACAAGCTGCGACTCCTGCCAAAGAAATAAATACGCGAATAAAAAAGAAATGACCGAAATGCAGTTCATAACAGCAAAAAAACCTAAAGAAGCACTATCGTTAGATTTTTACGGACCATTACCCGCGACAAGAGGGGGGTTCAAATACATACTATCCACAATCGACGTATTTAGCAAATTTGTAAAACTTTACCCACTAAGAAAATGCACAACAAAAGCAGTCCTGAATAGATTAACTAAAGACTACTTTCCAAAATACGGTAAACCTAGCAAAATAATTTCAGACCAGGGAACACAATTTACATCTAATGAATGGACAGAAACCTTAAAAAATAACAACATTAAACCAGTTTTAACAGCAATAAGACATCCACAAAGCAATATAGTAGAAAGAGTCCACCGAGAACTGTCTAGGTTTTTTAGATCCATCTTGGAAGACAATCACAACTCATGGGACTTATGGGTTAAAACTATAGAAACCTGCTTTAACGAAATACACCACGACACAACCGATTTCACCCCCATAGAAATCCACTTAAACATCAAACCAAAAAGAATCTGGGAAAAATGGATAAAATTAAATAACAATCAAAATATCCCATACGACACTAAACTAAAATTAGTAGAAACGCGAATTAAAAATAAGGGAAAAAATCGTGCAAAAATAGCAAATAAAAATATAACCAAAAACGAATTAAAACTTGGCAGCAAAGTTATGATAAAAGCTATAAGAAATCCGGATAAAATAAATAAACTGACTAAAAAATTCTTAGAAATATATGAAGGACCATATATAATATCTAAACAAATAAGACCAGCCACGTATGTCTTAACAAATCCAATTACAAACAATGAACGGGGAATATTTAACATAAAAGACATAAAGCCATATATTGAGAGAACTTAGAAAGTATAAATCCACCCACATATGTCACAAACAAAACTAATCAACTACAAACATCACATAAAATTTGTTTCTATTTTTTTTTACACTCAGATGACGGAAAAAACGGATTTTGGCGAAGCCTGGGCCTGCACTGTAACCGAGGTAACAGTGCAATGCGACCAAAACAAAACTTACGACAACGACGTTCAAATTATTAACATCAGAACAAAAATACCAACACGTAAAGTCAAAGTTACAAACCAAAAAGAAGGCACACCATTCTCCAACTACACGGAAAAAGAAAAATATTTAATTAAACAAATTAAAGCCGACCCAAAATATCCGTTTATCGACAGAGCACTTTCTAACACAATAGTAAAAAAGAAAAAATTCATGCCAATTAGCGAAATTACTGACAACATACGACCAACTGATCTTAACAATAACAATGCAACAGAATTAAAACAAATACACACAAAATATGAAAACAAGTCATTAACAACTAAAATCATAAATAAAACTTTAATAAAAGAAATTAAAACAAAAGAAAGCTTTAATGAAACATTCGACGAAGTATTTAACTCGCTACAAAAACTAATTGAAAAAACAAACGACTCTTAGAACAAAATGTATTTTAGAGTCCCCTTTATTACACACATTTTTTGTTATATGTGGCCAACACACCACAAAAAATCCATGAGAAAACCACTCATGTAAATAATTTATCATTTTTATTTTTTTTTTTGTACATATCTATCGTTCCGATATAATATATCATACGCACAGCTAAATAAAAAACAAAGCAAAAAATTCTTTTCGTTTATTTTTTTTACAAACCTTGTTGAACGTTGTCTACATTTTTTTTTCTACTAGGAAGGACAAGACATCCATCCACAACGTATTTAACAAACATCAAAACAATTCACATAAAACATAGATATTTTTTTTTCTGCAAAAATCAGTAAAACAGAAAGTTACAGTAACTTCATCTTTCCGATTACTTTCATGCGTTTCCAAGGATGTTTCGTTTTTTAAAGTTTTTTTTTTCGGGGGGAGATAAGTACACCCACCGAACAGACAAAACATACATTATAAACGCAATAAAAATTTTTTTTTAAGAGGGGACTGATGAAGCACATTACATATCCCTGCACGTAGACGTTACGCCGACAAGCCAGCCCGAGAGTAACCAGTAGTAGGCATACAGGCGCAGACGGTGTAACTTTGCGCCACGAGAGGGCAAACCAACTTAAATCTCCCCAAGGCGTGTAAATCCGAACACGTCTATATAAGACGTGAACGCGATAGATAAATCGCTTATTTGATACGGAACGGCATAGTGTGCGCACTCTGCCCGACTGGGAATCTACGCTGAGGCGTGATTCTTAAAAATAAGACATATTTAAATCCTTAGATTGCGATCAAGGTAAATTAATTTACTTTTCAGGTACCTCTTCGATTCTCGACGGCGAACTGCGGTAAACCGTCGAGACTTAGGGAAATTCCTTTCTCAAAACGCTTAATGCGATTTAATAAATCAAATCTTTTCTTTTCAAAATTTACAAGGTAAATTTTCAATAAAAAACAAATTATTCAAAAACTGAATTAAATTCAGACAATAATAACTTCTGTGAAGAGAACCTAGAGATCTCTCAACAAAAAGTTGTATTTTACTTTCAACTAAGAGTCGATGATGAACTTGCCAAGCTTTCAGTAGTTATAACTGAGCAATGACAGCCCTGAGACTCAAATTAAAAAACTACTAGTTGAAAGGCGTAAATGCTTCATTTCATACCTCTCACTCAAGTCGTTCTTTATCTTTTCAAATTCTGTTCGCATGAGACTTTCCAGTGCTGCCAATCGCGACTCCCACTTTTTCTATTTTTAATTTCCAATCTTGTCTACATTCTTTTGTCAAATCCTCTGCCCATTCCTCATCTATGCTGTGCTCTTTCTCCGTTTGACTTGCCATGTTATTTGATTTTGTTTTCTGCGGTGTTCTAATCAGCTGATTTGTCGCTAGAAACCCGTTATCGCCGTTTTCGTTAGCAATTTCACTTTCATGATTAAAATCGCCAACTTTATTTTGCACACTGTTTTCTATCATGGCCTTATGATTGTTTTGACTATTCTGATTATCACTTCCATTCACTTGCTTATCCTTGCCCTCTTCGTTTTCGTTTTCACTGCCGTCTACAAGCTTTTCATTATTGTCACCCTTCCAATACTCTTCTAAACTTTTCATGCCTGATTCTTCAATTACCCCTACTCTTTTCCTCGGCCTGCCTCTTCCTTTCTTGATTTTTTTATCTGTCTCTTTTTTATCAACTGCGCCGATTTCCTCAAAAGATATTAAATCTTGCGAGTCACTTATAGGTTCTCTCAATTGATGTTGGACATCGCTAGTATCACTCATCACCATTGCACTATTAATCACACTTTCTAGTTTTATGTTCTAAATATTCCGTCTAACGCAACCCCTCACACAAAATATTTTATATATAATCGACCATCGCCCCTTTACTCATTTGCACAAAACACTTTTCCGTATTCTAATAACCGAAAAACCTCTTTTTCACGAACAAATTAAAAGCGATTTCACAAACGCGTCAACACGCCATTTTACTCAAACCGGAAGTCCTTTGTGGAATTTAATTTTTTCGCAAATTCTTTATCCTCAGTCGTGATTTTTTGTTGTTTTTCTTTGTTTAAAACGTTCTATACGTTACCAACCATTTTTTCACGAATCTCATTTTTACAACTATTGTCAATATTTAAAAAATTAAGTAAGGACTCAATATTTTTAACTGTATTAATAACGTCCAATTTTGTAAATTTAGAAGTAAAATTATAATTAGGACCAAGCGAGACCACGTCTGCAACCTCGTCAGGGATATTGACGTCACTGAGATTACAAAACCAGTTATCGTTATTAACTTTATTCTTTTTGATATTTGGAACCCATATTAGACTTTCGAATTTTTTATCATGTAGCAAATTGTTTTTTTCTTTTATATTAGTAAAATATTTTTTGCTATTGTCTAAAAAAATTGTTAAGGTATCTTTATCTACACCTGAATTTTCCAAAGAACAGTTTAGTTTTTGTAATTTTTTATTTAGAAAAGAAATATGAATGTTCTTATCCTCAATTTTAAAATTAAGCAATTTTTTAGTGTAATTAATTACAGAATTGTCGAAAAGTCTTTTAGAAAATTTGCTGTGGAAAAATTTTGACTTTAAGGACTTGTCAATACCAGTCAGATATTTTGGTAGTAAATTCCGGGATCTGCAACGTAGAAGAAATTGAAGTTGAGAACAGGATTCTGCCAGTTTCTGGTTGGTCTTCATGTATTTTTTTAAATTTTGATGTTATTATATTTCCATGTTGTTGGGAAATCTGACGAAAAAATTAATATTTTTTAATTATGGTGCGTGTTAAAAAAATTGAACGATATTTACTGAAAAGTGTAATATTGATCTTACAGCCTGATGAGGTCAATGAAATATTGACGAAACGTCGCTTGACAAATAAAGACTTTTGTCTTTAAAAAATGTGTCTAGTGTTTTTTGTTCCTTCCTTTTTGTATTAAAAATAATACAAAATAGGGAAGAGTATTTACACCTACACATATTGGCTCCTATTGATCGACAATTTTCTAATTTTATAAACTGGAGAGCGATCAAACTCTTACAGAAGGTAATAATAGTTAAATTCATAATAGAAATGTTAAAAATTGTATATTTACGTGAATTTTTAACCAAATATGACATAGTAGTTGCTTTGTTTTTATAATTTAAAAATCAAAACAAACCTAAAAATATACTGCATCACTGAAATAGTTTATTACAAAAAGAATAAATAAGAAAAGGTATTTATTAATTTTTTTCTCAAATTATATTCTTCTTTATATGTATTTGCAGAGATTTCTAAAAGTAAAAATATGTAATAGTCATCTATCAAAAAATTTTAAATATACAGATTATATTCAATAATCTTGATATTTAAATGGTTATTCCTGCAAAAAAGATGAATCTTATTCATTTTACTTTTTTCCAATTTTAATATTTTACCTTCTCAATAACAAGAAATATTTAAATCATCCGTTTTATTTAATATACGTTAATATTCTCAACCGCGATATTTAATGCACGAAAATACCTTCAACTGCAATTTAAGAGCCCCAAAAATACATGCACTTGATTTTTTATTAAATTTTCTATTTAATTATTAAAATATAATTTTCTACCATTGTCAAATTTTTTCAAAGAATACATAGTATTAAATTTTTAATTAAAGCAAAAAATATCATGGTATCTACTGAAATTACTTTTCTAGAGCACTTCAAAGTTCGAATTATCTGAAAATCCTCGATAATACCCACATTTACCCAATTAAGTTTGGGTAAAAGAACATTAAATCGAAGCTATGTTCATCTTGGGACCCTCTCCCCTACATATAAATATAAAGTATAGTACGTGTAGGAGTCATCACTATTGAATTAAATAATTATATATATTATTATATATACATTAGGGTGCCCATATAAAATAAACATTTTTTCTGTATCGTATCCTACCCGTAAATTTTCTTTCTTTTTATGAGAAGATATGTTTTCTATTTTTTTAAATTTATTAAATATAATTTAGAGGTCGCGACGAGTCATTTTAGGTCAAAAAATGCTTTTTTTTAGGTTTTTCATTTTTTAAACTTATAATATGGGTAGATAACAATATTTTTTTTTTTGTAGAATATCACTTGAAACTTAACACTTCATTAGTTTAAACTTATGTCATATAATGAATAATAATTGTAAAGTAGAAAAAGCAATTTTTAATGGTTTAAATTTAAAAAAAATGAAATTTTATAGTGTGCAATAAAGTTATAACTTTTTTCCTGTTTTATAGTTGTATTCTGAAATTTTAAATTCTTCTGCATTTACTGCTTCCAAAAAAATAAGAATAAAACTCTGCAAAAATGTCATATTTTATTTAAAAATTACATTTTTTGTGTATTTGTAACATTTTGTATAGTTTAACTTATCCCATATTCTTTCCTTTTTCTACTATTCTTCGGTTTAATTTTTTTTTTACTCTTAAAAATTGATATTTCTACCCTGAAATAATATAAATACTTCTTAAATAATGGTAAAAGATTTTGTTTCCTTAATTTATGGACAAAAAATTGTCACACTTTTAGATTTGAGGCTTTTCAGAGTTTCCAAAAATATTATTATTCATGCGGAATAAATTTTGACTAATTCATTGGTAAATTTGAAGTGATTTTTTACAGAAAAATATTTTTATTAATCTATTTTATAAGTTTAGAAAATAAAAAACCTATAAAAACGCATTTTTTTACCTAAAATGACTCGTCGCGACCTCTAAATCATTTTTAAAAAATCTAAAAATATAGGGAACATATCTTCTCATAAAAAGGAAGAAAATGTAAGGGTAGGATACGATATAGAACAAAATTTTGTTTTTCATGGGCACCCTAATATACATAAATAATAAAATTTTAATAATAAACAATCAATTGTTGCTTTGAATACAACAGATTAAAGAGAAAAAACTTAAAATGACATTTCATAAAAAGTACTAAACTAATTTTTTAATTCAATTTATTAAAAACAATTGAACATCTTATCCTGTATTTTCATTATTTTTTAAAAATAATTCTATTTTTGTTCTTTTATTTTGGCGTTATCTAAAACAAAAAAATCAAATTGATTATTGTTTTGTATGTAAGTGGTTATCGCCCGAACTAGAACAAAATATTTTTGTAAATAGATAACAAAATAACGGACTATTATATAAAAAAAATTAAAAAATCAACTGTTTATTATTGATAAAAAGTTAAAAATAAAAAAAAGTTATTAATAAAAATGCATAATTCTAGTTCGGGCGATAGCCACTTAGTCCTGTGCGCAAGCTCAATTGAGGGTCTAAATGCAATAACTACGTTTTCGCTCGAAGGCCTAGACTGTCTCCTTTTTCACAAGATAATTTGACGGGAAAATTATCTGGAAAAAAAGTTGAAGGAAATTGAAATTTAAAAGTTGATATCAATAGAGGAGATAAAAACGCACATTTTTTTTTAATAAAGTTTTTTTGTCAGACTATTATTTAGTTGAATAAAAATTAAAAACTAATTTTTTTTAGACATTGAAAATAATTATATTTTTACAATCAACTCGTGATATCTCAGAGTCACATAGATAAAAAAAGTTGCAACTTCACCTGCATAATTAAAAAAAATTGCAGATCCTAATAAAATGGTTGTAATAATGACAAAATTGTAATTTGTTATTGATCTTTAATAATAATGTAGTCGCTATCATTACTGTGCTTTACTAACTTTGGGCAAAAAATCTCTGTGACAAAGTTTCGAATTTTGAAGTTTTGAATTACACAAGTTGTTCAGTAAGGTATTAAAAAGTTTTACCATAAAGAATTTCTTAGTCAGCTGGTCAGCTGACTGGCTGAGCTCTAAGCCGTGAGCGGAACAAGGATGGATGCACTCCGGAGTGGCTATGGCGAGAGAGAGAAAGCGACAATAAAATGTTTTTACTTTAGAAATCAACTTTTTTATTTTCTATTTACATAACTATTAATAAATTAACACACTTTTAAAGAATAAATAACATAATAAAACCATAAATTATGTGAAATTAAATATTTTAAAAAATAACTTGTAAAAAACAGACCTATATTTTATGTTATTAAAATAAGTTGATTTTTTTTTAAACATTTACAATCTTGTACTATTAATATTTTCAGTCCAGTTTGTTTTCAAATGTGTTTAAATAATGAAATTTTTACTGGAAAATTGGTTTTACAAAAATTGAAAACAAAATGTTTTGTTCTTGAAAGTCCTTGCCGCTCACGGCTTAGAGCTCAGCCAGTCAGCTGACCAAATGTTAACGCGTGACGCGCAGTGGCTTCCAACAAAATTGTTTATAAAAGCTGAAATATTTAATGAATCTAAGAAATTCTTTTTGGTAAAACTTTTTAATACCTTACTGAACAACTTGTGTAATTCAAAACTTCAAAATTCGAAACTTTGTCACAGAGATTTTTTGCCCAAAGTTAGTAAAGCACAGTAATGATAGCGACTACATTATTATTAAAGATCAATAACAAATTACAATTTTGTCATTATTACAACCATTTTATTAGGATCTGCAATTTTTTTTAATTATGCAGGTGAAGTTGCAACTTTTTTTATCTATGTGACTCTGAGATATCACGAGTTGATTGTAAAAATATAATTATTTTCAATGTCTAAAAAAAATTAGTTTTTAATTTTTATTCAACTAAATAATAGTCTGACAAAAAAAACTTTATTAAAAAAAAATGTGCGTTTTTATCTCCTCTATTGATATCAACTTTTAAATTTCAATTTCCTTCAACTTTTTTTCCAGATAATTTTCCCGTCAAATTATCTTGTGAAAAAGGAGACAGTCTAGGCCTTCGAGCGAAAACGTAGTTATTGCATTTGGGCTCTCAATTTTTGATCAAAAAGTTTAAAAAAAATGTTTAAGCCGTTACTAATTATAAGGAATGTGGAACATTTTCACGTTTTTGAAAAATCCCAAAGTCCCGTTGATATTCTAAGAATGTCCCAAGCGTATCTTACTTCTGGATACTATCAGGATATCCTCGACATCTCTTGGTATATCCGTAAGATATTCGTATAAATTTCCGCTCTCTCGGATATCCTGAAAACAACCATCAGATATCCTTAGGATATTTTTGGGATATCCAAGAATACTTTATTTTTTGTAGCTTATAATATAAACCTATTTCCACTACCCTGACTTTCTCTAATTAATAAACAAAATCAAATTTATGGAATGACAGCTCAAATTAAACAGTACTATTTGCCAAGCTGTCTACACGGAGAAAAAAACTAATCTTTATAGCATGAAACTGCCTCTTGTAAAGCAGTAATCTTCGCTTACCAATTAAAGAAATCAAGCATTTATAGCAATAGAAGTGTCCATAGTAAATAGGTAAGAACGTCATACTGCAAAGGCAAGAGCTTCACGCTTTTTGGTACTTAAGCGGGTGCAACGAGAGATTTGTCCACGCCTACTTATCTCCTCTACCAATTTCATTACACTCGCTTCAGTAACAAAAAGCGTGAAGCTCTTGTAGCCTTTGCAGTATGACGTTCTTACCCATTTACTATCGACACTTATTTTGCTATAAATGCGTGGTTTCTTGCTTTAATAGATAAGCAAACATTACTGCTTTAAAAGTAAGAGGCAGTTTTATGCTACACTGAGAAAAATGTTGAGGCATAGCAACAAAAATTTGATTGAGCCAACTAAATTATTTAGTTCAGTGTTGTTTGTTGGCATAAAAGAAACTTTTGATTGTCACAACTATATTTTTATATTCGGGATAACAAAAACTATTGGTTGTAACAAAAAAAATTTTTATTTGGGAGCTAACTAACCCAGGTGCGAATTTTCGGTCGTCCAACACATATAATTACATCATTCACATGTTATAAATTTAATTACACAAATATAATCAGACGAGAATGTAGAAATTTAATATTAATGAAAAAATGAAACAGAAAAATTTCATATGTCATAAAGATTCCAACCCGGGTTTTCCAGCTGCCAGTCCAGTAGGCTAACCACCAGCCCATGAGAGATATATGAAAGTCTGGTATTGGTTTTTATTTTGATTTTATTTTTATTATTATCGGCAGCTTACTTACAAACTAATCACCCATTTTTTTTAAATGATTGTTTGGTTGTCACAACCAAATTATGTTTGGTTAAACCAAATAAGAGCAACAAAATAATATTGTTGCCCCAAACAACTTGTTGTGTTACGCCAACCATATCGTTTTGTTATACTAATCAAAATATTGTTTGTTACAACCAACAATGATCAACTAAAAAATATTGTTGCTAAATCTAAATCTTTTTTCTCAGTGTAGAAAAGTTAGTTTTTTTTCTCCGTGTATTCAAAACTTTAAATATACATATATGCAAATATTTTCATATTTAATATTTGTCTACTTTAATTTCAGGTGCGAGTTCAAGCGTACCTAAATTTACCGCTTGTAAACCGGTGTAGAGAACTGACTGTCTTTATTGAAAAATCGAGTACAGCCGACCTACAGCATGTCTTCCCAGTTTTAATACACTCCTTGTTTGGGATAACGGATAATGTTGGCTGGGGCTTACACTCCATTAATGTGAAAAAATACCCTCAGGAATATGATGCACTCTGCTATTTTCTTGGTCCAATGGGACCAATTTTTTCTCTCTGTTATAAGTTGCTTCCAGATTGTTATTTAAAATATAATTTCCCGGTCTCTTATTTACCGGTAAGTTGATACAACAAACTTATACATTTGTAATATTTATTTTAATATAACTTTTTTAGATAAGAACTTCTTAAATTATTTGTTATTTTTAAATCTTGTGTTGAGATATAAATATTGTTCACCTCCGATTTTTCTACTACAATTATTTACGTATTTTAGCACGCTGACTATGATAATAATAATAATGAAAATTGGACAAAATTTAGTTGTGACGCTCTCTGATGAAAATATGGTTTTTATGGATTTTATAGCAAAGTTACAAAAAGCGATTTTTTCACTTAAAAATACATAGAAAAAATCTGTTCTCTGAAGAGGCACGTGTTAATGTTACTTGATTTGGCTCAAACTTAAAGGAACTTTTTTTTTTGGTACCTTGATCAATTTTGCGAAATCAAACTGAAGATTTGAAAACATCCCCCAACTAAGGGCCACCCTAATGGTGGCCTAAGTCTTGTTCTCTATATCATATTTAATTATTATATAGTAACGTGATTACTGATCATTCTAGCACAGTTATTTTTAGGTTTTGTTAGAATTTATTTAAAAATTGGGTAATAACTAAGCCAGTTATTTCTTATTTCAGAATTGTAAGGTTAAAAACTGAATTGAACTGAGACACCAATTTAACATTAAAGAGTTCTCTATATTTGAAGAATAATAATGAAAAAGGTTTACAACTTTTTAAAACACTAATTCGTACCACACTGCCTCGGTTATAAAACCACGTGAATTTCCATAATCTTTATATTCCTAAATCATGACAATCCGACACAAAGGGTCTTGTCAATTCAACGTTCCGTTTCTATCAGACCTAATCTTTCTAACTACGTAGGGCTTTCTCCCGTTTTTCATATAGTTTTCCCGCCTATTAAGGGGGGAGGCTGGTCTAGAATTTTGAAAGAATCGAAAAATTTTTTTTGTCTTAAAAGGTGCTTTAGGGTCTTAGAAATAACATACCAAAAGATGGATGCCGGCCTAATTTCCTAAATGCCCAAATTTTTCATTCTACGGCAGTGCCTCGCAGGTATTTAATATGATTTTACAATACATAAAACTTTAAATGCGTTTTTCTCGAAATCACTTTTTTTAAACTGGGCGAAAACATAACTCGAACAAATCTTTACCGATTCTTATTAAATTTTGACAGTACATTCTAGATACCATTCTCCGGAGCGTCACGTAGGATTTTTTTTTTATATTACATACTTTTTTTTTAATTAACAATTTTATGTCGTTTTTTATAGTGAAAATTGTAATTTTTTGTTCAAACATGCACCATTTCGCGAAAAAACAAAATATCAAAAAAATCCTACGTCCCGCCCTTGCTGTTGTTATATAGAAGGGGTGAAATTTCTGTACCGATCCAACTAAAAAAAAAATTTCCTCCGATTGGGCTAAAACTTGCCCTAAGTTTAGGTCTATGCATGAGTACATTAGCCACCAAGTATTACTAAATTTCATCATTAACTGTGTAGTGGGGAGGGGGTTCAAGTTTTTGATGAATGGTGGGTGGACTAGTTTTTCATCACTCGTAACTTTTATACGGTCAATCGCACAAATTTTTGACCTATATACTTTTGAAAGGGTTTTTTCTGCCCTTTCAAACGGTAAAAAGAATTTTTTCGAAAATTAAAAATTTGACCCTTTTTTTTAAAAATCAAAAATATTTTTGACTTTTTTTTCAAAATCGACATTTTTTTTTTTCATTTTTTATTTTTTGAAAATAAAGTTTAAAATGTGTACTTTGAGTACACCAAGTATGAAAAGGTACTTTTTTTTTGTTTTCGAGATATTAAATAATGAATTTTTAAAAATTAAATAAAAAAAAGTAATAATTCTTTAAAAAAGTAAATTTAGAATTAATATGAATTTTTATTCTAAAGACAATAAAAATTTACATCCAACAAAACCCAAATATATAACATTTTACATAAAAAGTATTAAATAAAAAAAATTTAAATAATTATTAATAAAAATGTTAATTATGACATTCTTAGCGTCCAAATAAAAAAAATCATAAGGCCAATACTCTTTTTATTGTATGACTTATTTATTTGTTTATTTATTTATATATCCCCTTTGTCCACAAAATTGTTTTCGTTTTTTTTTGTCTTTAAGAATATAGTAAAATATTGTAGTACTGCTGTCTTCTTTTTTTATTTCAATTATAGAAGTATTAAAATACTTTTTCTGTTGTAATAAAATAATCTTGTTTTGTCTAATAATGTATCCTTTGCTTAGAATAGTTTAAATTTTTGGCGCCTATTTAAAGTAGTATCAAAAGTTGCCACAGGGTGGCCAACTTTTCTATTTCTCACAGTACAGATGCGTATTATATTTTCTACCACACATGCACGAAAACCTCGTGTTTTCGTTCTCCTTAAGCGGGGCAGAACTCACAGTTTTTAGGTCAGTGAACGTTAGAGGTAAAAAAACTCCCGAACAGTGAATAAGTTTTCTGTCAGATATTAGATCTTTTAAATTCGAGTTTTAAATCCATTAAACGCAGGTTTGTGAATCTCTCTTTTTATATCGTTTGCTAACATATAGCGTAAGTAAATTTAATATTTTCTAACAATCGTTTTATTTAATAAAATAGTTTTCATTTGTTTATTGGTATTTTAATCAAACATGGCTCCTAGTAAGCCATTAAAAGTTTGTTATAATAGATGCCTTAATCCCTTTAAAAGAAAAAGCCATCCAAATAGAGCATTACGTCCCGTAGCTGGGAGTGTACAAAGTAGATACTCTTTTCCACCAGGAGCAAAAATTTGCTTGAAATGCAATTTTGATTTAAAAGAAGAGATGAAGACTTCAACAACAGTTGAAAAACCTTCAAGGTCATATATTGAAGCACAGGAAAATGAAGTAAGTGAAATAGATCTTGAAAACCCTGGTGGATTTATTGAAGAATATGATGATCAAACAAATGATAATGACTTTGTTTTAACTCCAAATAAAATAACTAAGTCTAAATGTTCTGATGACGATTATGAACATCACAAATCGTGTGTAGAAATCTTTGATCAAATTAAGGAAAAATTTGAGAACTTAGACAATTCAGCAGAAAAATTTCAGCTTCTTACACTTTTACCAAAATCTTGGAGTCGTAATAAGATAATGACAGAATTTAACGTTTCCGATAGACATGCAAGAAATGTAAAAGATGAAGTAGCTAAATATGGTATTTTGGCTTTTCCAAAACCAAAAAAAGGAAATCCAATATCGACTGAAACAGTGAATTTAGTTAAAGATTTTTACAATCGTGATGATATCAGTCGCATGATGCCTGGCATGAAGGACTTCATATCTGTCAAAAATGCAGATGGAACTCGTCAACGTGTACAAAAAAGGCTTTTATTATGCAATTTAAATGAACTGTATGAGCAATTTAAATCAGAACATAAGAACGTCCAAATAAGTTTATCAAAATTTTCCCAACTTAGGCCTACCCATTGTGTGTTGGCTGGAAGTAGTGGAACACACACTGTTTGTGTTTGCACGTATCACGAAAATGTAAAATTAATGCTAAATGAAATTGATATTGAACATTTAACTAAAGACCATCAATTACAATTAGCTGATTATCATGATTGCATAAAAGCTATAATTTGTCCTATTCCGAGTACTTCTTGTTACTTAGGAGATTGTGGACTTTGTCCAGGTACAAATGCTTTAAGAGAGATTTTAATTAAAGCTTTTGATAAAGATTGTGTTGAAGAGGTAAAATGTGAAATTTGGATGCAGACCGACAGATACAGTTTAAAAACACTCGTACTAAATGTTGATGAATTTACAGAAGATTTATGTGAACGCTTAAATAAGTTGAAAGTACATGATTTTATTGCCAGAGAGCAAGCATCTTTTTATAAAAATCTAAAGGAAAAATTAGTGCCAGGTGAGTTTGTCATTTCATGTGATTTCGCTGAAAATTATGCCTTTATTGTTCAAAACGCTGCCCAAGCTTTTCACTGGAACAACAATCAAGCTACCATCTTTACAGTAGTCATATACTATAAAGTAGAAGATAATTTGTTACATAAAAGCATGGCTATTATTTCGGACAATTTGTCACATGACACTGCGAGTGTATATGAATATCAGACTGTCATCATGAACTATTTGAAAGAAAATTTTGAAGTAAAAAAAGTTTTTTACTTTACAGACGGAGCAAAGCAACATTTTAAGAATAAATATTCTTTTGCTAATCTTCTAGCTCATACACAAGATTTTGGAGTTCCTGCAGAATGGCATTATCATGCCACTGCCCATGGTAAAGGTGCTTGTGATGGCGTAGGAGCTAATATAAAAAGAGGAGCTGCTCGTGCAAGTCTCCAAGCCTCTTCAAAAGAACACATTCTTAATGCAGAAAATCTATTTAACTGGGCTAAGAAAAACTGCAAAGAAACTCACATTTTTTTTAAAAGTAAAGAGACTCTTGCTTCAACTATCCAAATGTTGAAATGCAGATTCGATAGTGCAGTAACAATAACTGTTAGTTCTCAATACCATTCCTATATACCACAAGAAAATGGTAGAATTCAACTAAAAAAATTCTCATCTGCGATGGAAAGTGACTTTTTTCCGAAAACGTTGAACAAAACTCCAAGAAAAAGAAGGAAAAATCCAAAAGCAGTCAAATCTAATACAAAGGTTTCAAAAACAACGAAATCAAACAAAACCAATAAAAAAAACTAAGTAAAACAAGCTCAATCATTTAAATCTAATTACACATATGGAAAATATTATCATACAACTCATTACACAGTTACAACATAAAATACGAATCATATTTTTAACAAAAGTTAAAATTAACATATTAACACATTTACATATTACACAGCTGTAATGCAGGCATTGAAATAACTCACATGACAATCTAAACCCTGTAAAATGCAGATAGCAGTACTACAATATTCTACTATATTTTAAAGACAAAAAAAAACGAAAACAATTTTGTGGACAAAGTGGATATAAACTGTGATCCTACTTAAAGTACACGGATAGCTATTTTCCTTAATTTCTTTTTACTAGCGATTGTAAAAATATAGGTAGGTACTTTTTGATATTTTTCATAAACATATGAATAAAAAAACATCCACATAAATAAATAAACAAATAAATAAGTCATACAATAAAAAGAGAATTGACCTTATGATTTTTTTTATTTGGACGCTAAGAATGTCATAATTAACTTTTTATTAATAATTATTTAAATTTTTTTTATTTAATACTTTTTATGCAAAATGTTATATATTTGGGTTTTGTTGGATGTAAATTTTTATTGTCTTTAGAATAAAAAATTCATATTTATTCTAAATTTACTTTTTAAAGAATTATTACTTTTTTTTATTTAATTTTTAAAAATTCATTATTTAATATCTCGAAAACAAAAAAAAGGACCTTTTCATACTTGGTGTACTCAAAGTACACATTTTAAACTTTATTTTCAAAAAATAAAAAATGAAAAAAAAAAATGTCGATTTTGAAAAAAAAGTCAAAAATATTTTTGATTTTTAAAAAAAAGGGTCACATTTTTAATTTTCGAAAAAATTATTTTTACCGTTTGAAAGAGCAGAAAAAACCCTTTCAAAAGTATATAGGTCAAAAATTAGTGCGATTGACCGTATAAAAGTTACGAGTGATGAAAAACTAGTCCACCCACCATTCATCAAAAACTTGACTCCCCTCCCCACTACACAGTTAATGATGAAATTTAGTAATACTTGGTGGCTAATATACTCATGCATAGATCTAAACTTAGGGCAAGTTTTAGCCCAATCGGAGGAAATTTTTTTTTTAGTTGGATCGGTACAGAAATTTTGCCCCAGAAACTAAAAAAATTTTATTTTTTGATCTAGGACAAAAATTAAGGACGTTACATTTTCGCCAATGGACCTATTAAAAAAAAAGGCCTGTTCGGAGAAGTAGTGTACAGCGGCCATTTTGAAATTAATTCACTCAAACTTTTTTGTATTTGCACCTGGAAACACATATTATTAAACCTATTTCACAAATTTTTGATTGATTTCTTTGTTGAGTCAGAATAAATTCATAAAATATGCCCATTTTTTTGCGCTCTAGACCAGCCTCCCCCCTTAAACAGAGTTTTCCCGACTAGCTAATTAATACTCGTTAACCGGAAATATAAAAATTTTGAACTAGTCAAATTTTCTAACGATCGGCTATCCTTAGATTTTTGTCGGACCTCCGACATTTATTACAAAATTCTTTTTCAAAAATAAAAAAAATTCTAATTACAATGCAAATTCCTACAAATTTTTAGACTTGCGGCCAATTTTCTCACTCCTTCTAAGATTGTTACAATTGTTGACATTTTTTTCACATTCTCCATTCTCATCCGTTTCCAAACTTATTAGTTCGTTATCTTGTAAATTACTATTATCATTTTTTCAAATTTTTAACACTCTTCTCACTAGCACATAAAAAATCATTACAATTTTTCTTTCACTGACAAATTAGATTCACTTGAGCTATTACAGCAATTATAAATTTTATCTTCATTCGACTCACTCTCAAAATGTACAGCTATCGCCAGAAATGCTTTAACATTTTAACACGTAGGTCCAAATTATAAAGTCTGTAAACCACGTACCGGGAATGAGTTACATTTAACTCAATTAATCTACGGTTTATAGGAATTCTTTTGAAGAAGGTTGTTTAGGGAATATTTTTAAATTATTTATTAATGGTTAGCACAGATGTAGGCTCCGGAAGCTAGGACCACGAAAATTCCTTAGAATTTCCGATCCCCTCGCAACTGGAGGTGTACGTTTATTTATCCTTCCAACAACACCAGAAGGATTCTTTTATTTTAATTACTTAAAGGTTATGCGGGCTCAAGGAACTTGAATAAACTTCAATAACAACTTTAATTAAGATAATTTTAACAAACCGTATTTGGTCCCTTAGAAAGCCATCTCTGCTCTCCTGATTTACCTTATACCTTATTCTTATCCTTATCCTTTTCCTTTGTTTAAGAATGACTCCTTGTCCACTTGAAAACTGTCCACTTCGCTGACGGCAAATTATCACACACTCGCGCACAAATTCCATTTTATATTTTGATGTTCTTCTCTTCACTCTCAATTTCCAACTGAACTTTTCTTATCTGTCCAGCCCTCTCATTCTCCATCCTTTTCTTCTATTCATCTGAAACACCTTTTCTCCGCCTTTCATGGTCAATGTCCCAAAACCTTGACGCCAGGTTGTTATGTCAACAAATAGTCATTGTCTCATAGTAAACTTGAAACTCGAGTTCAAATCATAAGACATTAAATAAAGACATTATTTTAATCTCTCAAATATTACATTTATTTTTGTCGGCAACATCCTCCCCCCCGGTGCGGGGGTGACGCACCTCCGCACCCATATGAGCGTTCAAGTACGATCTTGCAGCTGAATTTAATGCTCCCATTAGCACTGATTGTGATTGCATACACGCTTATCTATAATTCTTTTGATGTATTGGGACCATCTTTATTTGAGATCAATTCTTTCTCAATAATTACACCTTTTTTCGTTTCCTTTCGTGTTTCTTATGTCCAATATTTTCTTATTTCAGTGAAGCAGTTACATCTCATACTCCTTATTCTGGATTCCTCATTGTAGTTTCCACTTCCATATTTCAGCATTTATTTGCAAGATTCACGTTTTTATATTCACTTTCCTTTTTTCCTGTAGTATTTCAGTTACTACGTCATCTATTACGGATTCCTGATTCGACGTTCCAGGTTCCACATTCCATATTCCACTCGTAGGCTCCAGTTGCACATTCTAAATTCTATATTCTACATTCTCTGTTTCGATTTTGAATCCTAGATGAGCGACAACTTATTTGCATTCAGCATTCCATGTTGCATATTTGCTTCCATAATCCACATTCTTCTTAACAGATTCAACATTCTGAAGTTTGCCTTCTACATTCCAAATTCTTAATTCCAGATTTCGGAATTTTCATCTCGGATACTATTTCTCAATTTTCAGGTTGCAAATCCCAGATTTCTGATCCTAGATTCTAGAGAGCGCATTCCAATTTCACATATCAGATTTCATCTTTTATATGCGTGTTGCAGATTCTACATTCGGGATTTCACGTCACTATTCTGAATTACATTACTTAGATTCGTCATTCTGGATTCTGCATTTCAGATTCCATGTTCTAACCAATTAGTCCTGATTCCAATTCAACTTTCATTATTCCAGTTTTCTCACTCCATATTTCAGATTCCTCATTTTTCATCACACATTTCAAATTTCACTTTCCAGATATTTTATTCTATAAATCGGGTGTCATATTCAGATTAGCTCTACACCGAGAAAAACAGATAACCATGGATACTAAAGTCTAGCATCCAGATACTAATTCAGCCTCTAGATACCAAACTCCACATCCAGGTACTCAAAACCTAGCATCCCAGACACCAAAACATACATTTCAATATCCAAGATACCAAGCTCGAGCATCCGCCTCTCTCAGTTCAAGCACCATGAACATTCCAAGTCCCCAAATCGCAAATTCTAATCGTAAGAATGAGACATAAAAGGGCAGACACATACATACATGCATATATACATACACATAATGTACGTCCTCTCCATCTTACTTCATATTCTGATTCCAGGTTTGATATTCCAAGTTCCACAATCCGGATTCCATATTGAACAATGTCAAAGAACTGAGTTCTAATTCCATATTAAGGATTTCACCTTCATATACCTTATTCCACGGTTCCAGAGTCAGTATTTCACATCATAAATTCTGAATATCCAACAAGCTAGATTTCACTTCGCAGATACTACATTCCTTGTGATTTCACGTCCCAAATTGTGAATATTCAACAATCTAATTCCCTACTCTCTGAATCTGATTCAGCCAAAAGCCACTGATTCAAATAGTAACCCTTCCACTGATCATCCAGTCAAAAACAACTGAATCGCCAGTAAATTTATTTTTAACTAATCCAATCTGTTAAACTTGACAATTTTTTTCAGTCACCTCTGATCGACAATAAGTCCCCTTTAACCGAAAATTTAGCCGCTCTTAACCGACTGAGAAGCAAAAAGTCAGTCACCGATTGCCAGCCAAAATAACCGATCTAACTGATTCAGACACAGAGAATATCGCTGATGCCATATTCCTTGGGAATTCATATCCCAACCTCAGATTATACAACAATCAAGATTCCACATCGCAGATGACATTCTGGACTCCGCATCTCACTCTCATAATCTAAACCAGTCAAATTTAACTGTCCCACAGCAAGAAGTCAGTCACTGATCCAAAATAGCAACACTTATACCCGTCAACCAGTCAACAACCGATCATCCGTCAAAAACAATCGAAACGCCAGTACTCCTCCTTCCTTTCACTATCCAACCGATCCATTCCCAACCGATCCAAATCCATTGAGTAGATACCATATTCCAAATTCCACATCCTACATTACAGATTTCAGTTTCTGCGATTCTGGTGCTTATTTCATATTCTACACCTGAGACAATAAATTCCTCATTCCAGAATTCACAGTTTCAGATTCCGTAATCCAATCGAAAAATTCCATATTCCAAATTTTAAACTCGAAGTCCTTGACTCCGAATTACATTTTTTATATCCCCAACTCCAGATTCTATATTTCAGGTTCTACATCCAGGTTGCTGACCAAACATTTCATATCCTCAGCCACAGTTTACAATACCAGATTCCATACAAATTCAATTTTTTATATTTCAGATTCCATAATTAAAGTTTCTCATCTCAGTTTCCACATTTTATACTCCATGATCCATATTCTAAGCTTCGGATTTCAGATTACAAAATACATTACTCTTGATTTCACATAAGAAATCGCGTAACTTTATTACCAATTTACGCAACCATCACATCCATGTTGCGCACCATCATTTCAAAAATATGCCATTATCGTGACCAAGTCACGCCACAAACGCGACCACATCGCGCTACCTTCCAGACCAAGTCACACCATTATCGTGAACGAGTCACGCCATAATCGTGAACGAGTCACGCCATTATCGTGAACGAGTCACGCCATAATCGTGAACGAGTCACGCCATAATCGTGAACGAGTCACGCCATTATCGTGAACGAGTCACGCCATTATCGTGAATGAGTCACTCCATAATCGTGAACGAGTCACGCCATTATCGTGAACGAGTCACGCCATTATCGTGAATGAGTCACTCCATAATCGTGAACGAGTCACGCCATTATCGTGAACGAGTCACGCCATTATCGTGACCAAGTCACACTTTTATTTGTCATAAATTACATTCGGCATAAATCCATTTATCATAAAACCCAATTTTTCATAAAACACTTGACATAAAACTCATTTGGCATGAAACCCCATTTGTCATAAAAACCATTTGTCATATAACCCATTTGGCTTACAACATATTTGGTATGATAACCCCATTTGGCATTTGTACACTGAGAAAAACCTGACGCGAATAGAGCTTGAGCAGAACGCTATGAATATAGCAAAGAATGTAACAAAACAAAACTATATAATCCAACTGAATATCAGTCCATGGGCCTAATATTCGGGCCACACTCTTGAGATTAATGCACCAATTAAGAAATGGAAAGGATGTACGAAAATTATCAAGCAATACTCCCATCAGACCTGTCCCAGCGTACAAAACCGATTTTGCATAAAAACACATTTGGTATGAAACCATATAGCATAAAACCCATTTTTGCATAAAACACTTTTAGTATAAAACCCATTTGTCACAAAGCATTTGGTGTATGAAAACGTTTAGCATAAAACATTTGGTATATCACCCCTTTTTGTATAAAAGAGTACAAATTCCTTTTAGCACGAAACACATTCGGTATAAAATCCACTTAGCATAATGTACTTTTGATTTAAATTCATTTAGCATAAAAAACCTTTTCCATAATACATATTTGCATAAAACTCATTTGGCCAAAACACGTTTGGCATAAAACATTTGTTATTAAATGCATTTAGCGTAAAACACAATTGATACAAAAACCATTTAGTATAAAACTCATTTGTCATTGATTCCCTTTGAAACAAATCACATCTAGTAAAATGGACCACTTAGCCCCTCGTGACCTATTCACGCCATTTTCACGCCCATGTGGCTTTATTTTCTGGTTTTGAATATATTATCAAGTAATGCTTGAATATTCTAAAATTCCTCTTCAAACCATCCTCATGCTCGGCGCCTCCACCATTTTGTAAACCACGTACAGGGAATGAGTTACATTTAACTCAATTAATCTACGGTTTATAGGGATTCTTTTGAAGAAGGTTGTTTAGGGAATATTTTTAAATTATTTATTAATGGTTAGCACAGATGTAGGCTCCGGAAGCTAGGACCACGAAAATTCCTTAGAATTTCCGATCCCCTCGCAACTGGAGGTGTACGTTTATTTATCCTTCCAACAACACCAGAAGGATTCTTTTATTTTAATTACTTAAAGGTTATGCGGGCTCAAGGAACTTGAATAAACTTCAATAACAACTTTAATTAAGATAATTTTAACAAACCGTATTTGGTCCCTTAGAAAGCCATCTCTGCTCTCCTGATTTACCTTATACCTTATTCTTATCCTTATCCTTTTCCTTTGTTTAAGAATGACTCCTTGTCCACTTGAAAACTGTCCACTTCGCTGACGGCAAATTATCACACACTCGCGCACAAATTCCATTTTATATTTTGATGTTCTTCTCTTCACTCTCAATTTCCAACTGAACTTTTCTTATCTGTCCAGCCCTCTCATTCTCCATCCTTTTCTTCTATTCATCTGAAACACCTTTTCTCCGCCTTTCATGGTCAATGTCCCAAAACCTTGACGCCAGGTTGTTATGTCAACAAATAGTCATTGTCTCATAGTAAACTTGAAACTCGAGTTCAAATCATAAGACATTAAATAAAGACATTATTTTAATCTCTCAAATATTACATTTATTTTTGTCGGCAACATCCTCCCCCCCGGTGCGGGGGTGACGCACCTCCGCACCCATATGAGCGTTCAAGTACGATCTTGCAGCTGAATTTAATGCTCCCATTAGCACTGATTGTGATTGCATACACGCTTATCTATAATTCTTTTGATGTATTGGGACCATCTTTATTTGAGATCAATTCTTTCTCAATAATTACACCTTTTTTCGTTTCCTTTCGTGTTTCTTATGTCCAATATTTTCTTATTTCAGTGAAGCAGTTACATCTCATACTCCTTATTCTGGATTCCTCATTGTAGTTTCCACTTCCATATTTCAGCATTTATTTGCAAGATTCACGTTTTTATATTCACTTTCCTTTTTTCCTGTAGTATTTCAGTTACTACGTCATCTATTACGGATTCCTGATTCGACGTTCCAGGTTCCACATTCCATATTCCACTCGTAGGCTCCAGTTGCACATTCTAAATTCTATATTCTACATTCTCTGTTTCGATTTTGAATCCTAGATGAGCGACAACTTATTTGCATTCAGCATTCCATGTTGCATATTTGCTTCCATAATTCACATTCTTCTTAACAGATTCAACATTCTGAAGTTTGCCTTCTACATTCCAAATTCTTAATTCCAGATTTCGGAATTTTCATCTCGGATACTATTTCTCAATTTTCAGGTTGCAAATCCCAGATTTCTGATCCTAGATTCTAGAGAGCGCATTCCAATTTCACATATCAGATTTCATCTTTTATATGCGTGTTGCAGATTCTACATTCGGGATTTCACGTCACTATTCTGAATTACATTACTTAGATTCGTCATTCTGGATTCTGCATTTCAGATTCCATGTTCTAACCAATTAGTCCTGATTCCAATTCAACTTTCATTATTCCAGTTTTCTCACTCCATATTTCAGATTCCTCATTTTTCATCACACATTTCAAATTTCACTTTCCAGATATTTTATTCTATAAATCGGGTGTCATATTCAGATTAGCTCTACACCGAGAAAAACAGATAACCATGGATACTAAAGTCTAGCATCCAGATACTAATTCAGCCTCTAGATACCAAACTCCACATCCAGGTACTCAAAACCTAGCATCCCAGACACCAAAACATACATTTCAATATCCAAGATACCAAGCTCGAGCATCCGCCTCTCTCAGTTCAAGCACCATGAACATTCCAAGTCCCCAAATCGCAAATTCTAATCGTAAGAATGAGACAAAAAAGGGCAGACACATACATACATGCATATATACATACACATAATGTACGTCCTCTCCATCTTACTTCATATTCTGATTCCAGGTTTGATATTCCAAGTTCCACAATCCGGATTCCATATTGAACAATGTCAAAGAACTGAGTTCTAATTCCATATTAAGGATTTCACCTTCATATACCTTATTCCACGGTTCCAGAGTAGGGTGGTCCAAAACAAAAAAGTCGTTTTTTTAATGCTCTCACCCCCTAGGATTTTTCTATGTCGCAAAAAAAAATACCCCTATTTTTTTTTTTTTTTTTTTTTAATATTTAGGGGTGCCTCAACGGGGTTGAAGTTTCCCATGTAAAATGCATGGGGAAAAAAGACTTTTTCGGAGAATTGGTATAGAATCCATGAAAATGAATATTTTTCAATCGGCCAACTATGTTTCTCTTCAGGAGACTTCAAAGAATGGTGCTACATTGTTTATTTAACAATTTTTTAATATTAACTATTTTTTATAGGGTCCCCAAAAAACCCCATAAATCACAAAATTACGAAAAAATCGTTAAAAAATATTTTTTATTACTTTTATCAAAGTTTTTCTAATGATTTTGAATAAATAACATAAATAATGATTTTTAATCATTATTCCATGTAAATCCTAATTTGTTTAAACAAATTACATTGTTTATAAGTTGTTTATTCTCAAGATTTGCAAAAATTGAGCTACAGAGCTGCAACTTTTTCTTAATTTTACAACTTTTTCAGGCCATTGGAGCTAAACACGAACAAAAAAGTTAAAATAATTATTTTAACAATTGTTTAAACAAATTATATTGTTTATTATCAACTTTTTATTAAATAAAGCTACAGAGTTGTGACTTTTTCTCAATTTTGCAACTTCTCAAGCCCAGTGAAGCCATGTACTAACAACAAACTAAAAATAATTATTTTAACAATTGTTTAAACAAATTATATTGTTTATTATCAACTTTTTATTAAATAAAGCTACAGAGATGCGACTTTTTCTCAATTTTGCAACTTCTCAAGCCCAGTGAAGCCATGTACTAACAACAAACTAAAAATAATTATTTTAACAATTGTTTAAACAAATTATATTGTTTATTATCAACTTTTTATTAAATAAAGCTACAAAGTTGTGACTTTTTCTCAATTTTGCAACTTCTCAAGCCCAGTGAAGCCATGTACTAACAACAAACTAAAAATAATTATTTTAACAATTGTTTAAACAAATTATATTATTTATTATCAACTTTTTATTATATAGAGCTATAGAGTTGTAACTTTTTCTCATTTTTGCAATTTTTTTTTGTTACCTGCCCTCCTAGGGTCTTACGTTTTGTACAGATATATTGAACGAGCTCATTTTGGATTTAGTTTTTGTGGCATAAGGACGTAGCTTCTTAAAAATTTTTAATTTGCACAGAAAAATAATGTAAAAGTTGAAACTACCACAGCAGGAAATTCAAAAATTTCGTGTCTGATACTGGAGTTCAAATTAATGATACTCGTCCCATGTAGATGGCACTGTAGTAACTGCCATGCTTTATAACCTCAAAACACATGCAAGTAAAGTTTAGGTTCATGTACACAAAGTTTATTTTACTCCAGACTTTATATATCTTTAAAAAAATTAGTTTTTGTTATTTAAATAACTTCACGTTGATCATGTGTAGTGCTAAGTTATAAAACTTTCTGAGTTTACCACAATTTGGTAAAAATGGAAAAAAATTATGATTTAAGACAGCAGTTTTATTTGATTGATCAGTGCGATAACCAAATTATTACCAACAAATTACCAACGAATTTGCAAGTTCTTCGAGTTTTCTTTTACAACCATAGTGTTGTAAAACTTGAAATTCGTGAAAGTGCTTCCCTAGCTGTACGAGAAGCAAATTTGTTTTGGGAAAAAGCGCGCTTACCAACACGAGACAATCAACATTGTATTAAAAAACTTGAAGATTTATATAAAACGTGGAAGTTACTCCAGAAGAACAGAAAACGTAGGACAACAACCCAGATAAATAAAGAATTGGAGTTCAAAAAAAGCTTCTCAATGTTATTTGACATAGCTCACGCGAATGTTTTATCTTTAAAATACGTCTTGGATGAAGATAAACAGTTTTTAATTTTACAAAGAGAAGGACTCACGGGTTATATGATTGCAGAGATGCCAGAGAAATCAACAAGTAATGCAGAAGTTAAAAATTGTAAGTATAATTATTTTATTCTAAACTAATTGACTGAAGAAACAGATGTATGAGATTATTCAAATATTTCTTTTTTTCATGTTTATTAGCTTAAGGGGTTTTGTAACATTATTAGGCCTAAAATGGAGCTTTTTAAGACGACTTTTGCTTATAAGTTTTAAAATATAATTTATAAACCGTTTCTACATGTAAAATAAAAAAATCAAATTGTATTTCAAATTAATCGATTTAATACAGGTTCTAAACCTCTAGTTACATACAAAAAAATCTAAAGTACAAGAAATGGCAAGCTTTTGAATCCAAATATCCGAAAAAACACTATTTTTCTACCTTAAATCTTTCCAAAAAATTAAATATTAGTATATTAGAGGTTTAAGACCAGCAAACACTTCCAAAGAATCGTATGCAAAAAAAAATTTGAAATTGGTCAAACGGTTTTCAGGTTATGATGGTAACCAAAAATAGTGTTTAGAGAAAAACGAGTTAAGAGTTTTGATTTAGTTAAATAATTTATGTTTGTGCACAAATAACGGTCTAATATTTTAACTACATATTCTTGATATAATTTTATACGGAAAAATGAAAAAAAAATTTTTTTTCAAATTTTGAATTGATAAAAAAAAAGTTACACAATCCCTTATGTAAATTAGTACTGAAAAATATTTAAATTAAATTCCAAATTTTTTTAAATAAAAGGTAGAACAAGAGAAAAACAAATTTTTTAATTTTTACAAATGCGATTTCTGAATGTTACAAAATTAAGTCTCGCTTTCTATATCAAAAATATCTTGATGTAATCGAATGTAATGCAAATTATAAAATTTGAAATTTTTTTTGTAATTGCAGCTTCAGTTGACGAAACATTGGAGTCGCAGAGTCAGGTTTTGGATACAAATGACATATCTACTTTTATTACTAGCAATAGCACATTAAACAGTCAGTTAATGTCAGGTCAGGTTTTGGATACAAATGACATATCTACTTCTATTACTAGCAATAGCACATTAAACAGTCAGTCGGGATCCGAATATGCAGTTCCAAGAGGCCATCAATGTTTAATGGAACAGTCCAATCCACCAGAAGAAAATTTAAGTAAAAGAAAGAAAATTATGACTACAAAACTTGCTTCTGCTTTAGATGTCGCTAAAGTGAGCGACAGACAAGCTGTTCACATTCTTTTTGCTACATGTGAGGCTCTAGATGTGGATGTGAATAACGTAACATTGAGTCGATCCTCTGTTCACAGGTTTCGTGAAGATTCGCGAGCTGAATACGCTAAAAAAATTCAGGAAAAATATAAAAATATTAAAGATGAAATTTTCACTGTCCACTGGGATGGAAAATTACTTCCCGCGCTAACATCAAATGAAAGGGTAGATAGGTTGCCAGTTATAATTACGTCCAAAGATACTGAGATTCTTCTTGGAATTCCCTACCTTGATTGTGGCACAGGGATTCAGGAAGCCGAAGCAATATATGAATGCCTTAGTGAATGGGGAATAGAGGGCAATATAGAGGCAGTGTGTTGCGACACTGAAGCCGTTAATACCGGACCTAGGAACGGTGCTTGTGTATTACTAGAACAAAAATTAAATAAATCATTATTACATTTTCTGTGCAGGCATCATATTGCTGAGGTTATTTTAAAAGCTGTTTTTGAAATTAAATTCGGTGGTACATCAGGTCCTGGTGTGCCTTTCTTTAAAAAATTTCAAGATGCTTGGAATGATTTAAACAAAACTAATTTTCAGCCTGGAATTAATGATCCAGAAATTTTGAAAGCACTCAAAAACAAAATTTCAAGCACCTTGGCATTTTCTTTAGAACTCCTAGAAGAATCTCACTTTCGAGAAGACTACAGAGAATTGCTGGAGCTGACTACCATCTTTCTTGGTGTATCTCCAAAACGAGGAATATTTCTTCGGAGACCTGGAGCAATGCACCAAGCAAGATGGATGGCAAAAGCAATTTATTGTTTAAAAATGTTTTTGTTACGAGAAGAATATTCAATGGACCCTGAGGATGAAAAATCATGCAAAGAAGTTTGCATTTTTATCGTATCTATTTATGTAACATATTGGTTCAACGCTGCAAATGCTGAAAAAGCACCGAACCAAGATCTTTTGCTAATAAAAGAGTTGCAAAAATATTCTAAAATAGATTCTGCGATTTCAGAAGCAGCATTAAAAAAGATTCAGAATCATTTATGGTATCTGACACCAGAAGTTGCGGCACTGGCTTTTTTCGATGAAGATTTGTCATTTCAAGAGAAAAACAAAATGATAAAAGCTCTTACTAAAAAAAATAAATCATCAAACGACATAAAGCGTCTACCTGCAACTTCGGTGAAAGATATAAGATCAAAAAATGTTAATCAATTTATAAATGAAGATTCAATGAACTTCTTTTTACGTTTCAAAATGCAAACGTCTTTTCTTGAGGAACATCCCTCCTTATGGCATCAAAATGATGATTATAACGCTTGTAAAAAAATTGTAAATAGTCTAAAAGTGATTAATGACATTGCAGAGCGCAACGTAAAATTAATATCAGATTTTAACAAATTGATAACAAGAGATGAAGATCAAAAGCAGTACTTAATTAAAGTTGTTACAGAATATCGAAAACAATTTCCAAACTGCAACAAAAACATATTATCCGAAAAAATGACGTGATTGCCAACGCTTGTATTTATCATCTTCAAAAAATAAATATTCTAAAGTTTTATACACAATTACTATGTCTTATAGTCATTCCAACCTCTCAACAACAAAAAAATTGCAAAAATGAGAAAAAGTCGCAACTTTGTAGCTTTATTTAATAAAAAGTTGATAATAAACAATATAATTTGTTTAAACAATTGTTAAAATAATTATTTTTAGTTTGTTGTTAGTACATAGCTTCACTGGGCTCGAGAAGTTGCAAAATTGAGAAAAAGTCACAACTTTGTAGCTTTATTTAATAAAAAGTTGATAATAAACAATATAATTTGTTTAAACAATTGTTAAAATAATTATTTTTAGTTTGTTGTTAGTACATGGCTTCACTGGGCTTGAGAAGTTGCAAAATTGAGAAAAAGTCGCATCTCTGTAGCTTTATTTAATAAAAAGTTGATAATAAACAATATAATTTGTTTAAACAATTGTTAAAATAATTATTTTTAGTTTGTTGTTAGTACATGGCTTCACTGGGCTTGAGAAGTTGCAAAATTGAGAAAAAGTCACAACTCTGTAGCTTTATTTAATAAAAAGTTGATAATAAACAATATAATTTGTTTAAACAATTGTTAAAATAATTATTTTAACTTTTTTGTTCGTGTTTAGCTCCAATGGCCTGAAAAAGTTGTAAAATTAAGAAAAAGTTGCAGCTCTGTAGCTCAATTTTTGCAAATCTTGAGAATAAACAACTTATAAACAATGTAATTTGTTTAAACAAATTAGGATTTACATGGAATAATGATTAAAAATCATTATTTATGTTATTTATTCAAAATCATTAGAAAAACTTTGATAAAAGTAATAAAAAATATTTTTTAACGATTTTTTCGTAATTTTGTGATTTATGGGGTTTTTTGGGGACCCTATAAAAAATAGTTAATATTAAAAAATTGTTAAATAAACAATGTAGCACCATTCTTTGAAGTCTCCTGAAGAGAAACATAGTTGGCCGATTGAAAAATATTCATTTTCATGGATTCTATACCAATTCTCCGAAAAAGTCTTTTTTCCCCATGCATTTTACATGGGAAACTTCAACCCCGTTGAGGCACCCCTAAATATTAAAAAAAAAAAAAAAAAAAAAATAGGGGTATTTTTTTTTGCGACATAGAAAAATCCTAGGGGGTGAGAGCATAAAAAAAACGACTTTTTTGCATTCCCATGTATTTTTGGACCACCCTATTCCAGAGTCAGTATTTCACATCATAAATTCTGAATATCCAACAAGCTAGATTTCACTTCGCAGATACTACATTCCTTGTGATTTCACGTCCCAAATTGTGAATATTCAACAATCTAATTCCCTACTCTCTGAATCTGATTCAGCCAAAAGCCACTGATTCAAATAGTAACCCTTCCACTGATCATCCAGTCAAAAACAACTGAATCGCCAGTAAATTTATTTTTAACTAATCCAATCTGTTAAACTTGACAATTTTTTTCAGTCACCTCTGATCGACAATAAGTCCCCTTTAACCGAAAATTTAGCCGCTCTTAACCGACTGAGAAGCAAAAAGTCAGTCACCGATTGCCAGCCAAAATAACCGATCTAACTGATTCAGACACAGAGAGTATCGCTGATGCCATATTCCTTGGGAATTCATATCCCAACCTCAGATTATACAACAATCAAGATTCCACATCGCAGATGACATTCTGGACTCCGCATCTCACTCTCATAATCTAAACCAGTCAAATTTAACTGTCCCACAGCAAGAAGTCAGTCACTGATCCAAAATAGCAACACTTATACCCGTCAACCAGTCAACAACCGATCATCCGTCAAAAACAATCGAAACGCCAGTACTCCTCCTTCCTTTCACTATCCAACCGATCCATTCCCAACCGATCCAAATCCATTGAGTAGATACCATATTCCAAATTCCACATCCTACATTACAGATTTCAGTTTCTGCGATTCTGGTGCTTATTTCATATTCTACACCTGAGACAATAAATTCCTCATTCCAGAATTCACAGTTTCAGATTCCGTAATCCAATCGAAAAATTCCATATTCCAAATTTTAAACTCGAAGTCCTTGACTCCGAATTACATTTTTTATATCCCCAACTCCAGATTCTATATTTCAGGTTCTACATCCAGGTTGCTGACCAAACATTTCATATCCTCAGCCACAGTTTACAATACCAGATTCCATACAAATTCAATTTTTTATATTTCAGATTCCATAATTAAAGTTTCTCATCTCAGTTTCCACATTTTATACTCCATGATCCATATTCTAAGCTTCGGATTTCAGATTACAAAATACATTACTCTTGATTTCACATAAGAAATCGCGTAACTTTATTACCAATTTACGCAACCATCACATCCATGTTGCGCACCATCATTTCAAAAATATGCCATTATCGTGACCAAGTCACGCCACAAACGCGACCACATCGCGCTACCTTCCAGACCAAGTCACACCATTATCGTGAACGAGTCACGCCATAATCGTGAACGAGTCACGCCATTATCGTGAACGAGTCACTCCATAATCGTGAACGAGTCACGCCATTATCGTGAACGAGTCACGCCATAATCGTGAACGAGTCACGCCATAATCGTGAACGAGTCACGCCATTATCGTGAACGAGTCACGCCATTATCGTGAATGAGTCACTCCATAATCGTGAACGAGTCACGCCATTATCGTGAACGAGTCACGCCATTATCGTGAATGAGTCACTCCATAATCGTGAACGAGTCACGCCATTATCGTGAACGAGTCACGCCATTATCGTGACCAAGTCACACTTTTATTTGTCATAAATTACATTCGGCATAAATCCATTCATCATAAAACCCAATTTTTCATAAAACACTTGACATAAAACTCATTTGGCATGAAACCCCATTTGTCATAAAAACCATTTGTCATATAACCCATTTGGCTTACAACATATTTGGTATGATAACCCCATTTGGCATTTGTACACTGAGAAAAACCTGACGCGAATAGAGCTTGAGCAGAACGCTATGAATATAGCAAAGAATGTAACAAAACAAAACTATATAATCCAACTGAATATCAGTCCATGGGCCTAATATTCGGGCCACACTCTTGAGATTAATGCACCAATTAAGAAATGGAAAGGATGTACGAAAATTATCAAGCAATACTCCCATCAGACCTGTCCCAGCGTACAAAACCGATTTTGCATAAAAACACATTTGGTATGAAACCATATAGCATAAAACCCATTTTTGCATAAAACACTTTTAGTATAAAACCCATTTGTCACAAAGCATTTGGTGTATGAAAACGTTTAGCATAAAACATTTGGTATATCACCCCTTTTTGTATAAAAGAGTACAAATTCCTTTTAGCACGAAACACATTCGGTATAAAATCCACTTAGCATAATGTACTTTTGATTTAAATTCATTTAGCATAAAAAACCTTTTCCATAATACATATTTGCATAAAACTCATTTGGCCAAAACACGTTTGGCATAAAACATTTGTTATTAAATGCATTTAGCGTAAAACACAATTGATACAAAAACCATTTAGTATAAAACTCATTTGTCATTGATTCCCTTTGAAACAAATCACATCTAGTAAAATGGACCACTTAGCCCCTCGTGACCTATTCACGCCATTTTCACGCCCATGTGGCTTTATTTTCTGGTTTTGAATATATTATCAAGTAATGCTTGAATATTCTAAAATTCCTCTTCAAACCATCCTCATGCTCGGCGCCTCCACCATTTTGTAAACCACGTACAGGGAATGAGTTACATTTAACTCAATTAATCTACGGTTTATAGGGATTCTTTTGAAGAAGGTTGTTTAGGGAATATTTTTAAATTATTTATTAATGGTTAGCACAGATGTAGGCTCCGGAAGCTAGGACCACGAAAATTCCTTAGAATTTCCGATCCCCTCGCAACTGGAGGTGTACGTTTATTTATCCTTCCAACAACACCAGAAGGATTCTTTTATTTTAATTACTTAAAGGTTATGGGGGCTCAAGGAACTTGAATAAACTTCAATAACAACTTTAATTAACATAATTTTAACAAACCGTATTTGGTCCCTTAGAAAGCCATCTCTGCTCTCCTGATTTACCTTATACCTTATCCTTATTCTTATCCTTATCTTTATCCTTATCCTTTTCCTTTGTTTAAGAATGACTCCTTGTCCAATTGAAAACTGTCCACTTCGCTGACGGCAAATTATCACACACTCGCGCACAAATTCCATTTTCTATTTTGATGTTCTTCTCTTCACTCTCAATTTCCAACTGAACTTTTCTTATCTGTCCAGCCCTCTCATTCTCCATCCTTTTCTTCTATTCATCTGAAACACCTTTTCTCCGCCTTTCATGGTCAATGTCCCAAAACCTTGACGCCAGGTTGTTATGTCAACAAATAGTCCTTGTCTCATAGTAAACTTGAAACTCGAGTTCAAATCATAAGGCATTAAATAAAGACATTATTTTAATCTCTCAAATATTACATTTATTTTGGTCGGCAACAAAGTCTATAAGTTGATATTCGTTATTATCTTAAACCCAAGAAACAGAAAAGTGACAAATGGCAAGCAACAATGTTTATTTATGAAAATTCTTCTCTCGCATTCATTTCGCTATTTTCAATCGCCTGAATCCTAACCTCCCATTCGTAGTGCGTGGGCGACGGTAAAAACTCCTGGAAAGAAAGTGGAAGCACATGGGTCATTTAAAGAAAATTATAAGCCACATTGGCTTTAGCGTTTTGAATTTTAAAAATACGACTATATTGATAATATAAAACCTTCCCGCCACACTCTGTAAATCTTAATAAGTGGTTTACTACTAATAAATTAGCGAAAATTAAGTTACTATTAAATAGTAAGAATTTTACAAATCTTGCAGTAGGAAACCACTAATTGAAATAATAGAAAATTACTAATTGAAAAAATTAAAAATGAATTTCTAGTATTTCAATAGGTTTTTGTTGTTTTCTATTGAAACATTAGTAAAATTCTTACTATTTAACCCTTTAAGGACGGGACTGACACTTTTTTGTAGACATTTTCAACATTAATTTTCTGTTTTTGGAGCTATAAAAAATTACAAGAATCACCATTTCTGACGTATTTTTTATTGCTCTTTCAGAATCTGTTGTCATAATTTCAACAACAAAAGATTTCAAAAAGTTATGGACTCTTTTGAAAAACATGAATTTTGACAATTTTATTTAAAAAATAATTTTTTGCATATTTTTGATAATCGAAAAAGTGTTTCAACCTGAAATATCGCGCCCGTAATATTAAATCTTGACAATGACAGACCGTACTTTTTAAATTATCAAGATGGCCAATCTAAAATGGCGTCGGAAGAAATTATTTTTTCCAATATATATATCCGCCATTTTGAATTTTTAAATTTTGCCATCAGATTCGTAATTAGCGCCCCGAAGAACGAGCCAGTATCATTTTGACACTAAACTTATTTTGAAGTTTGTTATATTGTACAGAATGAAAATGCTAGTTTGTACAACTATTAAATAACATTTGGTACAATTTTAAAAAATGAATTTGTTATTTTGTACAATTATTAAAAAAATGGACTTAATTGTAATTCCAAAGGTTTATAGCTTTTTTAAAAAATTGTACAAAGTAACAAATTCATTTTTTAAAACTGTACAAAATAACATTTAGCAGTTGTACAAAAATAACATTCTCATTCTGTACAATATAACAATCTTCAAAATAAGTTGTGTGTCGAAATGATACTGGCTCCCAAAAACCCCCGAATAACAATTTTCAAATAAATCGAATAGATCTTCAAAATATCGTTAGACATATTGGATCCGCCATTTTGAATTTTTAAAATCTGACTTTAGATTTGTGATTAGAGAGCTAAAAAACATTCAGATATTAAGTGTCATAAAATTAAGAAATTTTTTTAATGAAGCGTACACTGGATGCTTATATATTGAAAAAAAAAAATTTCCTTTGACGCCATTTTGGATTCTCCATCTTGATATTTTTAAAAGTACGGTCTGTCATTTTCAAGATTTAATATTACGGACGCGATATTTCAGGTTGAAACACTTTTTTAATTATCGAAAATATGAAAACAAAATTATTTTTTAAATAAAATTGTCAGAATTTCACATTTTATTTCAAAAAAGAGTTTATAACTCTTTGAAATTTTTTTTTGATAAAATTTTGACAACAGATTCTGAAAGAGCGATAGAAAAAACGTGAGAAATAGTGATTTCTGTAATATTTTATACCTACAAAAACAGAGAAAATTAATGTTAAAAATGTGTACAAAAAAGTGTCTAACTCGTCCTTAAAGGGCCAACTGTAGCTTACTTTTTGCTAATTCATTTGTAGAAAACCACTAATTTAGATTTACAGAGCAAGTTGAAAATGAACAAAATACACTTATTAATGCTCCTAAATGAAAACACGTTATTCGCGAGTGCAGATAGAAAACACGTTATTCACGAAAACAAATAGAAAACGTCTTATTCAAAATGACAGTTGCTTGAAGGCTATGTCACAATTTTCATTAATGATTATTTTTAATGCATTAAAAAGTTATGAAAATTTTAATTAATTTAATTGTTCATAATATGTTAAATTAACATTGTATCATTAAAATATTTTATTTTGATATTTGATACTGGCTTAAATTAAATAGCAAAAGTTAAGAAAATTAGGTTACAAAATTTTCAGATGAGCTACGTGTTTTCTATTTGTTTTCGTGAATAAGGGTGATTTCTATTTGTTTTCGCGAATAACGTTTTTTCATTTAGGAGCCATCGAATTAATTAACATGCAACGTGCTTTTTCTTTTTATCTTTATTTTATAAAAAAATTGTGTACACTTAAACCTGTATAAAAAAATAAATAATTATTTCTGTGTGAGCTCTGACGTCCCAAAGTTTGTGCCGCTGTTAGTCTGCGCGTTAGAACGTTGCATTTGGTGCGTATGACATCCCATATATAGGTTACCTCAAGTACCAAAGCCAGTAGGACTCCAGAGCGCCGTCTTGCGGTGCAGCACTCCACTCACACTTCTCTCAGTGTTCGGGAAATCTACTATCCGCAAGAAAATTCAAAACTCTTGAAAACAGTCCGATTTTCGCTTTTAATATATCTGTCAAAAAGTTGCTAGAAAAAAATGCAAACAGAATATACAGAAGTATGCGGAAGGTCGTTTTTCAAAAAAAAATATGTTCCGCACAGGCTTTGAAATAGAAGAAAATATACCATATTTTTGTTTAATTTTGAAAATGATCGACTTCGGGACCTGATTTCATACAAAAAAGTTATGGAAAAAAATTTAAAGAATCAGTTAATTATTGCTTAATTCTTTCCCAACAAAGTCGCAATGGATCTTTAAAAAAAAATTAATTAGTAATGTCTTTATTTTAATAAAAGACCATGCTATTTTCGGTTCTAACAGAACGATTTGAGTAAATCAAATTTTAAGTTGTAAATAATAAATGCTATAATTATATAAGATTATTAGGGAATACGCGACATTTGTTTTTCTAATAAGCTTAACCATTTTTTAGCCATTTTTTTCAAAAGAAGTGCATGAAAGGTTCCAATGTATCGCAATTTTTGTTACCGAATATTCGTTCTGTCATAAAAAAGACCCTATTCGAGGCTCAAATCCTTCTACATGGAAGTTAGCTTCAAATTGTGAAAATAGATTCATCTAAAGTACCTAAGTACCCGATAGATGTCCAGGTCATTTCCGGTCAACTTCTTCAGGGGATTTAACCTCAAAATGTGAAAATCTTTCATATCATTGAAAAGTCGTAATGAACCGCTTCCATGGGATAAATATATAGTTTCACGAAATAACCCTGATTAAATTAACAAATTATTAAGAGCAATCTGTGAATATTACTCGCAACACATTTAAATTCGTTAGGTTTTTTGAAAATGTCTCTTGTATCTATTTTAATTATTTTTTATTAATTAATATAATGTTTCTAAAATTAAATTTTCATACTTTTCTTTATTTTGTCTAATATTCTATATTAGACAATCTATACTCTGTCTAATATTTGAGGACCACCGTCATTAGATGCGTAAATTCCCTGAAAATTAAAAACATATTTCCAAGGATATTTCGCGTCTAATATTCCCCATGGCGGACATTTTAATGCTTCCACGAAACTTCCCTAAATATTAGATTCCAACATTCTGGAAATTTGAACCAATATTCAGTGGTTCCGGTGCTGTGTGGGTAGAATATATTAAAAAACTGATATCAATGCGCTCTCCAGCGTTTCCTAATTATCGCAGAACAAAAAGTTTAAATGAAAATTTGTGTATTATTTCATTGACTTCATCATCTGTAAAAACTATTTTTGTTGAAAATCGCATAATAATCGCGAAAATAGGAAAAAGAGATTTTCAACGCCAATGGTTTATTAGATTTTAAATTATAAATCAACAAATATTAATAGTAGAAGAAAATGTTATAAACAAAACGATAAATAATGTTAATCTAAATAAAATTAGTAACAAGTATTTTTTGCGTTAATGCTTTAGATTAGGAGATATTTCCGATACAAAATTTCACCTCTTTTTCAAGATGGCGGATAAAGTTACCAGCCCTCGAAGTGGCATAATTCAAGTTAAGCTCAGGGAATACTGTTCTTTCGATGGGGAAAAAATCCCGACCTTAGAAGTAATGCAATGCAGTTAGTGCCTAAATATCCAACCAATGTTCATTTCATTTTTGGTTAACTTTATCAGGGAAATTAACTTCATAATGTAAAAATAAAAACTCTTAATAAAGTAACATACCGACACTGCAAAAACAAATGTCTCATTTTGAGACGTTTTGTCTCCATGTTTAAAACATTTAAACTTATGTTAGCTTATTCAGAGTGGTTCAATTTTACATTTTGAGTTTAACTTCCTCGAGAAAATTAGCCGGAAATGAACTGGACATCTATAGGATACGAAGCTCCTCCATAGTAGTCACTTTTCCCATTTTAAGATATACTTCCCTGAAAAAGTTAACTGGAAATGACATAAACATCTTTTAATTACCTAAGTATTTCGGAGAAGTCGATTTTCACATTTTGAGGTTAATTGCCCTGGCGAAGTTAACTGGAAATGACCTGGATATTGGTTAGGTACTTGGGTACAAATATCCAATGTCTCAAATTACCAGCTTACAAATTTTTTCAATTTTCTAATTTTTCAATGTTTTTATTTTTCCATTTTTCCCATAACAATGTACTTTTTTAAATATTTTCCAGTTACCCCTTTTCTACTTTTATAAAAAAAAATTCCAACTAAATTTAAATCTTAAACTACCTGCCAGCACACTGTACCTATCTTATTATTATCTAGCCTAAATAATAACACTGTATGATATAAATCTTTTTCTAAATTAATATGCTGTTTATAAAGGAAAATAACTTTCTGGGTAAGTATGAGGTAAAAAGGATTTAAAAATCTCCCTTTATGAGTTATTGAAAAAAAAATTAGTAAACGTCTAATTTGGGAAAATTAAATTGTTTCCACAAATATAAATTGTTTAAATCAAAAGATCTTGAAAATTGCAGACGGAAAAATTCGTGATATTTTCTTAATGAAGAGAGTCAAAAGCAAAATTCTTCTAAGAGAATTGGATAAAAAATTTTTTTTTTAAAACAATTTAGATTGTTTAAACAAATTAATAAAATATTTAATGCACAAATTTTCTGTCAATTGTTACTAAAGAACCGATGGATGATAAAGAAAGTGTTTAACTTCAAAAACATAAGAAACATAAATTATTTTAACAAATTGAAATTTTTTAAACATTTGAATATGTTTAAACTTTCATCGAAAGTTGATCTTAAACCATTTGAATTGTTTAAACAATCGATTTAATTAAATCAATTAAATTACATTAATTACATTCTTCTTCCTTTTGGTAATTAAAAAGTCGTAAAATTTTAAAATATTTCACATAGAAAATATGAAAAAAAATTCTTTAACCAATTCAAAATTAATTTCAAAATGTTCATACAAGTTCATACAAGCGTGCCTTAGAATTTTTACACAGTTTAAAATCTCTTTTCTTATTCTCTCTCTGTCTCTTTCTCTCTACTTTGCCTTTATCTATCCCAGACACCTGTTATACTTTTTCTCTTTTACATTTCGGCCATTTCGCACGCCATTGTTGTCTTTATCTATCCCAGGTACCCTTATTCTCTCTTGCTTTTGGAACCGCAAACTGTGAACTCTCCTTGCATTTCGCACGCTACTGTTGTCTTTATCTATCCCTTTGTCTAACCCCTTATCCCTTTGTCTAACCTTATTCTCTCTTTCTTCAAGAACCACAACTATGAACTATCCTTGCGTTTCACACGCTATTGTTGTCTTTTTCTATCCCAGGTAACCTTATTCTCTCTTGCTTCTAGAACCACAACTGTGAACTCTCCTTGCGTTTAGCACACTGTTGTTGTCTTTATCTTTTCCACACCGAAAAAAGTTTAGTACACGATATGTTCGAAATGAACGATATAGATAGATGATTACAATTTGGTAACAGAGCTGTCTCAGTTTGGTACGGGAGCCGTACCAAAGTTTAGAGCAGCAGCTATCTTACGTCCTGGGGAACACGTTTGGTACAATATATGTACCAAAATAATGCAGGAGCAACACCAAAGTGGATTTGCTGTTATTCGGAGGTTATAATACTTCTGCTGTAAGGAACTAAGTTTGACAGATTTCCTAACCTCTTTTCAGTGCAGGTAACCTTATTCTCTCTTGCTTTTAGAACCACAACTGTGAACTCTCCTTGCGTTTCTCACTCTATTCTTGTCTTTATCTATCCCAGGTAGATTCTATAACTTATTCTCTCTTACTTTCTGAAAAGCATAGCAGTATACCTATATCTATAACCAACCGATTTCTTATATAGGGCATATGTAACTTGACGTTGGATTTATGAAAATGATATGGAAAACGCGATTGGAGTTCATGGTGATAAAAGTTCTTTTTTTATTTCTGTCATACTAAAACACAACAAATTTCTTAGAGTTCCTTTTCTGAACAAGCTTTATGAATTCAAGTGTATGCTTCTTGGGATCTGTACAGCACAGTACACATTTACAAAAATTCTAAAGCCACTAGCTAAAATTCTGCGAAAACAAGATATGCAATGAGTAATTTACTTAAATGATATCCGTATTTTAGTTAGAACTGAAAAAGAATGCAGAATTAAGCTAAAATTGGTCAAAGAAATGCTTGAGTCGCTTGGATTGATAATGAACCTGCAAAAAGACAATTAAAACCTCCTCAGCTGCTTATTTATTTCTATTTTGTTTTTGATAGTGTCAGCTTCCTTATTCATCTAACAGAAAAGGAAATACAAACTATTGAAGAGGTGCGTGAATGTTTCCTAAGTTTTATTTGGCCTTAATCTTATTTGGCCTCAATTTTATTTGGCCTATTATGCCAAATAAGATTAAGGCCAGATGAAATTTAAGCTAAATAGGATTTAGGCCAAATAAGTTTTAGGCCTTATTAGATTTAGGCCAAATAAGATTTAGGCTTCATTAGATTTAGACCAAATAAGATTTGGGGAGTATTCATGCACCTCAATATTGAAAAATTAATTGAAAACTTAAACAAAATCAGTTGTAAAATAAAAGAATTAGTTCGATTAATTGAAAAATTAAAAAACCCCGTGTCCAGCTATTCAATATGGATGGCTTCACACAAAGCTACTAGAAGGCGATAATTGCAAAGCTCTGCGGCAATCTACCCGAGATTTTAATTTCTCAGTGGCAATTTCTGAAAAAGATCAACAAGATTTTACTGTTGGCTTTAAATTATAAAATAATCAGAAAATCCTATATGTGATCTTCACGGATGCTTCCTTAACTTGATGGAAAGTTTTTTACAAAAAAAAGGCTCATGGCTGGTGGAATGAAGAAAAAAATTTACACATTAACCTCTTAGTACTAAAAGCAGCATTCTCCTGCTGAAATCCATTGCAAACGAACAGGTATGACCTGCGAAATGTTGTTTTGAATAGATAACACGACACTAATTTCATATGTAAGAAGGATGAGGGTAATTCGCTATCCAAAACTTATGGAGTTTAGTAGGCTAATTTGGAGATAATGTGAAGCAAGAAGATTTTGGATTCACGCAGCATACGGGTCAGTTCATTAGCAGATTTGGCTCTTTGGAAAAATTGAACGAAAATTTGGTATTCTTTCTATTGAATTTATTGGTTAAAGTCTAGTTTAGCGACCGCTGCTTAAAGTTGATTGAAAATGCGATTTAGAAAAGGAAATATAAGGAATACGGTGGGGGTTAAATGCCACAACTATAATGAAGCCACTTTAAGTTGTCAGCTTAAGAACAACTGATCTGATTTGCATTTTAACCCTGTAAAATAAATTAAAAAAATTAAATGGTAAAAATTTTGGATGAATTCCTGACTGATTACGGATTATTTTAAACAAAATCCGGAATAAGTCCGAAATTGGATAGGGCTTTGAGCACGGGGTTTACCTAAACCAGATTCAGTCTGGTTCAACGTATTTATCTAATCCGTTTTTAGATCGGCACCATCCGGTATTTTTCTGGTCTAACAAAATTACCTAAGCCAGATTTAATCCGCTAAAGTTAATCAGTCTGGTATAACGTATGTGCCTAATCCAGATTTACATTATTATATGGATATCAATCACTGAACTATAATACTACACTAAAAGAAGTTTGGTACAGTATCAGTACTTTCACATACGCTAGCTGCGCTAAATGCGGGACAGACACCGTACTTTATTTTAGTTCACCGCGGAATTAAACTTGAGCGTCAGCAGCGCCAAACGAAGTCAGACTCTGTTTCCACCTCTGTGGTACAAACATTTTTAGTACAGTATGCGTCCCACATAGGCACAGAAACTGTATCACATTAGAACCGACTCTGCGCGTAAGGTTAGGTTTGACATCTGTATAGTACACAATTCAGATGTCGAGCGAAACTTCCCTCAATGTACTGCAACGCTCACCGCAAACGTAAACTCGGACAAGGTGGGGCATGTTCCATTTTATTACACGTGCATTCTCTTGAAAAGTTTGCTCGTGTCAATCACTAACTATGTGAGATAGAAAGCATGCCCCCTAATCTATCTGTCTCACAGCCACTGCTCTCTTACACCTCAACATGCGTGGTGCCTGTTCCAGTAGTATTATAGTTCTGTGATAGCAATTGAATTAGGGGTCGCCTTAATTTATTCCAAAAAATTGACCGAAATTTAATTGTCCGAATTTGTAACTCCCCGAATTTGCATTTGTCAGAATTTTTAACTTTCTGAACTTGCATTTGCACGAACTTTGAACTTCACGAATTTGCAGTTGTCAGAATGTTTAAATTAACGAACTTGCATTTACATTCCGGGGTTCGGACGAATGCAAGTTCGGATACTTGCGTCATCGATGAGTTGAAAGTTCTGACAAATGCAAGTTCGGAGAGTTGAATGTTTTGACGAATGCGAGTTCGATGATTTAAAAGTTTGGGTTAATGCAAGTTCGGAAATTCTGAAGTTCGATGAATTCAAAGTTTGGGCAAACGCAAGTTTGGGATTGAAAAGTTCTGACAAATACGTGTTCGTGGGGTTGAAAATTCTAACAAATGCAAGCTTTGCGATTTGAATGTTTTGACAAATGCGAATTCAGGAAGTTTAAAGTTCGAACAAATATAAGATCAGGAGAATATAAGTTCTGCCAAATGCAAGTTCGGAGATTTACAAATTCTGTCTATTGCAAGTTCGGTCAATTGTTTTTTGAAGAAATTGCGGACGACCCCAAAAATGGCTGCAAATAGAGATAAGTTGGGAACATGTTTCAAATGCCTTGAGGATGTATTTTTCCAATGTTCGTAGAATTTTTTCAAAAATATGACTCTTCACGAGAAAAGGTGCCTTAGCTGTTGGCTCCTAAACGTCTATTTTATAGGGTGGGCGTTTAAAGTGGCAGCAATGCATTGAAATCAATGTAACATACCTACGCTTCTTGCTTTATATCACAAAAAGTTCTTTAAAACAATAATTTTTTATTTTTTTAAATGAAGGAGCAAATCGAAATTTGTCAGTGGGCATTAGAAAATCAAAATTTATTGTTTAGAGCTAAGGCACCTTTTCTCATGGACCGTCAGAAATACGTTTCTAGAACGTTTTTAAGCCCAGTGTGAACAATGGAATATTACCATGGATCCGCCACTGTTCATTAATTTCAATGATTGTTGATAAGAATGTTTTTTCACAGGGAAAAATACGTTTAATGTTGGAAGAAGGCATTATACCTCCTTTTTACTCAGATAAAATTAAAGACGATCACAGTTCACGTATTTCGTCCGAATTGTCAATGAGTATCCTTTTATTAATATTAAGAAATATTTTTAGAAAATTACACATTTTATTTATTTAGAAAATTTATTGTTTAAAAATTTTGAATATTGTTAGGTTTAAGTTTATTTAAATTTATTGTTTTGACCTTAATATGCACATATCCTTTTGAGTATTACATATTCCACTTTGCCTATCATCTAACTAACCCTTGGTTGCAACAACCTCAACAAGAAAATGTATGGACAAATTGGGAAACCATCTATGTACAATTGGCACACAATTATTTATATCATTTTTTACCAAGAGATAATTCTCCTGTGCTACCTATAATTGGTCCTTACGTGAAAAAAACTCCACCAAGAAAACTTATGCAGTCACCCGAGTCGAAAAGGTCTGAATTTATTGTTTGTTTAGTAAATATAGATATTACTTGTTATTAATATCAATTGCAATGTACTTTTAAAAATGTTAATATATATTGCTTTTTGTAAAATTTAGATTACAAACTACAAGATTACTTAGAACTTCAATTTTGTCTCCACCTTCAACAAGTCCAACATCTGGTGTGCCGCAACAACAATGTTTACCTCAAGTCTGGAGAAGTGAAACTGTGGTTCAAGTTTGTCTTGATTTCTGGTTAGAATATACTGAAGAGGAGCAATTCTCCTCAAATCTTGTAGTAGCTGCTAATAGTTCTTTACCACGAAAAGTGTGTATTATATTTAAAGAATAACAATATTTATATTTAAATAACAACACCGGCACACAAAAAAAAATTAATTTGGATTGCCAAAGATCAGACTAGTCAATTCTTACGTATTTTGGATCGCTGAATCCTAAACCGGGATCGGTTTTCAAAAGTTAGCTCTCATTTGTTTTTTAACCTCAAAAAACCACAAATTTAAGTTTAACCTGTTGTAGTATGCATAAAAGCTGTTGAAAAAATATGAGTCTCAAACTATTGTAAACTGTGTAGTATCACCTTTAATTCTGTGGCTGAAAGGTAAAAGAGCACAACTCCATTTTCATGGTTTCGAGATAAACGAGTTTTAATTTTTTCTTAGTTCTGTGAAATCGAAAAATCAACAAATGTTTTTGGTGTTTTGCAATATGTCTTATTATTTAATGGATTTTTTAAATACGTTTATCAAATTTAATAAAACGCTTCGATTTTAAAGAAATTTAATATTTTTTCACCGTGACATTACATTTTGTTGGAGTTGTGTCGTTTTATCTTTAATTTGTAATATCTAACTAACTTCAATTTGTTTTTAAATGTCATTTTCAAAAAATGGTTATGATTTACTTTCTCTTAAACTCTGGCTTAAATAAGACATTTCTAGGTTTATATATATATTTTTATATTTTATAATTATTGTATATTATATAAATACATAATGATGAGTCAATTTAATCAATAACTTAAAAAACGTTTTGTAGAATCAGTGATTTTTTAAAAGCGTCAATTGTTTTTCTCAGCCTGAATGGAGTTGTGTCGTTATACTATTCTTTCGACGACAAAAGTGGACTTGTGTCATTATATTATTCATTATTTTCACTGTAAATAAATGTTTTACTCATTTTACAAGTATCAAACTTTAAAAAGCGTGTCTAAATATATATGAATCTGATGTTATCTCAAATTTAATAAAATGGCGCTTGTGCTGTTTTACCTTTCAGCCACAGAATTAAAGCCCAGAAAACTTAAAAAATATTCAGTAGTTCCCGGGATATGATTTAAAACGTGAAAGCATTTTTTCCTTAAAAGTCAAACAAATTGTGACTTAACCTGAAAATGATGGGTTTTCAGAAAAATACGCTTTAACGTTTTGACTCATATCTCGGGAACTAATGAATATTTTTTAAGTTTTCTGGGCTTAAATTAAAGGTGATACTTCACAGATTACAATATTTTAAGACTCATATTTTTTTAACAGCTTTTATGCATACTAAAACAGGTTAAACTTAATTTTTTGGTTTTTTGAGGTTAGAAAACAAATAAGAGCTAACTTTTGAAAACCGACCTCGGATTCGGATTCAGCGATCCAAAATACGTAAGAATTGACTAGTCTGGTCTTTGGCAATCCAAAATAATTCTTTTTTGTGTGCCGGTGTAATAGAATATTATGCACTTACGGAAGTAGAAAAAATGTTATCCCAATACATAGTACATAGATTGTTTTAAATATTTTAACAAATGCACGTTTCGAGAGTTAATACCGCGAATTCACGACAATTTTACTAAACACTCAGGCGGTGTGTAACCTGCAAAACGTGAATGACAGCTCAAGACAATGGTTCATGTCCGTAACTAGTTGTAAAAGTGCTGGGCCACTCTTGTCCTCTTGTCGGGGTGTCTTTAGAATAAATTTACATTGTTTTACATCAGTTGAAATTAAAAGAGCACTCTTATTTTCACAGAAGACTTAGTTTAAATTAAAGACAGCATTATTTTCAGGACCGATTTAATTTCAGCCCTCTCTGAAATTAAGACTTACTTTTTATATTGTAGTTAAAGTTACGCGCGCAAACTTAACTTTACATTCGTAGTCTCTGATTGGTTAAACGGTTTAACTCTGTGCTAAAAACATTGCCTTCATCAAACTGTCGGTCTTTTTTACCCTCTTTTGCATGGGGGTGAAACGTAATGTTTAACAGCGACACAGAATGTGGATCTGAAATCATGACGTCAGAAAACAATATGGCAGTCAAAAACGGGATCTGATTTCAAAATTCTATTAGTCTTTAACATTTTAAATTTCGTATTTTAATTAAAATTTCTATGCTATATTTATTAGGTGAAAAAGTTGATATAAATTAATGAGTTTATTTTTACAAGTATCATGAACTATCAAATACCGAAGAGTACCTTTTGTTCTTTAATTTATTTAGACTGAGTTTAATTTCCTGAATAGTTTCCACTCTATTAAAACCACTTATTTTTTAATAAACATTCCAAAACTAATAACATTTTTAAATAAAACATTGCGAAAGTTGAGAGTGACATATGTAAACGAGCGTTAATTTTCTATCAACACTCGTAACTTAAAAATATTGTTTATAAAAATTTTATTTTTGAACAAAAACTGACACTCGTGCTACAAACATCAACGTAAACAAATTGGTCTGCCTTTCTGCTCGTGTTCCTTACGATATTTTTTATTCCAAAGACACAATTGGCACAAACGAGGCGATGTTAGATAACCTGATGACTTAAGGGGGGGGGGGGTTCTCAGAGATTGAAAGTCATTCATTTGTTCGATTATATAAAAATGGCATCAATTTTTAACCAGGGTAAAAAGAAACACACGCGTCATGCATCCTTTTTTACCCAAGAGTGAAAATAGATGTCATTTTTATATAGTTGAACAAATGAATGACTTTCAGTTCATGGCTTCAGGTATCTAAAAGGGACATTTTTGTGCCTGTGGGATAAAATAGTATATTAAGCTACAAGGATAGAAAAGCCAACCATTTGTTGATGTTGATATTTGTAGCAAGAGTAGTAATCGAGAGGAATGCACAAACCTCAATAAAACAAATTGGTCTTCCTTCAAGCCCATGTTGATTATGATACTTTTTATTCCAAAGGCACAAACGAGGCGATTTTAAATAACCTGATGACAAGGACTGAAAGTCATTCATTTGTTTGTTTGTATAAAAATAGCATCAATTTTTAACCAAGGGCAAAAAACACACGCGTCAAGCTTCCTTTTTTGCCCAAGGGTAAAAATAGACGTAATTTTTATTCAATCGAACAAATGAGTAACTTTGAGTGCCTGTCTTCAGGTATCTAAAAGCGCAATTCTTGTGCCTGAGGGATGAAAGATTTGTTTTTTATCCCACAGACACAAAAATGGCCCTTGTTGCTCAATATACTATTTACTTTTTATTGTATTTTGAAATATACAGGGGAATGGGCCCCAAGTTGGACACCCTTTCGATTTATAGCTGTAGAATCCAAACCAAATAAAATATATTAAAATGTTTTATACCGGATGAAAGTACAACTTATAAGGTTACTTATGGCCACAGGGATAAAATTTTATTTTAAACATAAACATTTTTTAAAGCATTTTTTCTAATTGTTAAAATTTTCGGTCTAAAAAAAAGTGGCCCCAAGATGGACACCTTCTTAAAATTCTCTGAAAATGGTAGTAAATAAAAAATAAACATCGTGCAACAATTATAGAGATAGTAACTTTATGCGTTTTGAACCACTCTGATTATGCGCATAAATTCCGGGTAATTATGTGACAATTATATGATAATTATGCGGCAATTATGCAATTAAAAAATATAATTATTCATTATAAATTTAAAAGTAATACAATATATTCTCAGAAAATTTAGATATTTGTGTACTATGTTTCTCTTTCAATTCTAAAAATACCGAAAAAACAATAAACGACATAAAGTATAAAAAAAATATTAAATTGTTATGAAAAAACTGTAGATAGAAAAAAACATACATTCCTTCATGGGAATAAGCACTTACACGTGAGTGTATTATTAAAGACTTCGGTTTTCCCGACATTGTGAAATAAATGTATTTAATCTATAACAATCTATAAAATATAACACGATCTACACATTTTCCACACACTTTTAACGGTCGATATCGAGTTTTTGTTTTCACGTGCGAGACAGAGTGCGGAAGATAGTCACTAACTCTGTGAACTCCTGCGCATGCGCAAGCAGACTGTACTTTAAGAGTTCCTTAAGAGACCGTTTTTGCTGGTAAAAATACATTTGAATTACGACAGAGTTACGAGTGACTTCCCAACTCTGCTAACACGAACGTTAAATGCTGGAAATCGAAAAAAAAAATAGTCGAAAACTAAATTCAGGACCGTTTTGGTCTAATTATGCGTTAATTATGCAATATGAGCATTATGTTGCGAATATACGTCAATTATGCAAAATTATGCGCTTGAAAAACAACTTTTTAAAGATGTGGGATATGTGGAAACACGATAGTTTCTCATTTTAGACAAATTTAAGAAATTATGCGATTATGCGGCTTGCATAAAGTTACCATCCTTAAACAATTATTAAACTAGGAATAATGACTTTATCACTCGGTCACTTATTATTTAAATAAGATGTTAGCGATCACTCAGAGTCAAAGGATAAATTAAAGAAAACTTAAATTCTTTTTTACTTTTTATGTTTCAACAGCACGGCTGTTCTCTTCAGAAACGAAAGCAAATTGGTTTAAAAAAAACACAGTCTATTTGTACTTTAAATTTTAAAGACGTTCCTTTGACGAGAAATAATTTTTGTTATTTCTTTAAATTATATAAAAAAAAAATTTTAACCAATTTGCTTTTGTTTCTGAAGTGGACAGCAGTGCTGTGAAACGTAAAAAGTAAAAAAGAATTTAAGTTTTCTTTTGTTTATCCTTTGACTCGGAGTGATCTTTAACATCTTATTTAAATAATTATTAAACTAATGTTTAATTATTTTACGGAATTTATCAAGAAATAACAATTCTAAAAACTTCAATTTAATAGCTTAACAGTAAAAAGTAATAAAATATCGAAAAATATCGATATATCAAATTCTCTAAAGATAATATCACATTTTATGGCAGAAAATAAAAAAATTTTAATTAATTGGTTCATAAAAATATTGAAAAAATTGTAAAATCGAAAATATGCAAATAAATACATTGAAATTTGAGGCCTGTCTATCTTTGGGTACATGACACCAATTTTTTAATCCCCAGTAAAAATATATATACGAACACTGAATTAGTAAAATCAGTATAAATGATTATAGTAATTTTATAGTGCAATTTTATAGTAAATGATAAATAAAGAATATAGTTATTATACACTCGTTTTAACGAACTTTTTGGCCCAATGAGTGTCCCCCGTAGAGAATTCCTAGAATTCAGTACTTTTAAATATATTCTCTTAAGTGTTTTTGCGTCTACAGAACGGCTTGAAATTAGGAGTACTCGCATTTGCCTGGACCACCCGGTATATTGGGTTTGCTCGCCACTGAAGAGGGAAAACTGGAGAAAAACCTCTCCTGAGTACAACCGGTTTATGGGCAGCCGAGTTCTAGTGATCTGCACAGGTCGATTACTGACAGTGCATATCATTATACCTCGACGTCTTTACCTTCCACTGAAGTTATCTCACAGCCGGAAAAAATCCCAGGCTCCCCGGGGCGCGAACCAAGCAAGCTTGACGCTTGACTTGCCGCGACCGTAGGGTCCAGAACCTTAACCAACTGAGCTAACTCCGAGGTATAAATAAAGAATATTATAACGTTAAGTACTCATTCTAAATCATAAAATTAATAATTAAATAATTTTACCAACTTGAGAAAAAACTGTTACAAAACTTTTTTTAGACCCAAAATTACGTGGTATGTGTAGAAGAAAAACCAACTGGTTTTTTTCTTCAAATGTGCATCAAAATCTTCGTCTATACAAACAACAAAAATGACAGAAAGCATAAGGCGCTGTCACCTTAAACAAAAATTTTATACGAAATGTCCATCTTGGGACCCACTCCCCAACCAAAACAATTAAAATATTCCGCCACATAAAAAGCGCAATACTGCTAAAGTCAGTGAGCAAGTGGGAGCAGTGGGAGAACGAATCTGGGTTCTTTCAGAGTACTGGTTCGTTCCCGTACGGTTCTTTGTTGAATATTGGCAAAATATAATGAAAATTGGGCAAAAGGGTTATTATTAGAACAAAGTGTAACTTTGTTAATAAGATTGATAAGGTTTTTGGTGGTAAAATAATGTTTTTAAATAGAAAAATATAAAATTCTGAAATTGATACATTAAAGGCGTTTCCACACATGGCACTAGTCAATTTTTGATAAAGTTCGCAGCAGATTTAAATCTGTCCATCTGATTTGGAAAATTTAAGAGTAAAATAAGCGTACATTTCTATAGAAATGTGCATTTAATTAAAAATGAAAATGTTTAAGGGGGGAGGCTGGTCTAGAATTTTGAAAAAATCGAAATTTTTTTTTGTTTTAAAAGGTGCTTTAGGGTTTTAGAAATAACCTACCAAAAGATGGATGCCGGTAAGTCGAAGGGCAATTGTATGGTGCAGGCATAGCCGATTAAAGGTATATACGAATTTAATATGATTTTACAATACGTAAAACTTTAAACGCGTTTTTCTCGAAATCACTTTTTTTAAACTGGGCGAAAACATAACTCGAACAAATCTTTACTGATTCTTATGAAATTTTGACAGTACATTCTAGATACCATTCTCTGGAGCGTCACGTAGGATTTTTGTTTATATTACGTACTTTTTTTTTAATCAACAATTTTATGTCATTTTTTATAGTAAAAATTGTAATTTTTTGTTCAAACATGCACCATTTCGCGAAAAAATAAAATATCAAAAAAATCCTGCGTCCCGTCCTTGCTGTTGTTATATAGAAACTAAAAAAATTTTATTTTTTGATCTAGGACAAAAATTAAGGACGTTACATTTTCGCCAATAGACCTATTAAAAAAAAAGTCCTGTTCGGAGAAGTAGTGTACAGCGGCCATTTTGAAATTAATTCACTCAAAATTTTTTTGTATTAGTACCTGGAAACACATATTATTAAACCTATTTCACAAATTTTTGATTGATTGTTGATTTCTTTGTTGAGTCAGAATAAATTCCTAAAATATGCCCATTTTTTTGCGCTCTAGACCAGCCTCCCCCCTTAATTTGACAAAGAAAGACAAAAAAGTGTAAGTTTAAGTTAGAAAGAATAAAGTGCAGCAACATATTCTGGCAATTTGGTCTAAAAATAAATAATGTTTTTTTCCTAAACTTTTTTATATTTAATTAAGTAGTTAATTTATTATTTCAAAACTGTTTTCCTATTTTTTCTTTAAATCTTATCCATTTTTCCATTTCAAGTATAATAAGAAAATATATATACAAATTAAATATAACCTCAAAGGGTCACAATGTTTTTTATATATATCTCCCTAACGCAAATAAAAGTTAATATGAACAAATTAGAATTTTCCAGCTAAAATTAAGAGATATGTGTCTTTCCGATTTATAAAAAAAAACCATTTCTACTACACATGCACAAAAAACCCATGTTTTTCGTATATATGTGGTAGAAAATAGTATATCCACCTCGGAAGGCCGATTTTTTGCCTCGCACAAATGTTCTCCGAACATTTGTGCTTGGCAAAAAAACACGGCCTTCCAACCCTGGATGCATAATATAATATTACTTACAAAATTATGAGTATTTCAACTTTTTCTGGAAAAATTGGGGAAAAAACCATTTTCAATTTGACTTTTGTGACTTTTGAGACTTTTGTGTGTCATTTATTGTCCAAATAAGAAAATCAATTTTCTTTTCTTGAAATAATTATTAAAAATGAAAAAAATAAAATTTGGATTAAAGTTCATTATGGTAACATTTTTGAAGAAAAATTGAAAAATCGTATAATCTTGAAAACCTTTTTTTTGTTTTCTGTTGAGCAAAGTATTGTATTTAGAAGTTTTTAATTTTGTGTACTTGTTTTTTGTCAGGTAAATTACAAGAAAATTATAATCTTAAAAAAAGATAATATACCAGAAATATTAAATCTTGAGCAAAATGAGTTGAAGGTGGTGTTTTTGAGAAAATTGTTTTGTTTTAGTTTTGGAAAATTATTCGAAACTTTTTTAATTTTTAAGATGCTCAAAAAGTTTAAATGGATTTTTAAAGAACCTAATAGTATCTAACAAGAATCAAGAAAAGAAAATTGATGTTCTTAATTGGACAATAAATGACACACAAAAGTCTCAAAAGTCAAATTTAAAATGGTTTTTTTCCCCAATTTTTCAAGAAAAAGTTGAAATACTCATAATTTTGTAAGTAAATGGTTTTTTTCAAAAACCGGAAAGACACATATCTCTTAATTTTAGTTGGAAAATTCTAATTTGTTCATTTTAACATTTATTTACGTTAGGGAGATATATAAAAAGCATTGTGACACTTTGAGGTTATATTTAATGTGTAAATTTTCTTATTATACTTGAAGTGGGAAAAATGGATAAGATTTAAAGAAAAATTAGGAAAATGGTTATGAAATAATAAATTAACTACCTAATTAAATACAAAAATTTAGGAAAAAAACATTATTTGTTTTTAGGCCAAGTTGCCTTGCACGTCTCATCAAGATGGATCTTAAGAAGCTCATCCACATAACCTTTTTTTAACAGCACCAGTGTTCCTCCCCCCGTCCTGTCCCGAGATCTATCAGCTCTAAATGTGCTAAAGCCCTTTAACTCCCAAACCGGGTTTGAATTGTTAAGCCATGTTTCAGTAACCGCCAAGAAATCAAGATCATAATCCTCAATGGTAGAAGTAACCTTAGTTCTCTTATGTAGTACACTATGCGCATTCCAGGTTGCACCTTTAATCGAACCAACCATATCAGCAAAAATAGAACGTATGACCAAATAGTAATCCTACAATACAAACGTATATAAACGTATCGAGAAGTTCGCTTATGAGTGAATAGGTACAAAGACCGAATTAGCAACCATTAATAATAATTTATGCTTGATTAAATAAAACCAACAAAGTTTAGCAAGCCTATTTTTAAAGTAATATAAAATTAGAAACCACAAAATAGATACACTTAGGAAAGAGGAAATACCAGATATAATACTGTGTATTAATCATGGCTCAAACTAATCTAACCGAAGTAAAATTAAATTTATTTATTTACATAAATTAATATATTAATATATGTATTAATAAATTAATATCCTCAATAACTCTGTTCTTGCCTATTAATCAATTCAACTAAATGATGCTTATTATGTGCAGCTGTGAGCGAGAAATATCTATCTCTTTCTAAATAGCTTCAGTTAGAAGTGAGGTATACCAAATAACAAATTTATGACCTAATAAACAGTTGAATACTGTAAACCAGAGCAAATCAAAGCAAATCGTCTTACCGATTTTTATCAGAGTAAGCACCACATCACGTTCCTAACCATTCTATTAAACCAGTTTCCCTTAATTACCTTAAAGCTAAGTAAATAAATAAATTCCTATATGTATATATGTTTCATCAAGATAAACAATCCACAAAATGTTAGAAATCGAGTAAACAAATTATAAATTAATTTAAATTTAATTACATAACCGGAAATCGAGGTTTAACATCTCAGCTGCAATCAAATCAGGTTAATACTCAAAATACTAATTCATATCCACATCATTGTTTGAAAATCTACCATCAGCTGTGCCCTCTCGGAATAAAGGGGATGACAAGATCTCCTCTGCCACCTCCTGGTCGACAGAGGCTATCTCGATATTTTCATCAGCAATTTCAGAAATTGAATTGCAAGGAGCCATCCGCTCCTTGTCTGAAGGTGACATAAGGTAAAACACCTCCCCATCAGCCTCTGAATTACGGACGAATGGGGCCTGGGTCTGAACCTCTTTATTACTATTAGTATTGTTCTGGAACACCCCTGTATCCTCCTGCAAATTAGGAATCAAAGAAGATCGAACATTTCTAGTTTCCAACAAAAATATTCCCTTATCATTCAATTTTTTAACTGACTCTTACCTAGAAATGTTATAGAGATATCTTTCTTTCGTAGCTTCAAATTCAAATTTATACACTAAACAATCCTTTGACGATGTCACATGATCACTTGAACAGTTAAAGAAAAATCTATCCAATAGTAAATTCCGACAGGCTTACGTCTTCTGTTTCTCCCCGCAGAATTCACAAGCGGGATAAATAGCTCTGCACTGGGTAGACACATGACCAAAAATTTGTCAACTGTAGCATTGTTTCGGGATCGGGATAGAAGGGACAGTCGAAAATACAAAATCATAAATGTGTAAACACTGAGGTATAACGTTTGAATTGTAAATAATATCTACTATATCCAGCGGTATATGGTTTCTATCAAACCTTCTTTTAATCTCTAGTATATCTTTCAAATCATCGGGGTCGATTCTATTGATAAATCCTTCAATTGTATATTCCCAGTTAAGTTTTATGAAGCCCTTTTTCCTAAGTAGTGATATTGGAATAAAAACCTTTACTCTGTTAGCTATTAAGTATTTGGATGTGAGAAGCAAATCCGTATCGAACAGCTCATCGCAAAAAACTTTAATCTGATTACCACCGCTGGGGTAAATTCTGCGTTTTAAACAGCCTTACCGATTTCTATAGGAGCATATGAACCCATTTTTTTATTCGGGTCTTCACTTTCCATCAACACCAGAAAAGGACTTTTAGTGTCCACTTTGCATTTATTTGGGACCGGAAACGGGGTTATTTGAACAAGTTCTCATCGATAGTTTCGTAATGAACTACAGGCTGTCTAAGGGCATTATCCTCTTGGCCTGTGTTAGAAGAAGAAGCGAATTGTTGAGGGTCAGGAATCTCATTCCTTCCTTCGGCCACCTGGTCGTTCTGGTCGATATTAGAAGGAGCAGAATGCATTGAAACATTAATAGGGATTTTATGCACAGGGGATCCCAACACAGATTGGGATTGTGAGATAAACTCACTAGAACCAGGAATATCTTTATGGGAATTAACATTCTGATATTGGTCAATACCTATTACTGTGTTTCTGTATTTTTTCCTAGGTGAGATAATCCGCGACTGGTCAGAATGACAGAATCCGATGAAGAGTGACGATTCCTTTTGGACAGACTATCAGAGTTTTTTTGTTCTGTAGATGAAGAAGGTGATTTTGTATATATGTGTAGGATTGATGCCCGGTCTACCTTTATGGGACTCGTTCTTGCTCCCGTTACTTAGTTCCTTGGAAAAGCCTCACCCACTCATTCTCTTAGACATTTTGAGGCGCTTGGAAGGTCCAACAGGTTCAGGTGCAAGTCAGAGAATCAAGAATGTCTAAAAAAAATATTCATAAGTACACCTTAAAATATTAAACATCCAACGTATATAAATAAGTGTAAACAAAAGGTTATGCTGCTTCCAGAAAAAAACAACCATATCATTGAACCATAAATTATCATTAAGCAAATCAAACCTCGGCTGGTCATTATAATTCAACAAACCATGTTAACTATGTTAATCGATGCAAACTGTAATTACTGTAATTACACTCTGAATTATTTCGTTCCACTCAATTAACCAACTATTGTTAATTTAAGATCACTCTGATAAGCATCGATACAAGGAAGGACAGGAAAACTTGAGAACCGGCAAAGACTACTTTCTTTAAAACTCAAGCCACGTGTTGAAAGTATAGCATCTTTTGATGAATCACTAAAATTTTTTCAATTCATTTCAAATAAACCACAATTTTATATCAATATTCACGTAGACCCATTAGAGTATATTAAAATTAAGCAAATCAGAACTTTCACTATATTAATCAATGAGTCGAAAGAAGAAGTTCATCAAGAAAATTGAACAGTTTCTAACAGTAAGACAGAACACGTCCATTCACTACCAAATCTTGAACGGAATTTAGATGGAAATACTTAAATCTGCCGCTATCTTTATCAAAATTTAACAAGTGCCATGTGTATCAATTTTAAAATATCAATTTCAGAATTTTCTATTTTTCTGTTAAAAACATTATGTTACCACCCAAAACCTTATCAATCTTATTAATAAAGTTACACTTTGTCCTAATAATAATCTTTTTGCCCAATTTTAATTATATTTTGCCGATATTCAACAAAGAACCCTACGGAAAGTGCTTTGAATGAACCCAGATTCGTTCTCCCATGGTTCCGGACATCTACCAGGGATGCTATCTGGGGTAAGATTTTTAAACTAAAGCAAACTCGGTAAAAAGCCTTGCATTAGTGAGTATTAAAATTTCTACACTTTAATGACAAATTTAATTCATTTTATTATTATTAAAACCCTGATTGTGTAAAATATTTTTAATGTCTAAAATTAAAATTAATTACATAATTAATTAATTACAATAACATTAATTAAAATAAATGTAACTCATTTGATTACTTTTGAATAATTGTATGAATATGAATACTTTGATATAATTTATTTCAAATATTGATAATTGAACAAATTAGCTTTAATACGATTGCACTTTGAACGCCCTATGCGAAATTTGAATGCTCTTTAATAATGTTATTTTCAATTTAAACCTGCGGTCGAACCTGATGTGATCAGAAATGCTCTTACCTGATATCAGTTTGATGTTCCTCGATCGTAAAAGACAATATAATTTAGCAACTAATAACTGTTGATTAATTAGAAATAATAGAGCCGCACAAGTAGGGTAACTGAATTCTTTTTCTATAAAAAAGCTAACTATTATTTCTTAAACATAATTTTTGAAACTTAGAAAAATAATTTTAAAATATTAGCCTTTTTTTTATAACAGAAAAATTATAATCATAGTTATTTCGAAAAATAATTTTTAAAAAATAATATTTGGCTTTTTTATAGCCAAAAAATTGTAGTTGTTTCACTTGTACGATACCTTTATTTCTAACTATTAAACATTTGCTGATTAATCTTGTCTTTGACAAAGGAAACATCAATCCTGAAATCAGGTATAATAGCATTTGTGTTAACGGACTTCATCAAACTTAATGTGAATTTTATAATTTTTTTTTTAATTATACTTAGCATAATCAAGAAATTAATAATAATTAATATTAAAATTTATTGAATTTGGCATTAATCTTAGAATCTTACCGGACATACCTATATCTAACGGCCCACTACGACTCGTCACTCGTAAGCAACGTATTTGTTACTGTCTGTAAGCGCATCAATAGCCGCTCGGATGCAGCCAGGGATGGGTACGTATAATACTTGAGTATTTTACGTCCTTAGTTTTCTACGTGATATATTTTAAGTTTTATCAAGTGACTAAATGAGCGGGATACATATAACATAACCTTTATTTTTATAAAGACTGTACCTGTATAGTTTATTTAATATTGTGACAACATATTTGTATGATTTTAATATTAATTTAAACACTTTTTATCTAGAATAACTTGATTATCATCACTAGAAATCTTATAAAGTCATTCAAATTGATCTACAAAGTGTTAATAAAAGTTTTTGAAATAATTTTGTGTCTAATCCTAGAAAATTATTGGTTATATAATGTCTGGAACTATTTTAAAAATGTTAAAAATGTTTTAAAAATATTTATTAACAAGAGAAATGTTCATAGATAGATTGGAATAATATTATATGTGAGAAAAACAAATTGAGGCCAAAATAAATATTGTAGTTAGCGGCATAATTAAAATAACAATATTTTTTAAAACTGCTTCAACCGCAGGGTAATCATGGAAAGAAATTAAATTCAAATAACTAGTTAAAAAGACTTTAAAATTTTTTAATATTTTAAATATTAGGCTTCCTGTCAATTTTTTAAATTCCTATACATAAAAAATTGTTAATCACATGACGTCTTGCCGAAACTTGTTAACGCATCGCAGAGAATGCTATTATTAATATTAGAAATGTTAAATATTGTTAAATAACATATTAAAGCTTTATTCCCTGTTTAAACAACTTTTAAAGGATAATTAATTATACATAAATGTATAATGTTTAAAATTGTATGTGATAAATAGGTTATATTACACTGTTTACAAAGTTCACGTAGAAAACTAGGTATTCTACAATTTTCTACGTATAATACGTCCTTTATGTATTATACGTAGAAAACCTCAAGTTTTCTACATTTACCCATCCCTGGATGCAGCTCAGAACTGAAGAGCGAGGGTTCACAAGTTCAAATCTCCTAGCTACGGGGTTTTTTTTTTTAATAGTAAATTATTAAAACGCATTAAACCGAAGCTGATTTAATTCGTTATCTTTGAATTAAAAAAGTCTGACACAATCAGAGATTTAAATGTATTAACCACTTTAATACTTTTTAATGCAAGTCTTTTTACCGGGAAGTGGTCAGATTTAAAAATTAATTTCTTGAATTGAAGAAGCTGTTGTCTGAAAATAATCGTTTTTATGTTTATCTCGACCAACAACGTGAGACATGCTGATCATACACAATAGAAAGCAAATTTATTATTTACTAGATTATGAGAAAAGGGAGGAGATATGGATAATGTACAACTGTGAACGATCTTAGAGCGTCGTTTTTTAAGTGTAATGATTTGTAATCCATTGTAATCCATTGAACTTCTTCATCAGTGGACACAAACACGTTGTTGGGCGAGTTGAAAACACAAAAAATCACTTCTTAAATAAAATATAAAATAATTTATATTCAATTTGTAGCATTTTGTCAGCTATAAAGGCTGCAAATGACTTCCAGTCGCCAAGATGGCTAACGGTCGCTTTAATTCAATCGGAAACAATTTGGAGTGTCAAGAAATGTGCCGAAGCGAACGTAAAACTGATGAAGTCAAGAAACAACTATTATAAGCACATTATAAGTAAGTTTTATTATTGACTTCGGTAGTTTTGCGCTTTTGTGACGTATTAAGAAATGACTTCTTTCCGCTGATCGCTGACCGCTTCACCCCCATTGCTCTTTTGTTCCTTGAAGAAGAGAAATTTGAAAAAACTTTCCGCGTTTCAGGAAGATTAGGGTTTCCTATGTTATTTGAGGTAAATAAAAACGCGAGAAACGTGCATTGTTATAAAAAAAATCCTTGGTAATTGACATGATTTTTTAGCAAAGTATTCATTCCGGAGAACATATTCGTCTAGTGAGGGCTTTATTGAAGACACTACATGAATTTTCTAATAGTGCAACGGGGGACAAAAGTGCTATAGACGAATTAAAAAGGTATACCCAATTTTAAGCTTTAATTAATTAAAACAGATGTGACTCAATTTATATTTTCTTAGAAACGTCCCTACTGTAAAAACGTGCGTGAGATCTGTCGTAAGAAGGTAGGTATGTAGTTACGTGTGTACGCATATAAGATCTCAGGTGACTTAGACCAGGTCTCGTATAAGATCTTATGTAAGAACGTAGGTACGAACGCATGTAAGTTCTTATATTAAGTTCCGTCATGCGCCGCGTATAACGTTACTCAATATGAAATTGAAACAGCGTTCTTATATGAGTTCTCATCTGCGCACGTATGTACGAACTCATGTGCGAACACACCTAAGTATTAAATTAAATATGTTAAATTAAGTATATTATTAAAACAAAATTCTCGCCAACGAGATTCGAGCCCATCTAACCTGAGCCTAAGTACGCCTTAAACCCCTCGGCCACCGAAGTTATAGAAACAATTTTACAAAATCTTAGTCATGTTTAATACATAAATTTCTCCGGAAAGACGTGACTAAGATTTTGTAAAGTTGTTTTAATAACTACGGTGGCCGAGGGGTTTGAGGCGTACTTAGGCTCAGGTTAGATGGGCTCGAATCCCGTTGGCGAGAATTTTTTTTTAATAATATATTTAATTTAATACTTGGATGTGTTCGCACATGAGTTCGTACGTGTGTTCGCACATGTGTTCGTACATACGTACGCAGATGAGAACTCATATAAGAACGCTGTTTCAATTTCATATTGAGTGACGTTATACGCGGCACATGATGGAACTTAATATAAGAACTTGCGTGCGTTCGTACCTACGTTCTCACATAAGATCTTATACGAGATCTCGTCTGCGTCACCTGAGATCTTATATGAGTACACATGTAAGTACATACCTACTTTCTTACGACAGATCTCACGTTCGTTTTTACAGTAGGGGTTAAAATTTGCACTTTATTATTGTTGTGTTGGATAGCGACACTGAAAAAATGCCTAGGTGATTTAACTACGAGAGACGCACCGTAGGAATCAAGAGTTACTTTAACTAGAATCCTGGATATCTCAATCAAGATTCCTAGTTAAAGTTACTCTGATTCCTAGTAGACCGAGTAGTAGACGTCTCTCGTAACTAGGAGCAAAGTTAAATCGCCTAGGCATATTTTTCGGTAAAGAAATAGAAGTTTTTCTCATCTTTTAAAGATTATTAAAAATGGTTGCAGTTTTTTTAAAAAAATGGTATTAATTTTTTGGAGTTTTTCATCACCTGAAATTAGATACTCCTTGTTGTTTGGTGCTTTAGAAAACGAATTTAGTTTCAGTTTTTAAAAATTATTAATGGATATGGTGCTTCATGCTTGCGAAACTTGCGAGTTGCGCAGTTAAATTCTGTAATACTTGCAGATGCGAAATAAAATTTTTTGATCTTCTGGATATGGGACTTCATGTATATTTCAAAAGAAATTTTGTCAAAAAAACGATTTTTTTCCTATTTGAAACTTGCAGTCAACTTACAGAGCAAACTTGAAGCAATCTTGACACACAAGCTTGTGAACTTTGTGCGGTAAGCTTTCTGCAAGTTCGCGTGTGTTAACTGCGTTAACATTGTTGAGGAGAGTTAAGAACAGATAAGTTCCTTAATAAGGCGGGCTTTCCCCAGTATACCAACCCCCACAGCACCGAAAATTTCCTGAAAATTTATTAAAGATTTATTTGCAAACTTCGGAATATTTAGGTGCAAAGCTTAGTGAAAATTGTGTAAAGATTTAAATGTCCCGATTAAATAAATGTTTAGCGTAAAAGTTGACTGAAGATTTAAATTAAATTTTCGTGAAATTTTCGTCGCGAAAGTTTCCTGAACATTTAAATTACATTTTCGTGAAATGTTCGTCGTAAAAGTTGACTGAAGATTTAAATTAAATTTTCGTGAAATGTTTGTCGCAAAAGTTGATTCAACATTTAAATTAAATTTTCGTGAAATGTTTGTCCCAAAAGTTGATTCAACATTTAAACTGAATTTTTGTGAAATGTTTATCGCAAAAGTAGATTGAACATTTAAGTGAATATTTGCTAAATGTTGAGCGGAAAGTTGACCGAGTAAAAAAAATTATATTTAATAGAAGGGGAACAAGTAAGTTAAACAGTAATTAAATTAATATAAACACATTTATTGAATATTATTATTTAACATTTATTTTAGTTTTAATTTTCAGTAACAAAACAAAAGAAATGCATCACACAGGAAATTCTAAGTTGCAAGATTGTATTAGATTAAGGATTTGAAAAACGTTACAGAATCTTCAAAATTTTATTCAATAAATGTGTTTATATTAATTTAATTACTGTTTAATTTACTTGTATCCCTTCTATTTAATATAATTTTTTTTATTCGGTCAACTTTCCGCTCAACATTTAGCAAATATTCACTTAAATGTTTAATCCACTTTTGCGACAAACATTTCACAAAAATTCAGTTTAAATGTTTAGTCAACTTTCACTACGAAAATTTCACGAAAATTTAATTTAAATGTTGAATCAACTTTTGCGACAAAAATTTCACGAAAATTTAATTTAAATCTTCAGTCAACTTTTACGACGAACATTTCACGAAAATGTAATTTAAATGTTCAAGAAACTTTCGCGACGAAAATTTCAAGAAAATTTAATTTAAATTTTCAGGAAACTTTCGCGACGAAAATTTCACGAAAATTTAATTTAAATCTTCAGTCAACTTTTACGCTAAACATTTATTTAACCGGGACATTTAAATCTTTACACAATTTTCACTAAGTTTTGCACCTAAATATTCCGAAGTTTGCAAATAAATCTTTAATAAATTTTCAGGAAATTTTCGGTGCTGTGGGGGAAGTTTCAAACCTATTAGGTCAAATAGTTTGGAATGTACGAGGGTTGGTAGGTCTGTGCGGTTAATAGGTGTAAATTGTTAACAGGTGTTAAAACCGGTTATTTGGACTTAACCGGCAATCCGTTTATAACCCAATAACCGGTTATCTAACTGTAACCGGTTAACCGGGTTATTAACTAGTTATTTCAATAAAATTCAATAAAGGCCTAGAGGGGGTGGGGCACTTTTTTATTTATAAAAAAAGTTTTTCCTTATAGGGGGAACACCAGTTGTAACTAAAAAAATGCTTTCTTCAAGAATATTTTCCTAAAAAACCATGTAACTTTTTAAAGAATACTATTTATTAATTAAAAGTATATGTAAAAAGCTTTCATTAAAAGAAAAAAAAATGTTTTTTAATAAAAATATTAGGAGATATGAGCCATTGAAGTGACGCCTTCGGAAAAAAGACGAATTGCAGTGAGCAGTATTCCGCAAGTACACTGAGATAAATAGATGGTAAGAACTTTAGTATCTTTGATGGTAGAGAGGTTATGTTACACTCTACCATCAGAGATGCTACACCGTACCATCTAGATGCTATATCGTACTATCTAGATACTATCAGATGCTAACCCATACCATGCAGATGCTATCCCGTACCATCTAGATTCTTGTCCGTATATTTAAGATCAGATATGGTATCTGGTACCATCTAGATGGTACCCCGTAGCATCTATTTCTCTCCGTGTATACGGAGATTATCTAGTTCGTAATCGAAGTATTAAAAAAAATATATATTTGACAAATTGGCGACATGTTAAAGTCAAAAGTATGATTTTCGTTAAAAAATACGGTCGATTTTCAGTTATATAGAAAAAAGTTTTGCATAAAAAAAATCCTTCGATCACGAACTAGACTTATACGTGTAAATGAAGCATACTAAATTTCAGGTAAATCGGTTTAATGATTTTCGAGTAATCTTGCTCACCGACTTTGTAAATGTCATTTTGAGAAAAACGCATTTAAAGTTTCAACTTACTTTTTTGTCAAATACTTGAAATGACCTTTGCTTCTACTATTATTCTATCTTTCCTCAAAATTATGAAGTGTAGGTACAAAAACTGTAAATTTAAGCGTAAAACTAAAGAGGAATAGCCATGGACCACCAGGTATAAGTGTTGGCAGGTTTGGAGCGACCTGACGCGCCGCCGCATTGTGCTGTATATCTCATTTGTTTATCACTGGATCAACTTAGAAATTTACAGATACATTTCTAAATATGTTATACGTTAAGAAAATGCAAAAAAAAAGAAAAACGATTTTTCGAAAATTACAATTGGTGTTCCCCCTTAACAATGCTATGACCATCATCTCTAATCATGTTCGCTATTATTTTCGTGTAATTTTCACGTAAAAGTATACGTGTGTACTAAATTTCAACACACAAGGGGGAGAGAGACATATTCATTTTAATGCATTTTTTTGATAAAAATCTTATTATTTCCTTGACAATGCTATGAATATCACCTTCAATCATGTTAGTAATAGTCGAAGTAATAATATGGAGTAGCGTGGTCCAACAATTCTTTGTAAAATTCGTTTTCGTGGAAATAAGCATGACACCCCCAGAATTTGTTGCAATGCGAAAAAAAAGTGAATACGTATTTTTGGATTTTTCAAAATTTTTATATTAACTGGTGCCGCCGGGTACCTCAATTTTCCCACGTAAAATGCATGGGAAAAGTTTCAATTTTCGAGAAATCAAAATCATTCGCAAGACTTTGACAAAAGTTAACATTAAGTTACTGGATCTTAAAGTACACTCTCTAGCGATTAATTAGACCTGTATAACTTTTAATTTTGATAACCCTAACCCGGTATAATAATACTCCAAAGTTGACCCCTTTTTTAAATTTTTGAATCTATACGCATTTTGGCCAAGCAAAATCTATGTTTGACAGTTTTATCGATAGAAATAGTTATTATTATTATTTTTTTTATATTGGCATGCCCTTTTCCACGAAAAAAGTTATTTGGTCCTCCCTAATAATGAGTCTTCACTTGTTAGGGAGAAATGTTTCCATTTTATAGGAAACACGATCATCGAAATTTAGAGGTTCGCAACAGTGGCATTCCTTGCGAGAAAAGTAGGAGATGCGGATTTTCTTTGTATAGCCGTCTGATACATCTTGGAACACAGTAACACACACGCCTTAATATAACATTCTTCTCAGACAGTGAAAAATATGTATTTCCAAGTTTTTACTCAAGAAATGCTACTACTGTAAACCTCTAACTTTTAATGCTCTTATTCCTAAAAGTGTAAATAAATTTTTCCATATTCCTCATAGAGTACCCAGCAAGAAGGCCAAAATTTAGAAAAATTGAAAATTTTCAGGGCATCAATGATACAGTCAGATTTATTCAATATTTATGAATTCCGTTTCTGTCCAATTCTTTTGTATTCTCTGATGTGACTAAATTTCAGCATAAAATGATTCACAATCAATTCTATATTTTAATGTTTCCCAAATTTATCAATTCTTTCCCATTATGTAGAATTATGTAGCATTTCACATTATCAAAGTAAGTCTCACTTAAAATATGTGTTTAAAATTAAATATCTATTAAAGATAAAGGACATGAGCCAGTGGCTGAACTTGCGATATATATATAAAAAAGAATTTCTAAAATTTTCAAAGGAAAATATTTAAAAATCCGCCATTATGCTACGTCGTCTCGTCCGAATAGATTAAATTGTAGTAACGCTAGTTGCTCGATTCCAACCACAGATTTTGAAAACATATGTTTTGCCCGCGGGCCACCAGAGTTCGCCCCGACACCAGCAACCATTCTCATTACGCTTTTCTGTGCGATTCCGATCACACGTGTTTATTTTAATTGTGTAGTATTAGTTTAGAAATATCTCTTTTTTTTTGCACCTTTTGTTTTGGAAACATGGGACGTAATTCGGACGATAGAAAAAGGAAAAGAAATCATCGAGATAGTTCCGAAGAATCTTCAGTAAAACGTAAAAGTTCAAAACGATCGCAAACGCCAAGAAGACGCCGACACGTTTCCAGACATCGTGACGACGAGACTGGTGCAGAATGCAGCCCGAGAGGCTCATCACGCCACTGTCGTCACCGGACGAGGAAGACGAAGGATTTTCCTGCAAGTAGAGGACGTAGGGATTACGTTGGTAGAGAGAGACACCCGGGAGGTGCGCCTCGCCAGAGCCGCCCACGTTTTCGCACACCCGAGAGGAGTTTATCTCGTCATTCGTCAAAGACTGTATATTCAAACTCGGAAGCGTCTTCCTCTTCATCTGATGGTAGCTCATCTACAAGATCATATTCTTCAGACGCTTCTGACACGGAAGATTTTAATTCCGAACATAACCTCAAATCCAAGGAGGCTGGAACTGTCGTTATTGAACCACCTGGTGAAGTGCCAAAGGAAAGCGATTTATCGCTTGATGTATTAAATATCTTAACAGGTTCCAAGTCAGCTGCAGCCTTAGGCCCGGAAATACATAAATCATTAGCTGAAGTATGGACAAAAATAATAACATCCGGCTTGCCAAAAGAAGACAGAAAGGAGTTACTGGAGAAATATCCGACCACGGCAAACTGTCCACTTTTAAAGGCTCCAGATTTGAATCCAGAGGTCAAGTCCATCGACTCAATAGCTTTGAAAAAAGATGGATACCAGGTGTCTGCTCAAAATCAGCTGTGTTCAGGCATTGCTGCTATTCGCCTTGGTCTTTCCAGTCTACTTAAAAAGGACGGAGAAGATAATGTTTCCCCTGATTATAATGAAATAATCAAGTTACTGGCCGACGCTGGTAGACTGTTAACTGATCTTCATCACAGAATGTCGTGCACAAGACGCACTTTTATTGTGCCAAAACTTAATCCAATTGTCAAAAATATCGCCGATGACTGTAAAGTGAGCACTCTGCTGTTTGGTGACGAATTTCCAGAGAAGATTAAAACTGCTCAACTCGTGGAAACAAATGGGAAGAAGTTGCTTAGACAAAATCAAAATCCCAACATTGCTTCCAGTAGCAAAAAGACAACAACACCCAGGAGTGCCAATAATCGTTTCTACGACAATTTAAACTCCAGGGGCCCTCTCAAGAAGACCTTCAACAGGACGTCTTTCAGGGGAGGGCGGAAAAACAACTACCAACATCGAGCTCAGTCACCTCAGAGGAAACGCCGATAAATCAGGTAACCAAAATCGCTGGCAGATCGAAACTGTTCCTATCAGAGTGGCAAAAAATCACATCTGACCCCTCAATTTTTCAATGTGTTAAGGGCTATAAAATTCCATTTACATCTACTCCTTATCAGGAGCACCTGACAAAAGAATCAAAATTTTCTAGTCAAGATCTGACAGATTATAAACAGGCTATTGATATTTTATTAGAAAAAGGAGCAGTTTCAAAATGCAAGCCAGAGAAAAATCAATTTTTGTCTTCATATTTCCTAACCGAAAACCAAGTGGGGAAAAGAGATTTATTTTAAATCTCAAAAAATTAAATAAATTTTTACTTCCTCCACATTTTAAACTTGAAGACAGAAAAACTGTGACAAAAGTTATTTTTAAAGATGCCTATTTAGCAACTTTAGATTTGAAAGATGCCTACCTGACAATTCCCGTAGCAAAATCATTTAGAAAATTTTTGAGATTTAAATTTCAAGACGAGCTTTAAGAATTTACATGTGTTCCTTTTGGTTTATGTACAGCTCCCTTCATTTTTACGAAACTTATGAAACCCGCTATTCATTATTTAAGATCTAATTCTTTTATATCGGTAGTATACTTGGATGACTACTTTCTGGTGGGAAAACAAGACAAGAATGTTTTGAAAATATAAAGGTAACTCGGACAGTACTTGAAACTTTGGGTTTCGTTGTAAATGTAGAAAAAAGTTCACTTGAACCAAATAAAGTTGTAAAATTTTTGGGTTTTGAATGGGACTCAGAAAAGATGTCAATTAGATTAACAAACGATAAAAAACAAAACATTCTTTCTCGTGCCGTAAAATTCCAAAAGAAGTCATCCTGTAAAATTAGAGACATGGCTCAGTTCATAGGCACTTTAGTCGCAGCCTGTCCAGCGGTACCATATGGACCCTTATACACAAAAATTTTGGATAGAGGAAAATTCTTAGCTTTACTAGACAGTAATGATGATTTCGAAGGAAAAATGAATATTTCATCCGTCATGCAAATTGACATTCAATGGTGGATTGACAGGATTCTTGTCACTGAGAATCCAATTAGAAATACAAATTATGAAATAGAAATATTTACAGATGCTTCTCTGTCAGGATGGGGCGCTTTATGCCAAGGAGAATCAACTCATGGTTGGTGGAGTAGGCGACAGCAGGATTCTCACATAAATTATTTAGAACTGATTGCTGCTTTTTACGGTCTAAAATGTTTTGCCAGAGATTTGCGGTCATGTCAAATTCTTCTTAGAGTAGACAACACGACTGCAATCTGTTATATAAACCGAATGGGAAGCATTTAATTTCCGAAATTGAGTGCATTGTGTAGAGAAATCTGGCAATGGTGTGAGATGCGAAATTTGTGGATTTTCGCATCTTATATTGCTTCTCGTGATAACACAGTCGCAGATAGAGAATCTCGTCAACTGCCATACGAAATTGAATGGGAATTAGCATCCTGGGCTTTCGAGAAAATTATTTCTGCTTTTGATCAATTTGAGATTGATCTGTTTGCGACGAATATCAACAAGAAATGCAATAAATTTATTTCTTGGAAAAATGATCCAGATGCATGTGCCATTGATGCATTCACTGTTAATTGGGCCGACAAAAACTTTTATGCTTTTCCTCCCTTTTCGCTCGTTTTAAGGACTCTTCAAAAAATTTCTAATGATGGAGCGAACGGTATTGTTGTGGTGCCTTTCTGGCCAACCCAGCCATGGTTTCCTTTATTTACAAAACTATTAGTTGGAAAACCGATATATTTAGGTCCAAATATTAATCTGTTACTGTGTCCTTTCAGGGAAACCCATCCATTGGCCGAGAAGCTTACCCTGGTTGCAGGGAAACTGTCAGGGAGGCTTTTATGAGACGAGGAGTTCCCGAGGATTCCTTGCCAGTGATTTTGGCGTCATTATCGAAGTCAACGTACGCTCAATATGAAAAGCCACTCCGTTTATGGTGGAAGTTTTGTGCCGATCAGGGCGTATCAATCTTCGATCCTTCGATACAAGATGTGTTAAAGTTCCTTACTGACGAACTTAAGGAGATTAACTCATACGAAACGCTCAACACATATCGCTCCGCGCTATCTCTGGTTGTTTCGTTTGATTTAGGACAGGACCCAACAATTAAACGTTTTTGTAAAGGCGTTTCTATAATCAAACCCCAAAGACCAAAGTATAATGATATTTGGGACCCTGATTTAGTTTTATCGCATCTATCGACCTACGAGCCTAGTTCAGAGTTATCCTTGGAAAAATTAACCAAAAAATTAATAACGCTTCTCGCATTAGCCACAGCCCAACGATTGCAAACCTTGTCAAAAATTGAAGTTGCAAATATTCAAGTTACAGAAACCGCTGTTAAAATCTTTATTGTAGATAGGATTAAGACATCTGCAGTTGGCAGAGAACAACCTCTTTTGTATTTACCATTCTTAAAGGATAAACCTGAGATTTGCGTCGCGAGATTAAATCAAGAATATATAATAAAAACAAACGATTTAAGATTCGCGAATGAGAAATTTTTATTCATTACATACAAAAAACCATATAAAACTGCAACCAGCGTAACGCTTAGTCGATGGATTAAACAAGTTTTGTATGAGAGTGGAATTGAAACAAATATTTTTTCTGGTTACAGTACGAGGCATGCCTCGACTTCAGCTGCCCGACGCAAAGGCGTAAATATTGAATCTATAAGAAAAGCGGCCGGCTGGACTAATAAATCTAATGTTTTCGTTCGATTTTATAATCTACCTCTATGCGAACCAAACAGTACGTTCGCTACTTCTGTATTTAATTCAAACGTCTTAAATAACTAAGGGTATTTATAACATTAAGTTTCTCCTTGTGTCTTAAAAAATACTTAAGACCAAAAATGTTCTTTCTTTATAATTTAAGTAAATAAATCGAATTCAAATCACTACATTGTGCTTTAAACATCTACAATTTAATCTATTCGGACGAGACGACGTAGCATAATTGTACGATTAAACGAACTTACCTGTAAGTGAAGTTCAATCGTGATTATGCAAGTACGTCTCGTCCGAATAGATCACTCCCGCCCAATTTGTATTTTTTCCTCAACCCCATTGCGTATTGATTTGAATCTTTATCCAAAGCGTAATGAGAATGGTTGCTGGTGTCGGGGCGAACTCTGGTGGCCCGCGGGAAAAACATATGTTTTCAAAATCTGTGGTTGGAATCGAGCAACTAGCGTTACTACAATTTATTCTATTCGGACGAGACGTACTTGCATAATCACGATTGAACTTCACTTACAGGTAAGTTCGTTTAATCGAACAATTGTGACGTCTTTTCCGGTGACCCCTCGGAAAAAAGGTGCGTCCGCGTTGACAGTAGAACTCATGACAAGATCATCTGAAGTGAAAATAAAATTCGGGTTTTAGTAAAGATCATAAAGTAGAACTTGGACGAAGGAAAAGAAAAAAAAGTGAAAATTTGATTTTTCTCAGACCTTTTTACAATAAAATGGAATTTTGTTAAAATTTGCTTAACATTTTTTTTTAAATAGTTGTGATTGGAAAAAAAATCCTTCGTCCAAGTCCTTGTGAATTGTATCTCGAAAACTTGTGTAAAATTTCATCAAGATCGGTTGAGTAGTTTTCGAGAACTTTTGACAACCGACTTTGAAAACACAGTTTCGAGAAAAACACATAAGTTTTGAATAGGGGAGACTGGGGCTAAACCGGACAAGTCAAATATCTCTAAATCTGCGGAGTGTTTCACACCGTTTAAACACTCTGTCAATGTGTTGATATGTGAAGTATATACGTCATTACACGCAGAAAAATGGTTGGCTACTGCATCCACTTTTTATTGGATGAGAGCAAAATTGTTGTAACAACTATCTAAAATGATAACTGAACTAACGCAGTTGGACACAGCAACAATTTAAAAATGATACCAGCTATTAGTTGTTACATCCCTTTAGTTGGTTCTGCCATCCAATTGTGTTGGACAGAACAGCTGATGCAATTGGTGACTGCCCTACGAGCAGTCTGCACCTGCGCAAAGCTGTTCTTTTAAAAGTTTTGGTCAAATTATACAAAATACGTAAATTTTTTAACTCAAGCACTTTTTTTACTTATATGATTCTTTTAGGAAACTACTGTTATTGAAAATTAGATTTTGATGCAATATATTACATACTTTATAAATTTCAAATTATAAAATGATAAATATGAGTATTTTATACGATTAAAAAAAATATAAAATTTGAAATGAAATGCATATTCTTAAAATTTTAAGTATCTTCCACCTGTTTTTTATTATTTCTCAATCAAAAGAAACCAAACAGAAAAAAACCAGCCTTCGATATATCAAAATTTACAAGGATAGGCTCAAAGAAAAATTGAATTATTCTAACCCCTGTAAACAGCCTATTTTTGAACAAAACTTTTGTCAAAAACAATTTATAAAATTGTTTGGCATCTCCTACTACTTTCTCTTTTTCGAACACAAATAAAAACTAAATTACGAAAAACTAGCCTTTATATCAAATCTAGCAGATGTGGTCAGAAAAAAAATATAGCAGCATGAAAAGCGAAGAGTCTGCAACAACACTTTTGGTAGACGAAAAATATTTCTAAAACATTTTAACTTATACTAACTGGTTTTTCTTTAACTGTTTAAGAATTGTAAACAAATTAAAAAAAACCGGCCCTTTATATTAAATCTTGAAAATTTGATCAGCCAAAAAGTATACAGTCGACCATCCCAGTAAACCCCATCCCAGTAACGCCGCTGTATTTCTAAATTTTTTTGGCACAACCTGATTGCTTTTTCTTTAATTGTTTATGTATTCGAACCAAATTACAAAAAACCGGACCTTTGAATTAAATACAGAGGATTTAATCCACCAAAAAGTGTGATTTTCAAACATGAAAAACGACTATTTTCTGACATAACTTTTCAAAGACGAAAAATATATCTAAATTTTTTTGGCACAACCTGATTGAGTTTTCTTTAATTGTTTATGTATTTGAACCAAATTACAAAAAACCGGACCTTTAAATTAAATTCAGCAGATTTAATCGACCAAAAAGTGTGATTTTCAAACATGAAAAACGACCATTTTCTGACATAACTTTTCAAAGACGAAAAATATTTCTAAATTTTTTTGGCACAACCTGATTACTTTTTCTTTAATTGTTTATGTATTCAAACCAAATTACAAAAAACCGGACCTTTTAATTAAATTCAGAAGATTTAATCGACCAAAAAGAGTGATTTTCAAACATGAAAAACGACTATTTTCTGTCATAACTTTTCAAGATGAAAAATATTTCTAAATTTTTTTGGCACAACCTGACTACTTTTTCTTTAATGGTTTATGAATTTGAATCAAATTACAAAAAAACCGGGCGTTTAAATCAAATCCACAAGATTCACTTGACCAAAAAGAGTTTTTTTCAAACATGAAATAGAATAGTTTCTGACAACTCTTTTCTTGAACCAAAAATATTTCTAAACTTTTTTGGTATCTGCTGGCTGCCTTTACTTTATTTTTATATAAATTGGAACCGAATTACAAAACACCTTGCTTTTATATCAAATGTATAAGATAGTATCAACCAAAATCTTTTTATTAAAACATGAAAAACGTGTATGTATTTTCTAATTCTGTGTAAATTTTTATAAATGGTTTCGCTTTTTTAAAATTCCTAAAATTTATTTATTAATATTTTTTAAAATGAATGTTAGTATTAATTATTTAACAAATTTTTTTATGTCAATTTTTTCTAATTTTTTTTTTGTATTTTCTTTTTGTTATTTTCGAAACATTTTTTGTCTTTTAACTTCATTTTATTTTTTTTTAATAATTTTTTTTAATTTCATATTTTTAACTGGTATTTTTCGATTTTTTATTAGAAGTTTGATTGTTGAAGTTAAAAATGTTGGAAGTTTAATTAATTTTAAAATGAATTTTGAGAATAAAGATTTACACAATAGACCTATCTCAAAAAGATTATTTTTTACTCTTTGTTTAAAAAATTGATACTGTATAAAAAAAGTTTTAACTGTTTTTCTGCTTTCTTACATGTTGTAAAGAAATTATGAAGTTAGTATATAACCCAAGTAGCACGTAATATTACGTAAGTATCGCAGTAATATTACATTCAATATTAGTAATATTACAGGTTGATGTTACAGTAATATTACTGTGACATTAAAATGTCCGCGTCAAGGTAATATTGAGGTAATATTACAAAGTGATATTACAGTAATGTTACAAAGTAATATTACAGTAATATTACAGTGACATTATAGTAATATTACAATTAAATATAATGTATAAAAAATTTTGGGGGACCGAGTCTTGAACCCTTGTAAGCTGACCATGTAGGTAGATGCCTTAAACCACTCGGCTACTTAGCTCTTAGAATATATTTTAGAAAGTCTTCTACATATTGTAGTACATATTTGTAATATTAATGTAATATTACAAGGAGATTTGTAATATTACTGTAATATTAACTCAATATTTCTTTGTAATATTACTACGTAATATTACCTCAACATTACCCTGTAATATTACCTTGACGCGGACATTTTAATGTCACAGTAATATTACTGTAACATCAACCCGTAATATTACCAATATTGAATGTAATATTACTGCGATACTCACGTAATATTACGTGCTACTTGGGAAACCTTGGAGCAAAGTCCACATGCCACCAGGACCCTTGCCGGATCTATTTGTAAAGTATCTTTGGTTTAATTAATGTATAAATAATTTCTTTGAACTGTTTATCCGAAGAAAAAAGAGAGTTATTTTAATTGTGTAATTTTTAACTATATTTTAATATTTTTTTACTTGTCAAATAGAATTTTATTTGTGTTAAGACAACATTTTTATTTGAATATTTAGGTACTTGGCTTTAAAACAACACATAGTTTTTTATTTTAAACAAAATAATATATTGTTTTAAATTTTCCATTAATTCATAATATTTAGAATCATTGAAATTTTTTTTTTGCTACTGTTAATTATTGACAACTAACCTAAAAATATGTAAAGGAACATGTGACGCTGGTCAACTCAAAGGTACTTTTATACAATAGAGTTGGGTAATGTATCCATTTTATTGTTTCGTGGACCTTTGTAAATTGGCTGCCACATCCAGTTCTTATCCATCCAACAAAAATAGTTCTCCCAGCCATCTAATTGGATGGCGCTGGAGAGTCCAACAAAAATAGCTATCCCATTCAATAGACAGGTGCAGGTATCCAACTGTTTTTCTGCGTGTAGGTTTTAATGACATTTCATTACTTTAATAGAAGTAGTGTCCGTCTAAGTGTAAAAAATCGTGTTTTTTCACTGAAAGTAAAAATTTTTTTTCTTATACTTTTTGGGTTTTTGACATTTTAAATAAAGTATATTTATTATTTGCTGTTTTTTATAGCTCAAGGCATATAGAATTTAGTTAAAAAAAAGTTTTTTCAAATACTTTTAAAAGAACAAAAATATTGCGCCTTTATTATGAAATGATCGGGTGGGGCATAACCGGACGAATCAGAATAGCTATATTGAATGTTGATGTAAAACTCCCAGTGATAATAGTATAATTTCTTACAAAGAGTGTTGCATCGATCCAGATAATGAGTCTGAAAACAAGGAATGCTTTTTTTAGCCTTTTTTGACATTTTTTGTTACTGAATTTTTCATGCAGTTACTATCAGTCATTAATTTCAATAATATGTCTAAGAAAACAATATATTTTGTATTAAATAAGTTAAATATGTATCTGTAAAGACTCTTATTGAATTTTTAAATTGAAAAAATGCATAATTGTGGTTCAACTTTGGCTAAATTGAAGTGTCCGACTTAGCCCCATACGATGTCCGGTTTAACCCCACCATTTTTGGGATTTTCGTTTTCCAGGTGGTCATATTCAAAGCGACTGACCAACAAAACTATCTATTGTTTTTTAAATGGAACAACTGTGTTTTTAGTTGAAAGAGTAAGCTTTAAAATGGTATATTACACTTTGGCAAAAAATATGTCTTTATATGGTTCTTTTTGGAAAAGACCAAATCCGTCCGGTTGAGCCCCAGTCTCCCCTAATAATAAAACTAAAAAAAAAATTTTTCTTAACTTACATTAAACTGTCGATTCCTGGGCCATTAAGTAAAGAACCTGCAACAGTTGCAGTGTCCAGGGCATCCTTTTGCTCCTGTCTATGACAAATCCTGGCTTCGCGAGTCTCGCTAGCAGAGTTTTTTTCGGCTGCGCACACATAATACCTGACTTTGAGCGCGCACCTTCTTTAGGCTGTATCTCCGAAACTTTTATTCGGATCGACTTGAAAATTTAGGATAATATTCTCGAGATGTTGTAGAAATTAATAAGACAATAAAAAATATTCGATTTTTTAAAGCTGTGAAACCCATGTAACCCCTTAAATTTTGGGAATTAGAATGCAAAAGATTGAATTTACTTTATTTTTAATTGCGTGTAGTAGATACAAAAGAATTGGACAGAAATGGAATTCATTATGATTAGAAAATGTTAATTCTTTGAAATTTTGGCCTTCTTGCTGGGTAAAGACTCCTTATTATTACTTCGTGACTATATTTTTCCTAAAATCTACTTGCGAAAATATGTAAACCTATTTGCAACTGTCAAGAGTCATTAAAGTAGTACAGTCAGTTCTTTTTTGTGCCTTTTTGGTTTTCTGTCTTAACAAAATCTGCCTACAATTGTTATTAATTTTTTTTTTTTTTTATTCAATTTTATTTATATATATTTTTTATAACTAATTGATTTAATTTAACGGGAACCCTGTTATATCTGCTTTAAAAAATTAAATATTAAAATATCTCCAAAATAAGCTTCTAAAAGTCCTAATTATAAATTTCTACTTTTCCGACTTTAATAAGCTCGATTAGTAGGTACGCATGTGTCTCAAGAAGCCTTTTAAATTATATTGTTATAAAATGTACTATTAATTTGGAAATGCAAATGTGCAAATTTATGTTGAAAAGTGTTTAATATGGACTATTTATATCTTTTACTTTGTCAGAGTAATTTTACCGTCGGTGCAAGGAAAGATTTACCTTTTTTTAAAAAAAGCTATTCACCATTGGCCTCTTGACAGTTCATTCAGGTTGATCTTAGAAGCTTGGCTAAGCTTTATTCAACCGTGGAGATACATACAGGGACATATGTATATGGAAGAAGGGTAAATATTTTTTTATTTATTTTTTACAATATTATTATCATTTTGTAATTGTTGTTTATTTGTATTCACCTACATTTAGGAAACTTGAAGATGAAGATAAAGGTAAACTTCATGATCCAAGCAGATGGGTGTCATTCGTAGCAAACAATTTATTGGCATATACAGCTATATTTCAACAGCTTCTTCCACGATTTATGAGAATAGACTTAGTAGCACCTAAAAATGCTTTGATGTTGTTCAGAGTTACAAAAGTAAAATTATTTATAATCATAATAGTATATTAAGCTACAAGAGGGTTAAAGTAAGTCCAATTTATTTACGTTGATTGGACTAACTTTAACCCGGCGAGAGTAAGGTAGGGTAAAATTTACCCTGTGAAATACTTATTTCTCAATAATTTGAATTTGGCTTGATGAATTTCTCTGTAATTTCTAATAGCTGCACGTGTCACGGTAACAAAGCAATAAAGATTAAAAAAAAAATTTTTTACATTTCTTGTTGTTTATATATAACAAATGTGAACATATATACGCTGACTATAAAACACACCAAGATTTTTTTCTTCGTATATTGTAAAAGAAAGTTTAAATCATTAGGTTTTGTAATTGTTTACTAAAGGTTAATAATGTATTTTACTATTGTTACGATTAATTTTTCAATTGTTTAAACAAATTTATAGAAATTCACTTTTCTCTATATTAGTTTTGGCATTGTTACAATCTCGGAATAATAAATTGTTTAAACAAATGAAAGATTTATTATAACATTAATGAATGACATTGATAGGCAATATAAAACAAATATGTAAAAAAATTTCCAAGATTTCAAGCTTTTTTTTAATATACAAATAGAAAATCTTTACAGGGTAAAAAATACCCTACCTTACGCTCCGTGTTACGAAGTTTCACCTTACGCTTGCCGGGTTAAACACGTTTAGATTACAATACTTTTTATTCTAAACGCACAAACAAGGTGCTTTTGAATGCCTGCAGACAGGGTCTAAATGCGTTCATTTGTTTGACCATATGAAAATGGCGTCCATTTTTTCCCTTAGGCGAAAAAATGCATGGGTCAGCTGTTTATTTTTTCCCTAGAGAAAAAATATTTCACATGGTCGAACAAATGGATACGTTCAGACCCTGTCCACAGGCATCTAAAATCGCCATGTTTGTGCCTGTAGGATTAATAGTTATTTATTCAGTAATATACAATGGCTTCCATAAGTATTCATACCCTTGTAATTTTAAACTTTATAGCTATAAAATATTATTTAAATAAATTTTTAGACAGTTTTTATTATCGGCAATGGACAGTGTATTTATTAAGCTAACTATAAACGTTGATATTTGGAAAAAATAACAATTTTTTCTTACACAATATTAATAAAATATTAATTAATATTAATTAATAAAACTTAGTCTAATTGTGGGTCACAAAAGTATTCGTACGGGCAAAGTCTTTGTTTTATAAAAAACAATGTTTAAGTAACTAACTTTAACAATCTATTGCCAAATATTTATTAGGGCCTTCTTTCGCATTAATAACACTTTTTAAAGGGTAAGGCACAATTTCTAATCACTTTAACATACTTAAGGGACGTTTCACGTCAACCGGCTCAGAGCTCCTTCCAAAATTCTAATCAACGAAAATCAACTTATTACGGCTCAAAATAATAGTCAGCTTAAACCCTTTCGAATAAAACGTGGCGAATTCAAAAATTCAAAATAGCGTCCTTAATGCACTATTTTTTGCAAATTTGTTTACTAACCCAGGTAACAAATGTATTAATTAGCTTCAGAAAATAATTCTAATTTGTTGGATAATGGGTCACTCTTACGTTTTTGGAGTCGCTGATTGTGAATCTAATGTTAGATTGGAAAAAATTTCAAAATTCAAAATGGCGGATCCAATATGGCGACCAAAAGTTTAAAAAAAATATCAGATATACTTGAAACTTCTACCTCGGGGATTTTTGGGGTCGTTGATTACGAATCTGAAGTTAGATTTGAAAAATTTTTAATATTCAAAATGGCGGATTCATTATGGCTACCAAAATTTTTTAAAAAATTATCAGCTTGAGATTTGTTTAAATGTTGTTGTTTTGTTGTGAGTCTGATTTAGTGCAGTTTACAGTCAAATTCTACTGAAGAGGTCTCGCTTAAATAAATGCGCAGAAGTGTTCAAAGGGTTAAATACTTGCGCAGTAGGGTTTAAAGCTCTACACACGACTGAGCATCCATTTGATGTCTGAATTCAACTGTAAACATCACTACATCAAACTCACAACACAACAACAACTTTCAAACAAATCTCAAGCAAATCTGATAATCTTTTAAAAATTTTCGTTGCCATATCGGATCCTCCATTTTCAATTTTGAAAATTTAACATTAGATTCGAAATTAGCGACCCCAAAAACCCCCAAGTAACAAGTTTCAAACAAATCTGATAATTTTTTTAAAATTTCGGTCGTGATATTGGATCCACCATTTTGAATTTAAATTTTTTTAAATCTAACATCAGATTCGTTATCAGCGATCCCAAAAACCCTTAAGTAACAAGTTTCAAGCAAATCTAGTAACTTTTTAAAAATTTTAGTGGCCATATTAGATCCGCCATTTTAAATTTTGAAATTTTGTTAATTGACTGGCAATTGAAAGACCTGGGCTTGATCCCGAGCGCAGTTCAGGTCTATATCTTTTCACTGTTTTTCAATTTTTAAAAACTAACATCAGATTGTTAATCAGCGATCCCAAAATCACCTAAGTAGCAAGTTTTAAGCAAATCTGGTCATTTTCTTAAAATTTTGGTCGCTATATTGGATCCGTTATTTTAAATTTTGAAAATTTTTTAAATCTAACATTAGATTTCTAATCAGCAGCCCCAAAAAACCCCGAGAAACAAGTTTTAAGCAAATCTGATAATTTTTTGATCATTTTAGTCGCCATATTGGATCCGCCATTTTGAATTTTAAAATTTTGTTAAATATAACATCAGATTCGTAATCAGCGACCCCAAAAATCCCTAAGTAGCAAGTTTTAAGCGAATCTGATCGTTTTTTTAAAATTTTGGTCGCCATATTGGATCCGCCATTTTGAATTTTGGAAATTTTTTTTAAATGTAACTTCAGATTCGTAATCAGCGACCCAAAAAACCCTCAAGTAGCAAGTTTTAAGCGAATCTGATCGTTTTTTTTTTATTTTGGTCGCCATATTGGATCCGCCATTTTGAATTTTGGAAATTTTTTTAATGTAACATTAGATTTACAATCAGCGACCCCAAAAACGTAGGAGTAACCCTTTATTTAACAAGTTACAATTATTTTCTGAAGCTAATTAATATATTTGTTAGCTGGGTTAGTAAACGAATTTCCAGAAAGTAGAGCATTAAGGACGCCATTTTGAATTCGTCACTTTTTACTCGAAAGAGTATAAGCTGACGATTATTTTGAGCCGTAATAAGTTGATTTTCGTTGATTAGAATTTTGGAAGGAGCTCTGAGCCGGTTGACGTGAAACGTCCCATAATTATTGTCCATATTGTTCTAAACTTGTAAAATTTTTTCTTTTAACAATTTTCAGCTTGAAGTATTGTATTTTTTGAGTTTCTATTAACATTCTATCATCAATGTTCAATAGGATTCAGGTCGGGACTTGATGGAGTTGATATTTGTTAATTTGGGTGGTGTTTATATTAACCTTTGTTTAACAATATGGACCCTATACTTAGGACTATTGTCCTTTTGAAAGAAGTAATTATTATAAACTTTTAAATTAATTGCTTTAAAAAGCAAATAATTTTTTGGAATGTTTAAATAAACGTTTTTATTTATAAAATCACCAATAAAAACAAAGTCTTTGAACATTCTATACTTATATAACTCCCAAACAGACCAAACTCTATGTTTATAAGCCGATTTAAGATTTATTTACTCAAGTTCAGAATTTAGTTTCGATCATTCAAATCTCCATATATTTGAAGGAAATAAATTTAATTCACTTCCATAATATATAATTACACTTTCAGACATCCAAATCTTTGTTAAGGTATTTTTTTCCAAATTCTAAACATTACTTGTTTTTTGAGAAAGGAAGTCCACATAGGTGGTTCCGTAATGGTTTGGGAGTTGTATAAGTATAGAAGGTTCAAAGACTTTGTTTTTATTGGTGGTTTTATAAATAAAACGTTTATTTAAACATTTCAAAAAGTTATTTGCTTTTTAGAGCAATTAATTTAAAAGTTTATAACAATTACTTCTTTCAAAAGGACAATAGTCCTAAGTATAGGGTCCATATTGTTAAACAAAGGTTATTATAAACATCACCCAATTTAACAAATATCAACTCCATCGAGTCCCAATCTGAATCCTATAGAACATTGATGATAGAATGTTAAAAGAAACTCAAGAAATACAATACATCAAGCTGAAAATTGTTAAAAGAAAAATTTTTACAATTTTAGAACAAAATTTAGAACAAAAATTGTTAAAAGATCAATTTTTACAATTTTAGAACAATATGGACAATAATTATATGTTAAAGTGATTAGAAATTATGCCTTACCCTTTAAAAAGTGTTATTAATTCAAAAGAAGGCCATAATAAATATTTGTCAATAGATTGTTAAAGTTAGTTACTTAAATATTTTTTTTTATAAAAAAAAACTTTGCCCTCACGAATACTTTTGTGACCCACAATTAGACTAAGTTTTATTAATTTAAACATTGTGTAAGAACAAATTGTTATTTTTTCCAAATGTCTACGTTTATAGTTGGCTTAATAAACACACTATCCATTGCCAATAATAAAAACTGTTTAAAATTTAATTGAAATAATATTTTATAGCCATAAAGTTTATAATTACAATGGTACGAATACATATGGGAGATACTGTATAAGATTTACGAAATGGAAATTATGCTCCACTATCTTAATGCCACAGATCAAACCAACCAACCAAGTGCGCATTTGTAGGGGAATCGAGACTCGTATGAAGTTCATAATCACACAAGTCGAAATTTCCCTAGATGAGCACGCGTAACACACTATTTTCTGCAACAGTTTGTGTCCAAAAAGAGACCCTAACTGCATATTATTTCACTTCAAAAGAAAAACCACTGACAAGCCGCCGGAGTAACTTACAATACACGCAACAGCTAATATTCTATAGAAACATCTATGGTGAGAAACGAATAATTAGGTTAGCAGGCGTGTTTGACAAGCATTACTGGAGGGAGAAACTGTGCCTAAAAGTCCAATTTTCCACACTTTTAGAAACAAGTGCATAAAAACCAGCAGTTTAGTCGAGTTTTGGACACAAACTATTGTAAAAAAATGTTTTTAAAACTGCTTGCTTTAAACATAGTAATATATTTCCCTATAGGTATTTTCTCAACCTTATCTAACAGAAATATTGTCAGATGTTGAAAGTTGTATGGATGATGTAGGTTTAAGTCGTAGTAGGTTATCAAATAATCAGTGGACTGCAGTAGTGAGGCAACAGATCCTTGAGCTTGAAGGATCCTCTTATCAATATATCCCTATGTTTTCAGTAACAACAAAAAATCAGGTAGCATGCTTTAATAATATTAAACACTTTAAAGTTAAACGCTTTGTTAAATAGCTTAAATGAATAATTTTCACATAATCACTCGTTACTTCTAGGTTCTTGATTTTTTGTATACAGTTCGACAAGCTCAATTAACAGCAATTAGTTTGCTTGAAGCTTTAGAAAAGCGAAGAAATGGAAGAAAGTTGTTTATTTCTATATTTAACTTTTTGAATGGCGAAGACCAGTCCTCTGACGACATAAACTTAGAAGAAAGGCGAAAAGTCCCGGCATATTTGGCTTTTGCACAAGAGCGTCTTATTTATATATTTCGAGTAGGTGACTTTCTTTGTAATTTTTAGTAACTGAAATGTCAATATTTATAAAATCTAGATTAAAGGTAATCTAACAGAATGCAATTAAATTTTGTTAAGTTGGAAGAAGAGGAGTTTCCACCAGCGCATTTAGTGGCTGATCAAGAATATCATGACACGATTCTTTCTACTTCTTTTTGTCACCAATCTCAAGTAAGGCAGCTTACTCATGTTAAGGGGTCAGTATGGGTTTATTGTACAAATTTCCAAGGATTTATTTTTTATATTAAAATATATTTTTATAACCCAGCCTTTTGTACATAAAAATTGATATTTAAACACGGTGGTCCGGAAGGCAATTTAAATGGACCGAAAATGTAGAGAAAATCGGATAACGCAGTTTCATTTTACACATAAAAACAAAACAAAATCAGTTTAACTTACATCATGATTAGATCATTTACGCGTTTTAGAGCATTTTAAAAATTTTGATTTACAAAAACCTTGAAATTGTTGATTTCAAATTGCCTCCTGACAAATTTGGTTTCAAAGGAAAAAGTTCTACTTCAGCTTAAAAGGTAGGTTATTATGTTTAGTTTTAAGTGCAAAGTGGCACCTTTTGAAATTGCAAATAGAGAATCCAATATGGCGGTCGATTAAAAATTTTTTTTAAAAAAATAACAAAATACGCTTGAAAAATTTTTACTTTGTAATTTTTTAGGTTATTAAATATAAATTTGACGTTATATTTTCAAAATCTAAGATAGCATAATTTTAAAAAGAGTTAACAACGACTTAAACTCGCTCCAACGAAAATAATCGAAATTCATTTTGAAAAAAATTATTGCTCTACAAAAAAAAATTTAGTTCAGGTTCCAAATCTATAGAAGTTACATAAGAGGACACTCGTTAATTATTCAAGGTGATAACAAGGGATAGTAACTCCCCAAAAGTTACCCCAAAGAAAATAATCCAATTTAATTTTGATAAAAATTACCGCTTGACGCAAATACATTTTGTTCGTTATCTCAATGCATGGAAGTTACTTGGAGGATACTTCTAAATCATAGAATGTGATAACAAGAAAAAACAACCCCCAAAAGTCACTCCAAAGACAAATAATCGTAATTAAATGTGAAATGAACTTTCAGTTCACACACAAAAATTGTTTATTCTAAATCCATGAAATTAAGAAGAACCTACTGAGGTGACTTTCATGCATTTAGGACAATAACATTATGATATGGGATAAACTTTAAAAAATGTGATGCGTTTTGAAGAAAGGGACCTAAGAAGCAAGTTGTTTATTTTACAGGAGAGCGAAAACAAAAGTCGAGCGCGCATGGTAATCTGTACAAATCGAGAGATTTGAATTGTTATAACTTGAAAAATATTCAATAAAAAATTTTCCTGACTTTAGATAATGTAAAAGGAACATTTAATAAAATTAAAACATCCATGAACCGAAAAACGGTTTTTTGCTTCTTAGATTGCGTTCTTCAGAACGCGTCACAAATAATGTCGATTATTTTCTTTGGCCTAGCTTTTGAGCGGTTGCTATCCCTTGTTATCACCTTGAATAATTAAAGAGGTCACTCTTAGGTGACTTCGATAGACTTAGAACCTGAACAAAAAATTTTTTTGTAGAGCAATAATTTTTTTCAAAATTAATTTCGATTATTTTCTTTGGGGCGAGTTTAAGACGTTGTTAACTCTTTTTAACAATAGGATATTTTAGATTTTGAAAATCTAACGTCAAATTTGTATTTAATAACCTAAAAAATCACAAAGTAAAATTTTTCAAGCGTATTTGGTTATTTTCTTTTTTAAAAAAAATTTAATCGACCGCCATATTCCGTTCAAACCAAATTTGGCAGGGGGCAACTTGAAAACAACGATTTCAAGGTTTTTGTAAATCGAAATTTTTAAAATGCTCTAAAACGGGTAAATGATCTATTTAAGTTGAAAATTCAACTGATTTTGTTTTGTTTTTATATATGAAATGAAACTGCGTTAACCGATTTTCTCTACATTTTTGGTCCATTTAAATTGCCTTCCGGACCACCGTGTAAAAGTGACAAAAAATATTTTTCATTTTTATTTTTGATTGTTTATTTATGCGAAATAGCTGCTTGAAGTTAGCCTTAATGACATTTGTTTAAACAACTTTTTACTGCTATGCTATGCGCCTTATGCTTCTTCAGTATCGCGTTTTTTAGCATGTTTTTGAACTCTACTACCTATATATTAGTTTCTATCTTATTTCTATAGGTATATAGTATACGAAATTGATGTTTATGAAAAATAAATTTTTTTAAAAAATAAATCCATACTGACCCCTTAAGGGGTTAAACCACTCTAGAACCTCAAAAAGAGGCCTAATTTTAATATTTTTTTTAAGAAAATTTTAAAAGTAATGAAAAATATGTTTATATATCTTGATTGGGTACACTTTAACGTCAAAGTGTGATACAGAACCTCTGAAGGTGCAGCAGCATAACCTCTTTTCTTTCAGTCTAGGTACGTGATAAAAACCCTTTTTGACGGGAATGACCTCGCGGCCGGAAAGCTTTTTGCTACAATTTTTATCCTAGAACAAAAAATCATTTTTTTCTATTTTTACATCTCAAAAGCTAGAGAAAGACGTAGGGGATTTTTATTTTATCGATTTTTGCAAAAATGGTAAACATTTTAAAAAAAGATAGACTTTTTTCCTTAAAATATAGGCACTAAACTGTTTATAACTAAAAAAATATGCAACATAAAAAAATCCCTACTTCTTTCTCTAGATAATGTTATTAAGAAGCTACAGTTAAAATTTTAAGTAAATCGGTTAAGATTTGTAGAAGTTATGTTTCCGGCAAGCTCAAAGAAAGTAGTTTTGAGAAAAACGTGTTGGAACAACTTCGTTTTAGGCGGGTAAAATTACGCACTTCTTGCAAATTTTTTTTTGTGGAAGAAAAAGGAAAAGAATAATAATATGTTATTAGACATGCCTTGAAGTAAACAAAAAAAATTTTTTATTTAAAAAATTTCAAAATGGCGGTACTGGAGACGTTCTCTTGAAACATACGTTATGTATGACGACCCTCTAGCACACAGCTCAACCATCTAGAAAATGAATTTAGAAAATTATGTACTAAATTAATCTTTTTTCTCTTATTCTAGAAGGTTCAAAGTACCTTTTAAGCCAATAAAAAAAAATTAAGTTCTTGAAAATTCTAGAGTGGTGTAACCCCTTAATATTAATTTCTTCATCTTCAAATGAAGGGAAAGTTTAAATGTAATTTATACTTATTGGTTTTTAGCTGATTTCATTAAAATTAAATTAAGGTTTTAGGATCAGCATTTTTATAAGTACCCGGTAAGAAGCCTTGCGTTAATGAGTATTAAAGGTTCTAGAGTTTAATTCCAAATTTAATGCAATTCAATATTATTTAATCCCTTATTGTGCCAAGTACTTTTAATACCTGAAATTAAGAATAGTTTGTTGTAAATTTAATGCATTTTTATTCCAAATGAAAAGAAGCCATTTTGCAAAAATATATTTCATTGCTTTGTAATACCTTTTTAAGATAATAAATGTAGCTCATTTGATTACTTTTGAATAACTGTATAAATATAGATATTTTAGTACAATTTATGTCAAATATTGATAATTAACAAAATTAGCCTTAATACGGTTGAATGTTGTAAACTTTATACGAAATTTTAATGCACTCTAATAGTATTTTTTTGCATTTAAGAGTGCGACCGAACCTGATCTGAACAAAAATGCTCTTACCTGATTTCAATTTGACGTTTTTTGATCGTAAAAGACAATATCATATATTAACACATATTAACACTGAAATCAGATGATAGCATTTGTGTTAATAATTAATTATTAACACAAATGCTATATTTACTCTCCCTTTTACGTGTTCGAGGGCTCCGCTCCCTTTACATTTTTGTTACAATAAGTTTCTTATAACTACCTATTCACAATATTAATCTACTTAAATCTAAACGTCATCTTAAACTATTTTAACCATTTATCTGCCAAGTGTCTGGGCTTCCATTTCCTTTTCCTTCTGCCAAATCTGTCTTTTTCCCTTTTATCGACCACCCTCTTATATTTTACCATTCTCTTTTTTCCATTCGCTCTTTACACAGTCACTCTTTATCCTCTCTTTTCTCACTTTTCCATTTATTCCTCTTTTGTTATTCACTTTGACACTTTCTCAATTCACACCCATGCACTCCATATCTATACTCACTCAAACTTTCATAACCTCTCCTGTCTCTTCTCTCACCTTCCATCTTATTCCATCCACCCAGACACAATCTCTCCCCATCTTTACTTCACCTCCTTTCCTTCTCTCTGCCCACGCTTTCTCTTCCAAGAACCACCTTACTCTTCTTTCTCTCCATGTTATGTCTGCATCTATCCTCTTCCCACTAACTCTCAACCTTCCCCTTAATTTCTTTACTTCATATTTATCCTCCTTCTCTTCCAACTCTACTATCCACAATTTTGCTATCTCCTGATCTTCTCCTTTAATTCCCTTAGCCTTTTTAATTGTTACCTTCGCCCCAATTCCTGCCAGCAATTTTTCTACTCCCTCTTTGCCTTTCCTATACCCTACTTTCAAACCTCTAATAACGATATTCCTCTTTCTTCTTTCCTTTTCAAGCAGCTCCACCTGACTTGCTAACTCTTTCATTTTCCTTTCCCAATTATCGTCTCTTACTTCCCCATTCTTCTCCCTACTTTCTTTCCTTCCCCCTATATCTATAGCCTCCAAACCAACCTTCCCATTTTTCCCATCTTCCTCACTCCAATCCTATAATTCTTTCTCTAACCCGATCATTCTCTTCCACATATTTTCTTTCTCCTTTTTTCAATTTTCCTCCCACTTTTTTAACTTCCTTTTAATCCCGCCTATCTCTTCTTTTATAATCTCAAACTGCTTATCTCGATTCTCTTCTATATCCCTCACAATCTCTATTTTGTTCTACACTTCTGGCCATTTTTTAACGAAAGTTTTAACTAACGTCTTGATTAAATCGAGTAAGTCGGTGCAGTCCTCACACTTCATAATTTTTCCGCCCCTTCTCCTTCCTATTTCAACTATAGAATTTCGTAACTCCAACATTTTCCCGCCTGTACTGATTGAGTCAAGATTCGCCATTAGAACCCTACCTTACCTACACGTAATTCGCTCTCGTCATTCACTCTATTGCTCTCACTCGCTCTACACTCTTTCCACCTAACCTCACAACTCACGCTTTTCTTTTTACCTTCTTTACTTTTCTCATTCACACTTTTGTCTACTTACATTCACTCGAAAACAATCACATTACTTTTATACCCACCCACACGTAGGGAGTTCCTAGAATTGTGCTTTGTAAATATTCTTTTTAAGTGTTTTTGCGTCTACAGAACGGCTTGAAATTAGGAGTACTCGCATTTGTCTGGACCACCCGGTATATTGGGTTTGCTCGCCAGTGGAGAGGGAAAACTGTAGAAAAACCTTTCCATAGTACAACCGGTTTATCGACAGTCGAGTTTTAGTGATCTGCACAGGTCGATTACCGACAGTGCATATCATTATACCTCGACGTCTCTACCTTCCACTGAAGTTATCTCACAGCCGGAAAAAATCCCAGGCTCCCCGGGGCGCGAACCAAGCAAGCTTGACGCTTGACTTGGGGCGACCGTAGAGTCCAGGACATTAACCAACTGAGCTAACACCGTGGTATTACCCACCCTTAATTAATAATGAACAAAATTCCAAAAAAAACAATTTCCCCTTCACAAGCGCGTGCACTACTCTACGGTACCGAAAACGGAAGCCAACACAAATGCTATCATCTGATGTTAACATTAAAAGTTATTGAATTTGTCATTAACCTTAGCAAAACAACTGCCTCTGCGTCCGACATTTCGAGTGCAGAGGCAGTTACTGCATCCGGCCACTCAATTAGTTAATTCAGTTGCTAAGGTTAATAACAACTTCAATAACTTTTAATATTAAGGGGTAGCACCATTCCAAAGGCATAAAAAAGGCCTTATTTTAATAAATTTTTATGGAAAGATGGAAAAAGAAATCGGTTGAATTTTTTAGGGACTATTAAGGGTACATTGTAGTATGTAAAAAAAATTCTATTTAATTTTTAATTTAAAAAAAAAAAAGTAAAAAAGTGGCGTTTTTACAGGCAGTCTTCTGAAACTCCTTTTTTTAACATGCTTAAACAGGAAACCAGAAGACTCCTTTAGAAAACCTACTTTCCGATGGTTGGACAAATGCAAATTCGGGGACTCGCGTAGTCGGTGACTTAAGGAGTTTGACAAATGCAAGTTTGGTGCGGTGCTTTAAAAGTTTAGCCAAATGCAAATTCGGGGATTTAAGAGTTCGGCCAAATTAATGTAAATTAATGTTTGGACAAATGCAAATTCAGGGATTTAGATGTTCTGACAGTTGCAAATTTGAAGAGTTGAATATTCTGCTAAATGCGAGTTCGGTGATTTCAAAATTCGGAAAAATGCCAATTTGGTGATTTCAAACTTCGGACAAATGTAATTTCTTGTAATTGAATGTTATGAGAAATGTGAATTCGGGGATTTTAAAGTTCGGGCAAATGTAAGTTCGGGGATTTAGAAGTTCGGACAAATACGAGTTCGAGGAGTTAATAATTTTAACAAATGCAATTTCGTTGATTTAAAGGTTTTGGAAAATGCGAGTTTAATGATTTTAAAGTTATGACAAATACAAATTCGAAAAGTTAATAGTTCGAACAAACACCAGTTCAGGGAATTGCAAATTCTGACAAATGAAAGTTTAGAGAATTACAAATTCATACAATTAAATTTCGGGCAATTACATATTTGGTCAATTGGGTTTTGGAGGAAATGCATGCGACCCCTAGGTACAACCAAAGGTATAAAAAATTATTGAAGGATGGACTGCCACAGTAGTTAAAGGTTAGAATAAAAGAATGGGAACACAGTACAATAGCACGAATCAGATGAAGAAATATAGAAAGGGTTAATAGGTATTGGTTAAATGAAAATGATTGGAGTTGTAAGTTATGTGATTCAGGTTGGTGCACAATAAGTCACTTGTTTATGTAATGTACAAGTACAAACAAATTGATAGAAAACTTAGATATTGAAAACGTAGATGTATTCAGTATTATTAATAGTAATAGTGAAAATAGAAATATAATCAAGGCAATGTTAAACATAGATAAAGGCATAAAAAATAGTTAGATATGTAATAAGACGAAGTAAGTGATAGAGATAGAAAATTGAAAGATTCAATATAGAAATAGTAACAAGAAATAGTAACAAGGATTAATGTGATAAAGATATAAAAATACAAGGCCTGGATGGATGCGTAAAATAAAGAAAAAAAAAAATAACCCACTAATTTAAACCCGCTTCGCCACAAAAAAAATTTCCCTTGCTCATCCATCCGATATCTACATTCTATCATTCCTTCACGGATCCTGAAACTGCATATCCTACTCCATCTACTGTATTTTTTCATCCTTTTCAAATACTCCGTCCTTTCATCCCCTTTCACTATTTTGTACCATCTATTGTACTTGGACTCCATTATACTCTGCCATTGTTCCTCTGTTTTATTCCTACTCCAATTCTCCCTTAGTCCTTTTCCTCTTCTCTTCTCTTTTTTCTCTCCTCCCCCCCCCCCCCCCCTCCATTAAAAAAAAAAATTATTTTTCTACCAAAACTGTGTACACGGTGGGTTTCAACAAATTAAAATTTTTTTTTCGTACCACACGGAGAAAAAAATTAGCAGCCAAAGCTAAGACTTAGCTACCTTAGCTAACTTTAATTGCTATTATATGGATAGCAAATTTTTTAGCTAACACATCTATTAATTAGCTTTCACAGCTAATTTTGTTTGCTGAAACAGCTAAATATTTGCTACCACAGCTAAAAATTTTGCTATCCATATAGTGACTAACTCATTTTTCTCAGTGCACCCGCAATTTTTTTATAGATTTTGTATCTAGAGGATTCCGAGAGTAAGAATACACAATATTTAAAATCTGGTAACTAGCCGTTTTGATGAAAACTGATTTTAAATTTTAAAAGTAGTTCCGCAAGTGCGCTTTGAGTCATATTAGCAATAATAAATAAAATTTCTTATAAAAAACAAAAAAATTTATAGAATCGTTGTATGTAATCATAAAACTATAGATGAAAAATTATAAATAAAGAAATTAACATTAAAATTTTATTTTTATTAAAACAAAGATAAATTTGGTACACACAGTTGTGTGTGCGCACATACAAGAATCGTAAAAATCGCTTAATTTTTGCATGGTATTTTTAATACATTTTAATCAAAAGAATAACGTTTTTAAGACTGAAGATTAGTGTTACCGCGATAGACGATAGAAACGAGACGAGAGAACTCTGACTCGATACGATACGAGAGAGTATTTTTTTATCAATCGAAAAATACGATATGATACGAGAATAATCTCAGGGGAGACGAGAATTCTCGACAAGAATAAAAAAATATCCGGACACCTAAAATTTTATAAAATTTTTAATTTTTAAAATGCACACAAAGTTTAAATTATACAAAGTTTACAAATAATTGAATCTATGCGATTTTTATTTTAAAATAACATTTATATTCTATTAAGGAGATTCTTTTCATTGATATAACCTCAAACTAAGAAGTGGTTTTTTTATCTAAATAAAAATATTAAAATTAATTTTACCAAATTTTGGAAAATCCAGTTGTACATTTCTCAAAAAGACTATTAAAAGGATGCGGTTCAGCTCCACATGGCAGCCAATTTTAAAAAATGTTGCTATTATTTTCGTATAAATATAGTTGTAGTAAAATCGTTTAAAATATAATTATATTATACCCTAATGAGTAAAATAAGTGCAGAGAAACATTGAATAAAAAATTTTTTTTTCTACCAAAACTTCCCAGGCGCGCAGGGACGATGTTTTGAGGCTTTATAAAGCTTGACTGAGGACTGGTCAATATTGATTGAGGATTGGTGAGTCGGAGGAAGCAAGACTCGTCCAAGCTAGAATGTAACAGCGATTCAAGCCTGACGCTCCAAGCTTGGTTGAGGATTGGAGTCCAAGACTCAATCAATGTTCGGAAGTCCGATTATAGCTTCGACAAGCCTGATTCCACTGTCGCTTACAGAAGACAGAACGTTAAATAATTATTAATATAATAATATTCTTGTTGTATTATGTTGTTAATAATGATAATTCTTATAATTATAATAATAATAATATTATTATATATTATATTATTTATAATTATAAATACAATAACAATATTATTATTATCATTTTTTCTTCATTACTGTACTGCTGCAGATTATCATAAAATTAATAAAATAAAAAATTTTTTTAATGTTCATCTATAATTATTTAAATTGATATTCTTCAGATTGTTTTTTTTTATAATTTAAGATTAATTGCACATTTATACACTTAATTATTATCGACCTAAGATTAATTAACAATTTTAATACATATAAACACTTAACCTATGAAATAAAATTTCGCACGCTCAAGGGGGGATCGAACCCACGGCCCTATAGACGAATTCGCTCGCGGTGAACGCACGCGATTAGTACCACTCGGCTACGACGGGTAGTTGAGAGTCAATAGAAATAACTTTGTGAGGTTCAGACCTGGATTATATGCTATTTACATTTTAATAGTTCTGGAACATATTGATAATCAAAAATAAATGAATGGAATTTATTTATCCTTCGTTTATAGGTTTATACTGATGTACAGTTTATACAATCCTATCTCCTAACTCATTTAATATTTTATAAATAAATATTCTTATACAATATTTGCAAAATATGTAAACAAAATTAACTACTAATTTATCATTTTTATTTATAACTTTAATTTAATAATATTATTTAAATAATTAATTTCAATAATATATATTACAAAAGTAAATTATAAAAATTGTTTATATATAATGTATTGAAGGGCACTTTTATTTAAATAAAGAAATTTATTCATTTTGTATAATTAAAGTTTTTTTGAAATGAATGATTTTATAAAATTACGCTATCGAGCACGTAATCATATTTTCAATATTTTTCAAATTTGAAAATTGTCTTTAAATTATTTCGTTTGGTTATATGATTCTTTGAAATTTATTTTTTTAAAATAAGAAAATAATTGTTTACAAATTTAATTTACTTCTAATATATCTTACAATTAAGTAAAATTACATAATTTTTGTTTGTTTATTTATAGTTTATTTTATACAAAATTAATAGTAAATATTCATAAAATTACTAAATCTGCAGCAGTTGTAATATTTATTATTTAATTAATAATACTTTTTATATGTATATACTTTAATATATAAAAATATGTAACATGATAAGTTGAGCAATTGTGTCACAGTTGATTCAAGCTTGAATCTAGATTGGATGTTCAAGCTTCGCGCATGAGGATTCAAGCAGTCTTGAATCAAGCATGGAACGAGCATTGGTGTCCAATCTTGAACCAATATTGAACGACAGTGATTTAAAGACTGTTCCCAGTCTCGGTTACCCACTCTGGGTGTCAAAGCTAGAATCAAGCCTCTACCCAGCGTCAGCATTGGTTTCTCGCGCCTGGGTTATCTTGAAATCGGGCAGTTACGCAAGAATCGACCATATAACATTAGTATAATATCTTTGAATCATTGATAATTCTGCATTAAACCAGAACAAGGTCTGGCATAATCTAGGAGAGTCTGATCAACCTTATATTTTATCCAAATCTCTTTAAAATCAGCATTTACAGATTCCATTCCTTGTTCGGAGTAGAAACCATCCTCACTGTTGTACTTTTTACAAAAGTATGGCACGTGATCAAATATCGCATGTACTTTAGGAATAATATAAATGTATTTAAATATGTGTCAGTTTTTTTTTTTAGCTTTCTGATATGTGACTCAAAGTTTTCGTTTAATCTATATGTGAAAAGCAAAATGTTACCAGCAAATCAAAGTTTTTAAAACATTTGATATATTTTGAGCAACCTCATTCATTTTTATTTGAAGTAATTTATAAAATTTTTACGTTTTTCAAAAGTTTCCGACTCGAGTTTCTATTAAAAGAAGGTTTTGAATTATAATCCTCTCGAGAGGTTCGACATAGTTTTTACAAATGTTTACGTTTCTAAAACCTTCTATTAAAGGAAACTCAAGAGGTTTATTATTCAAAACGTTCTTTGCATAGAAACTCCAGTCAAAACCTTTTAAAAAACGTAAAAATTTTGGAAAATACTTCCAATAAATATGGACGAGGTTGCTGATCAAATATATCAAATGTTTCAAAAACTTTGATTTGCTCGTTATATTTTGCTTTGGACGAAAACTTTGAGTCACATATAAGAAAGCTAAAAAAAGTGACACATCTTCAAATAAATTAATATTATTCTTAAAGTACATGCCGTATTTAATCACGTGCCATACTTTTGTAAAAAGTGCAACAGTGAGCTTGGTTTCTACTCGAAACAGGCAATGGAATCTGTAAATGCTGATGTTAAAGAGATTTGGATAAAATATACAAGGAAAAAAAATACAACAGCATCAGTAAAACTTTTCTCTATAATGACTAAACATTTAGCCAAAAATGAACGAGCGATATTACCGATATCACTGCTTTGGAGAAATTGAAAATCGTCGCTCAATTTTTCTATATTATAGGGAAAGTGTATTATTAATTTATATATGTCGTAGGCAAATAGAAAAATCCGTCATTTAGCTTAGTGCCTAGACCTTAAGCTAAACGCGGGCAATTTCTTAAATAATACGTGAAATAACGGTTTTTCTTTTATTTGTCTGGATTCAACCCGTCATTTAGTCTAATGCTATTTGCCTAATGTATTTAGGAAGTTGCCAAAAACGCGCCAGGTAAATAGAAAAATGAGAATATACACTGTAAAAAATTTTTCGGAAATTTTTCCGAAAAAATTCGGACAGCACGGAACCCCAGACGGTGGAAATTTTTCCGAAAAAAAAATTGGTTTTATTTCCAACTTTTTCGGAAACTTTTCCTACTGATGAAGAGGAATTTTTTCCGAAATTATCGGAAATTTTTCCGCATATGAAGTTGGACATTTTTCCGAATACGTCGGATATTTGTCCTGACATTAAGTTGGAATTTTTTCCAAAATTACCGGAAATTATTCAAATTTTGTACACGGAAAAAAAGGGTTGGGTTTAATAAACAAACGAAAATTCGTTTCTAACCAAAGTGGGTGGTTGACTATTATATGGCCTGACCCAACTCATATATGAAACATTACATGTACAGTTGTAATAAAGAAATATGTTTATCCTGATAAAAAAAATCCCATTGATTATTCAATAATAAAAATCAAATCAACAGATTTAAAACATTAAGGAAATTTATATTTTACAGTATGGGATTTGGGTTTGTTTTACATACTTATTTAATTCAATTGTTGTGTTGTGCTGAAATTACATTTGATTATTAATTAACATTTTATTTATACCTTAAACGCAACTAAACGCATACATACGAAATTTTTGAAAAATCCTAGCGACACTGAGATTCGAACGCACTAACCCTAACGCTAAACGCAAATACGCATATTACGATACGAGCACCTAACCATTGAGCCATCTTGGCTATGAAATTCTCTTTTCAAAGAACTTGGTGATCTCAAGTTTCGTTTGGTCGCCACGTGCAGATGAACCCCCGCAATGGCATCGCCCGTCAACAATAGACTCTCATAAATTTTGGTCCTATGGTTTAGTTAGCATTACTGGCATGTGACACTCACACATATTTTCACCAAAAGGAGAATGGCAATAAATTCCTTTCGACAAATTTTTTGTGAATCCATTTTTTTAAAGATTAAGACATTTTTTTGGAGAAGATTTTTAAGAATCTTATCCAAATAACATTTAAAAATATTTATTTGAAATAAGATAATTTATATTCTGAGAAATTTTCATTTTTTGTATAATCTGTATATCTGTTTATATTATTAAGAAACATTCAAAGATAGAAAACATTTCTAATATTAAAATTTTATTACAATCATTACTAACAATGTTTACTTTTTTCTGATTGAAATTAACATAAGATTAAATTTATTTAGTAAAAAAATTATTTATCGTTACTAAATTACCAATAAATTAAATAAGTAAATATTCTTAACAATATTAACTGTTTCAAACAAAATAGTTTATAATTAAATTATATGTATTAGGAAAAATAATTGAGAACAATAATTAAACAATATTTAAAAATGATAAAAGAATACAGGCTCGGATACAGATTATCAATAAAATGAATACAAACAAATTGATTAACTTCAATAAAATGAATACAAATAAATTGATTAACGTTTTAAACAATTTCATTTATTTATATTAATAAAAGTAATATTTTTAAAATGCAAACATTGCCCAAAACAATTTTTTTTTATAAATTAAACAGAAGAATTAAATATTAAAATATAATAGTAATAAATATGTAAAACAAAATTTTTATAACAAAAACATGTTAGATCTATTAGTTCTGTATCAACAATCTTTTAGTAAAATTTTTGTTCTTCACATAAATAAATTTTTCATAATTATAATAAATAAAATAATTAGAAGAAACTAATTAAGTCATTTGTATTTTTTAAAAAATGAAACTAGGAGTTCCTTTTAGTAGGAGTACAAAATAACATTTGTTCTTCACATAAATAAATTTTTCATAATTATAATAAATAAAATAATTATGAGAAACTAATTAAGTGATTTTTATTTTTAAAAAAATAAACCTAGGAGTTTCTTTTAGTAGGAGTACAAAATAAAATTTTCTTAGATTGAGCAATATAATATGCACAAGTTAAAAATCCGTTTAGTTTGGAAATTTTTCTGAAGTTTGAGAAATAATTTCTGGTTTTTTGTGGAAAATGTATTTTTCCGACTGCATTCGGAAATATTTCCTTTTACTATAGGTTAAAAATCCGTTTTGTTTGTAAATTTTTCCGAAGTTTGAGGAATAATTTCCGGTTTTTTGTGGAAAATGTATTTTTCCGGCTGCATTCGGAAATATTTCCTTTTACTATAGGTTAAAAACCCGTTTTGTTTGGAAATTTTTCCGAAGTTTGAGGAATAATTTCCGGTTTTTTGTGGAAAATGTATTTTTCCGACTGCATTCGGAAATATTTCCTTTTACTATAGGTTAAAAACCCGTTTTGTTTGGAAATTTTTCCGAAGTTTGAGGAATAATTTCCGGTTTTTTGTGGAAAATGTATTTTTCCGACTGCATTCGGAAATATTTCCTTTTACTATAGGTTAAAAATCCGTTTCGTTTAGAAATTTTTCCGAAGTTTGTGGAAGAATTTCCGGTTTTATGTGAGAAAAGTATTATTCCGACTCCATTCGGAAATATTTCCTACTACCATAGGATAAAAATCCCATTTGATTGGAAATTTTCCCGAAGTATAAGGAATAAATTCCGGCTTTTTGTGGAAAATGTATTTTTCCCATTCCATTCGGAAATATTTCCTACTACTGTAGGTTAAAAATCCGTTTTGCTTGGAAATTTTTCCAAAGTTTGTGGAATAATTTCCGGTTGTATGGGAAAAAAGTATTTTTCCGACTCCATCCGGAAATATTTCCTACTACTATAGGCTAAAAATCCGTTTTGATTGGAAATTTTTCCGAAGTTTGTGGAATAATTTCCGTTTTTCTGTGGATAAAGTATTTTTCCTCCTCTTTTCGGAAATTTTTCCTACAAAATATTCGGAAACATGTGTTACCTACCAGTTTCGGAATAATTTCCTACTAATTCATCGGAGAAAATTCTGAAATTTTTTACAGTGTACGCATGTTTGACTAAAAGTAAGTTAAAGAAAAAAATGAAAGTCCTCTCCCTCCCCCAATGTGAATAATTTAGAAAAAAATATTAGTAGTAAAGAAAGGGAATATCTTAAAAACAAAACTTTAGAAGAATATTTTATGATCAAACATTTATTTATTTAATAAATTTATTCTGAAAGGTTGTTTTTCGCGAACTGATATTCAGCCTTCAGTAACTGAAGTTCTTAAAATTGACGATGTGTGCAATGATATAAAATTGAGTTTAAGATAAGCTGCTTCTGATCAGTCCATAACTGATGAACAATGGTTTAAAAAATGTAACTGCAAAATAGCTTCAAATCAATGTAATACCAATAAGTGTTCTTGCTTTAAGGCAAAAGTAAAATGTAACTCATGATGTCATCAGTCTTCAACATGTTCAAACAAATAAAAAATTGGTGTCATTCACACATGAATATTTAAGCAGAATGTATTAAATAAATAAATATTCCCCTTTTTTACTACTAATATTTTCTTCTAAATTATTCACATTGGGGGGGGGGGGGGACTTTCATTTTTAATCTAATTTACTTTTAGTCAAACATGCATATATTCTCATTTTTCTATCTTTCTATATTTTCTATCTTTTGGCAATTTCCTAAATGCCTAGGCATTAAGCTTAATAACTGATTGAATCCAAGCAAATAAAATAATAACCGTTATTTCACGTATCATTTAGGAAGATGCCCGCGCTGAGCTTAATGTCTAGGAATTAAGCTAAATGACGGGTTTCTCTATTTGCTATATATATATATATATGACATATATGTCAGTTTAAAAGAAAGATATTATAATTTTTTAATTGAAATATTCAAAATGTATAGGGGAGAGTGGCCATCAATGTACCAGTTTTTTCAATGAACCATTTCAATTTTCTCAGAAACAATTAAATAAAAATTCTCCTAATTTTAAATATAAATGAAGTTTGCGTAAACACACTACGTCCATAAATTTGAGACGTGTGGATTTACTCTTTACAGAGAAAATTGGAAAAAACTGTTTTTGATGTACTGAAGAAAAATTTTACCTAAAATACAAACACGTTTTTTAATTGAAATAAGGCCATTTAAAAATAAATGTACTTACGATTTATTTTGTTTTGGGCCTTAACTACAATATTCTAATGAGATAAAGATTTTGAAATATTGGATTAAGTTATAAAAAACCATTTTTGTTGCAAATGTCATGTTGATTCAATGTACCGGGGAACAATGAACCACCTGGAATTTCAGTGTATTTTCGATTTCCAGAGTGGTATGCTTGATTATAAAACTAGGCATGCGTACAGCATGTTACAGCGATTGTTATCAGTACTTTTCTCAACATAGCAAAACTAAAATGCCATTTTAGCTAGTTAACTTAAATTTAAGGTATATTTATGCTATACATTATCAATTAAAAAGTGTTAAGTAACAATTTTTTGTAGTATTTGATAGAAAATAAGTTTTTTTACAAAGTGAAAATTGCAATATTATTATTGTTGAACATTTTTAGTATTTTTATAGAGGTGGTTCATTGTGTACCCAGGTTGTTGCAAATGAAAATAGCTTGTTACTTTAGAAAAATCCTAAATTTTATTATTTAATCAAAATAAATCGTGTAAAATATGTGTGCATTACCTAGATAAGTGTTGTAGTTTTATATTGATGCAAAGAAGTGCTTGAAATTGGTGAAATTCAATAAGTACTATGACCTTGAAAAAAACCCGGTACATTGATAGCCACTCTCCCCTAACTAAAAACTTGATTTTGATAAATAGTTTAAAAAAACTATTTATTATAACTATTTATTAAATTCTTTAATTGAAATATTCAAAATGTATAACTAAAAACTTGATCTTGATAAATAGTTAAAAAACTATTTAATATTTTTTGTAATAAAAAATAATGAATCATGTACATATATCTCGTGAGCTTTAGCGCGCAAATATTTTGCTGGTATTTAATTAATTGACTAATTATAATTTAGATAAATAATGATTATTCTAATAATGTTCAGATGGATTCAAGTCTAGATTCTAGTAGACCTGGTGTATATGTACCAATTCAGGATGGAAAACAGAATTGTCGTTATGTTGAATATCTAGGAGATCCAGAACTTCAGCCAGTTCGTAGCAATGAAATTACTTTTTTAGTCAGAGCTTTGTTCAAGCTTTGCACGTTTTTAAATAATAAGGTAATGTTGTTAACTTTTATTGTGTATTTTAATAAAATAATTTTTAAAATATTATACACATGCAAAATACTTTTTACTTGCGTAGTATCAGAACGATTTAATTAAAGCTTATATGAGAGACGACCTTATTGGTAGAATAGCTCGTCAAATTATTAAACCACCAACGACAGTTTTGAATCTACCAAAACGTACTCCAAATGGTTTTAAATCTGGTTCAGAAGTTTGTGTTCCTCCAAGACTCAGCTTTCGAATAATGGCGAATTATCATTTTCTTGGAAGTATTTTTCTTGGTACATTATTGTTCTGGATAACAGGGTATGTTGTATTTTTGTTTTTAGTAATATTTAAAAATTATAAACATTGTTATTGAAGATCAATGTCTTTTAGGTACGGAACGCCATCTTTTATTGGACTCTTTATAGTTTTTTGGTTTATATATGTATTACTACGCGCAATATGTGAACCATGGCTTGTGCACAATACTACAACCAGACAATCTTCCTACTTTGTAAACAGAAATTAAAGTTATGTCGAACACATAATTACACGTTTTGTACTTGTTCTATGGTTGACGATTTAAAAGGTATTCCTGTTACGATCTGCAGAAAAAATAATTTTGTTAATAAAAACTTATGCAAACTATAAATCTATGTTACTACTTGAATAAGAATTTTTCCATTACAGTTGCATGAATGATAAGTAAAATAGCCATGTCTCTTAGCCAGCATAGAAGTCCTACTAATTCAAGTATCACATAATATAACTAGTAATATAATGAATCATATTTGACTGTCTGAAGCCTAAACTGCGCTAACCCTGCACCGAGGAAAATTTTAACGGCGGCGGCGTTTAACTAAAAAACAACCGGCGTACGGGAGCGCCGATTTATATAAGTATACGTTTTTGAAAACAGTAATAAGAGAGAAAAACATTTCTTTCATACAAAATTTCTAATATTTTATAACATAGTCAGCTAAAAAATGAATCTGTTGATACTTCTTCAAAATTCAAAATGGCGGATCCAATATAGCAGGAAATTTTTGATTAATTTTTTGCTTATGGATAAAAATGAAATTTGAGCCCGCAATCTTGTAGAGCGTCCCCAAAAACTTGAAGAAACCTTGTTCCTATGTTTTAAAAACAATTTTCTACTTGTAGTAATATTCCAAAGTATGGCTACGATTTTTGTGATTTCAGACGTTAATGTGGTTATAAATGTCATATAAATTCAAACATTCATAACTTCTTTTAAAATCATTGTAAATTAATTTTTAAAAAAGGTTTTAAATCTGTCAGTGCGTACTATATGAAACCAATATATAAAATTAAAGATAAAGTTTTTCAAAAAAAGTTCACAAAAATTGAAAAAATAGCCATTTCTGGGATATTTGACTTAGATTACTGAAAATTCTGACGTGGTGGACCATTTATGACAACAGATTCGTGCTATACGCGAAAAATTGTTGAATGCTTATTTTTGAGTTTTAAATTGTAAGAAAAAAAATCAATTATGACGTATAAAAACAATTAAAATCTAAAATTAAGCTTTTACGAAACAACGCCGTTGAACGCCGACACGCTGATAGTCTATCGGTAGCGCGTTGGTGTACGTAGTAAGTGAGCAGCGGCGCGGCGGCGCAGGGTTCTATGTAATATTAAGGGGTTACACCATCCTGAAAATTTAAAAAAATCGTTTTTTTTTATTTTACATAATTTCGATACTTATATTCTTTGGGTCATTTTAAGACGTCGGTTTTAATACCTTTTTCCGAGTTTTAATACCTTAAAGTACTTTTTTATCTTCTTTTGCGTTTTTTTCAAAACTACATTTTTTAGAGTGGTGTACATGATTTCTCAAAAACTACTCGATCGATTCTCTTCAAAATTTGTACACAGCTTCTCTGTAACATTCTCTATGGCATGACGTAGGATTTTCTCGAGATAATTTTTTTTTAAAAAGTTATACAATTTTAAAACAGAAATTTCGTACCCAAAAAAAATTTTTTTTTTCAAAGTGCTCCCATTTGCTCAATTTTTTTTCAAACGGCTACGTCATGCTGTAGGTAATTTAATATAGTTTAAAAAACAATTTTGTTTTTGGATTTCTGATAAAAATTGTGCTGTCCTGCATGTACACTGCACGGCCGTGCGCTACGAGACTCGCTATATCTCCGACATTTTTGAATGTTTTTTCTTCTTCCAAGAATTTTTTTTTAGTGAAATATATGTACTTTGATATTCCAATTATTAAAAAGTGGTATTTATAATAGTTTTGTCAAAATTAATTCTTAAAATACCCTCCAATTTTCAGGCGTTCAGGGTGGTGTAACCCCTTAATGATCTTATGGAACCTGTAATTTTATTGTATTTATTTCCAGAAATTGTTAATTTTAAATATTTGTAAGATTTATTTATAAAACTTGATAAAATTTCTTTGAATCTTATTCTTATTAGTATACGTATAATAAAATATTTTGAAACTATTGAAATGGTATTCAATGGTCAAGACCATTTCAATTAATATTACCGTTAAAATAAATATAAATGAATAAATAAAAAATTAATAAAAATAAATAATTTGATGATAGATAAATAATAAAATATAAATATAGAAATAAAAAAAATATATTGCTAGCAATGGGGATCGATCTCTCGATGCTTAGGTTGGTGGTCGTTGCTCTTGACCGTTGAGCCACGGGAGATTGAATGGGTCGATTTTAACATGAAATCAAAAGAAAAATAATCAGATGAAGAAAAATAGATAACTTAAAATAAATAAAAAATATATTAAAATAAAAATTTGATATTTTAGTGAAATTTATAAACAGAAAGAAATATAAGAATAATTTAAGTTAGTTTAAGTGTAAATAAAATTTCTTTAAAATTATTAGAAAATTAATAATAAATTAGAAAATAAGTTGTTTTGAATAAAATAAAAAGTATAAAATGCAAAAAAATAACTAGTTAAATAAGATTTGTGAAAATTTAACAATAAACAATAAATATTAAATTGTTTATTAAAATATTATTAATTAAGATAAGAAATATTGTTTGAATTTTAATAAAAAAATAGTCAAATGATGGCAAATAAAATATGGAAAAATAATGGGAAATCAGAAATTTGATAGGCTAATTTTATTATTTGAAAAATTAAATAAATAAGTAAAAGTTCGTTGCAGAATGTTCTGGGAGGTTCTAGAAGCTTTCAAAATTATTTACTTTCCGGTTTTTATTATAGAGGGAAGAATAATTATTGGTAAAAGGAATTGTCCCAAATAAATAAGAACAAATTAAAGTAATAAAAACGGTTTGCGCCAAAATATCTAAGACGCGAGAGATATTTGACTTTTAGCATATCCGGGGTCCGGTCGATAGTATATAAACAGGTGAATTTACAAGGGGGGTCTCTTCTTTTTTTGATACTTATCTAAAGGTGAAACTTCAACGAATTATATTGGATCTCACTGTCTCTTAACAATGTGTATCTTTTATATTTATTAAATATTAATTTCGATTAATATTTAATAAAGAAAGAAGTTAAATATCCCCTGTTTTCCCTGGCAGCCTGGTAACCCCAAACGGCAACCATTGAAAGTTGCCGTTTGGTTGCAGTTTGGTTACGGTTCGGTTTTAAGCTGAATATGAAAAGAAATAAGTATAATTAGTACTTCTGAAGTACTAATTACGATAAAGTAAATTACTTTTGATTGTATTTATTAAGTTTTGACTTATAAATAATTGTTTTATGAGGGAAAATAATGAAAAAGTGAATATCATTTTAGGAGCGAATGTCAAGTAGGACGGTTAGTAGAGTGCTACATATGAAAGTTCCACTTTGGAAATTTCGATTGTTGGTGAATGATTGCGTTAAAAGGATGAAATTTATAAAGTAAAGTGTGACTTTGATAAATTAAACAATAAGAAGACTTCGTATTTTGAATTTTTAAAAAAAAAGTGGTCATTAACTTGAAAAAGTGAGAAAATATAAATGTATATTTTTTGTAGAAAATAAAAATATTTCATGAAAAAAATGATAATTTAGATACTCACAGGGGCATGAATAATCCATAGATTTTGAAAAATTAGTAATCAATTTAAATGCACCAACACAACATAAACACAAAGAATAAAAAATATCGATTTTATTAATTGAGAATTACCATGTCAGAAAGTTGGCTGGTAACCGCGCGAACAAGTTTGACATCTAGCAGAACGGTGTGATTTAATAAACTGTCAAAGTTGGGCAACAGATGGCGGCAGCATGAAAATTTCTAGCCCGTCGAATTAAAACCGATGAAACGGACCTCTTGCACGTTGTAATTTTAATAAAAATAAGTAAATAACAGCAATTGCACTGAATAGATTTTTATTATTTTTTATTTGGAATAAATGAGATCGAAAATTATTTTCCCCAGTTCGATATCTAGAGTTTGAAGATTAACCCCTATTTAAAAGACAAAATATTATTTTTTTTTACAAAATTAAAATTATATTATTATTGATTATTACATAAATTAAAAAAAGATTGTTAACAGTCGAATATCCAAATGGTCGAATATCTAAATTGTCGAACATCCATTTGGTCGAATATTCATTTTGTCAAATTTCTAAATTGTCGAATTTCCAAATTGTCGAATATCCATTTTGTCGAATCTCTAAATTATCGAAAGTCCATTTTGTCGAATTTCCAAATTGTCGAATATCCAAATAGGCGAATTTCCAAATTCTCGAATATCCATTTTATCGAATTTACAAATTGTCGAATATCCAAATAGTCGAATTTCCAAATTGTCGAATTTCCAAATTGTCGAATTTCCACTTTGTCGAATCTCCAAATGTTCGAATGTCCAAATGTTCGGAATTTTTTTAATGAGATTTTTCTATCTATGAAATACGTTGGTATCGTTGGTATAGTAGATTGGACAAATGCGCAAGATTAAAAATTTCCATAACGATTTTCAATTTCGCGCACTAGTCCAATCTACTATATCAACGCATTTCATTGGTTGGAAACTCACATAAAAAAAGTTCGAACATTTGGACATTCGAACATTTGCAGATTCGACAATTTGGAGATTCGACAATTTGGAAATTCGACAATTTGGAAATTCGATCATTTGGAAATTCGACAAAATAGATATTCGACAATTTGGATATTTGGCAATTTGGAAATTACACTATTTGAATATTCGATCATTTGGAAATTCGACAAAATGGATACTCGACAATTTTGATATTCGACAATTTGGAAATTCGACAATTTGTATATTCGAACATTCGAAAATTCGACAAAATAGATATTCAATAATTTCGAAATTCGACAATTTGTAAATTCGATAAAATGGATATTCGATCATTTGGAAATTCGACAATTTGCAAATTCGACTATTTTGACATTCGAACATTTGGAGATTCGAACATTTGGAGATTCGACAATTTGGAAATTCGACAATTTAGAAATTCGAAAAAGTAGATATTCGCTAATTTGGAAATTCGACAATTTAGAAATTCGACAAAATGGATATTCGACCAAATGGATATTCGAGAATTTGGAAATTCGACAGTTTGGACATTCGACAAAGTGGATACTCGACAAAGTGGATATTCGGCAGTTTGGAGATTCGAACATTTAGAGATTCGACAATTTGGAAATTCGACAATTTAGAAATTCGAAAAAGTAGATATTCGATAATTTGGAAATTCGACAATTTAGAAATTCGACAAAATGGATATTCGACCAAATGGATATTCGAGAATTTGGAAATTCGACAGTTTGGACATTCGACAAAGTGGATACTCGACAAAGTGGATATTCGGCAGTTTGGAAATTCGAAAATTTGAATATTCGACAATTTGGAAATTCGATAATTTAGAAATTCGACAAAATGAATATTCGACCAAATGGATGTTCGACAATTTAGATATTCGACCATTTGGATATTCGACTGTTAACAATCTTTTTTTAATTTATGTAATAATCAATAATAATATAATTTTAATTTTGTAAAAAAAAATAATATTTTGTCTTTTAAATAGGGGTTAATCTTCAAACTCTAGATATCGAACTGGGGAAAATAATTTTCGATCTCATTTATTCTAAATAAAAAATAATAAAAATCTATTCAGTGCAATTGCTGTTATTTACTTATTTTTATTAAAATTACAACGTGCAAGAGGTCCGTTTCATCGGTTTTAATTCGACGGGCTAGAAATTTTCACGCTGCCGCCATCTGTTGCCCAACTTTGACAGTTTATTAAATCACACCGTTCTGCTAGATGTCAAACTTGTTCGCGCGGTTACCAGCCAACTTTCTGACATGGTAATTCTCAATTAATAAAATCGATATTTTTTATTCTTTGTGTTTATGTTGTGTTGGTGCATTTAAATTGATTACTAATTTTTCAAAATCTATGGATTATTCATGCACCTGTGAGTATCTAAATTATCATTTTTTTCATGAAATATTTTTATTTTCTACAAAAAATATACATTTATATTTTCTCACTTTTTCAAGTTAATGACCACTTTTTTTTTAAAAATTCAAAATACGAAGTCTTCTTATTGTTTAATTTATCAAAGTCACACTTTACTTTATAAATTTCATCCTTTTAACGCAATCATTCACCAACAATCGAAATTTCCAAAGTGGAACTTTCATATGTAGCACTCTACTAACCGTCCTACTTGACATTCGCTCCTAAAATGATATTCACTTTTTCATTATTTTCCCTCATAAAACAATTATTTATAAGTCAAAACTTAATAAATACAATCAAAAGTAATTTACTTTATCGTAATTAGTACTTCAGAAGTACTAATTATACTTATTTCTTTTCATATTCAGCTTAAAACCGAACCGTAACCAAACTGCAACCAAACGGCAACTTTCAATGGTTGCCGTTTGGGGTTACCAGGCTGCCAGGGTTGGAGCTTTGTATGTTCTTAGTTAACATACCGGGTAACCATCCAGGATTATTTAATTTTGAAAGATTTCTTGTTGAATGATAAAGATTCAATAACCAATTTGACAAAAAGTGGGGTGTTGTGGGGAATGGCCGAGCCATGCTCATGACATGTACCGAAAGTTTGTCAAATTTATGTTTCCCAGTCCTCCGTAAATGTTAGGTTTGCTGTAGGTTTGTCGACAACCAACATTCTGAGCATAAATAAATAAAATTTAGGTTGTCAATAAACCATTAATATATATATATATATTAGGGTGGTCCAAAAATCCAATATTTTAGAAAAATAATTGGACTTGCGCACTTTCATAATGTAAAAAAATCTACGAGACTTAACTATTTTTTAAAAAATTTTTAAATTCAAAATTGAATGATCGCAAGGCGTTTTTGTCTCTTATGGGAATTAACACGTAAAAGGAGCAACGAAATCTAAAAACCTTTGTAAACTTGTTTATAATTATCGCAAAATTCTGACCAACTATAACGTAATAGTCATTCATGTAAGTAAGTTATAAAAACAAAAAATATCCTCAAAATTTAATATGAACAATTAATATTCAGTGTCAAAAAACACCAAATTGGCTGTTTTCAAAGTCGGTTTTCTACCATTCAATATTAATAGTTTGACTTGTAAATTCAGTGAATTAAAATATATTTTATTGGCAGCAGGTACATGAAAAATCAGATTTTTCCATTAATATTTAAAGGGTGAATTGTTCAATTACAGTTTGGTGTTTTTTTGGCATCTTAGGTTTATAGCCGTCATAACGATGAAATTTGACAAGGGCCTACTGAATGCTACTGAGGAAAGTGAGAAGGGTTGAGGACTAAAGAAAAAAATTCTTCAGACTTTTTTTTCTTCGTAACGCATTTTAACCCAGCTCATAAAATTTGTTTCCATTATGCTTAAACTTTTCGAACACCATTTTGGATTAAAGGAAAAATATAATTTCGGATTTTCGGAAAAGTTATTTATAAGAGAGAAATTAATTGGATAGTGGATTATGCATAATTTTTCCGCCTGCATTGCAAAATTTAAATTTATAGAGTGGTATCGTTTTAGGAAATTAATAACGGGGAAAAAGGGAACCTCCGGAATGTTTGATATTTCTTAGGCACGGGGGGGGGAGGGGGGGAGTGCTGACATCCAAAAAGATCAAAACCAAGAAAGTCACATAATTTTAGTTCATAAATAATGGTCTTGAGGATCACCCCCAGAGTGTATTCTTCGGGGGGGGGGGGGGTCACCCAAAAACGTAAAAATCAAAAAAGTCACATCATTTTATAGTTATCAAATAACAGTCTTTAGGAATATTCTCAAGAGTGCATTTTTTTCGGGGGGGGGGGGGGGTTCTCTCACTCAAAAAATTAAAAACTTAAAAAGGGACAACTATTTTAAACGATGAAGGCCGCGTCTAAGGATGATTTACAGGGGTTCAGTCACCACCCCTCCCCCATTTTTGCTCTTGAGAATATTCTCTTATTTCATATTTTAGAGATACTTGGTCGTATTCATTCGACAAAACTTATAACAATCTTTAAAAAGCATCCGATTTTTGTCGCTCTTTTTTTATTGTAATTGTATTGAAAACAATAAAAATATTTTCATATTTAAATTTTTTATTTCGCAATTTCGTAAAAATATTTTTACTTTACGAAAAGTCATATAACCGTTAACAAAAGAAGGGTTCCAGCAGGTAATTTGCTCGAAAATTTTAAGTGGACCTCGAAAATCAACTTGACAAATTTATGACTTTGCGCTTTAAAATGCGTAAAGAATTGTAGGATACCTAGATGATTTTTCAATAGACCATTGTCCTACTGTAAGTTGCCGTCCTTCTATTGTAACCCACAACGATTATAACCAATAAGTGAGTAATAAAATTAATGAGATAAAAGTACAAGAATCTTTTAATGCCTTGCGATCATTCAATTTTGAGTTTAAACAAATTTTAAAAAATGGTTAAGTCTCGTAGATTTTTTTAGATTATGAAAGTGCGCAAGTCCAATTTTTTTTCCAAAATATTGGATTTTTGGACCACCCTAATATATATATATATTCAAAGAAAATAGCATAGGTCATAAATTTATACTACACGGAAAGACTTTCGATTTTAATACTTAATATTATAGTATTTATTTTTACAAAATTTCGATAGGAAACCAGGATATATCGTTATATTTTCAGAATTTACTATTTCTATTTAATATTTACTATTTTCGATAGGAAATGTTAAAAGAAACTTGAATCGCCATTTTGTTGGGAAAATTGCTATTGAGTTTTGGAATTAGTGAAATCGAGATTAATAAGTTATTCCTATAAAAAGGCAAATAAACCGATCTCCATGATTATTATATTATTATAGGTTACCTGTGGTAATTGACATTCCATATATTTATAACACTTTTATATACATATAAACACAATCACCGTCACAAACGAAATCCTAACATAACCTAAACACTAACGTTATTACGCACGCACATATATATGGGGCAAAATTTCTGTACCGATCCAACTAAAAAAAAAATTTCCTCCGATTGGGCTAAAACTTGCCCTAAGTTTAGGTCTATGCATGAGTACATTAGCCACCAAGTATTACTAAATTTCATCATTAACTGTGTAGTGGGGAGGGGGTTCAAGTTTTTGATGAATGGTGGGTGGACTAGTTTTTCATCACTCGTAACTTTTATACGGTCAATCGCACAAATTTTTGACCTATATACTTTTGAAAGGGTTTTTTCTGCCCATTCAAACGGTAAAAAGAATTTTTTCGAAAATTAAAAATTTGACCCTTTTTTTTAAAAATCAAAAATATTTTTGACTTTTTTTTCAAAATCGACATTTTTTTTTTCATTTTTAATTTTTTGAAAATAAAGTTTAAAATGTGTACTTTGAGTACACCAAGTATGAAAAGGTCCTTTTTTTTTGTTTTCGAGATATTAAATAATGAATTTTTAAAAATTAAATAAAAAAAGTAATAATTCTTTAAAAAAGTAAATTTAGAATTAATATGAATTTTTATTTTAAAGACAATAAAAATTTACATCCAACAAAACCCAAATATATAACATTTTACATAAAAAGTATTAAATAAAAAAAATTTAAATAATTATTAATAAAAAGTTAATTATGACATTCTTAGCGTCCAAATAAAAAAAATCATAAGGCCAATACTCTTTTTATTGTATGACTTATTTATTTGTTTATTTATTTATGTGGATGTTTTTTTATTTATATGTTTAAGAAAACTATCAAAAAGTACCTACCTGTATTTTTACAATCGCTAGTAAAAAGAAATTAAGGAAAATAGCTATCCGTGTACTTTAAGTAGGATCACAGTTTATATCCCCTTTGTCCACAAAATTGTTTTCATTTTTTTTTTGTCTTTAAGAATATAGTAAAATATTGTAGTACTGCTGTCTTCTTTTTTTATTTCAATTATAGAAGTATTAAAATACTTTTTCTGTTGTAATAAAATAATCTTGTTTTGTCTAATAATGTATCCTTTGCTTAGAATAGTTTAAATTTTTGGCGCCTATTTAAAGTAGTATCAAAAGTTGCCACAGGGTGGCCAACTTTTCTATTTCTCACAGTACAGATGCGTATTATATTTTCTACCACACATGCACGAAAACCTCGTGTTTTCGTTCTCCTTAAGCGGGGCAGAACTCACAGTTTTTAGGTCACTAACCTAAAGACTGCGAGTGCTGACCCGCTAACGCGAACGAAACGCGAGATTTTCGTACATATGTGATAGAAAATAGCATATGCACCTCGGGAGGCCGATTTTTTGTCTCGCACAATGTTCTCCGAACTCGTTTCGCACTCGCTACGCTCGTGCTACACTCGTTCTGCGAACATTTGTGCTTGACAAAAATACACGGACTTCCCTCCCTTGATGCATAATATACTATTATATAAGAGCTTAATATTCAAGTTTTTTATTCTATAAGGATACGTTTTCAGGTTTGTACAAATTATCTTGGTTTCTTTTTCGTATTATATACTTTTAAAAAACTAATAATATTTTTGTATTGTTGGAATAAGTTTTTTGTCAGATATTAGATCTTTTAAATTCGAGTTTTAAATCCATTAAACGCAGGTTTGTGAATCTCTCTTTTTATATCGTTTGCTAACATATAGCGTAAGTAAATTTAATATTTTCTAACAATCGTTTTATTTAATAAAATAGTTTTCATTTGTTTATTGGTATTTTAATCAAACATGGCTCCTAGTAAGCCATTAAAAGTTTGTTATAATAGATGCCTTAATCCCTTTAAAAGAAAAAGCCATCCAAATAGAGCATTACGTCCCGTAGCTGGGAGTGTAAAAAGTAGATACTCTTTTCCACCAGGAGCAAAAATTTGCTTGAAATGCAATTTTGATTTAAAAGAAGAGATGAAGACTTCAACAACAGTTGAAAAACCTTCAAGCTCATATATTGAAGCACAGGAAAATGAAGTAAGTGAAATAGATCTTGAAAAACCTGGTGGATTTATTGAAGAATATGATGATCGGACAAATGATAATGACTTTGTTTTAACTCCAAATAAAATAACTAAGTCTAAATGTTCTGATGACGATTATGAACATCACAAATCGTGTGTAGAAATCTTTAATCAAATTAAGGAAAAATTTGAGAACTCAGACAATTCAGCAGAAAAATTTCAGCTTCTTACACTTTTACCAAAATCTTGGAGTCGTAATAAGATAATGACAGAATTTAACGTTTCCGATAGACATGCAAGAAATGTAAAAGATGAAGTAGCTAAATATGGTATTTTGGCTTTTCCAAAACCAAAAAAAGGAAATCCAATATAGACTGAAACAGTGAATTTAGTTAAAGATTTTTACAATCGTGATGATATCAGTCGCATGATGCCTGGCATGAAGGACTTCATATCTGTCAAAAATGCAGATGGAACTCGTCAACGTGTACAAAAAAGGCTTTTATTATGCAATTTAAATGAACTGTATGAGCAATTTAAATCAGAACATAAGAACGTCCAAATAAGTTTATCAAAATTTTCCCAACTTAGGCCTACCCATTGTGTGTTGGCTGGAAGTAGTGGAACACACACTGTTTGTGTTTGCACGTATCACGAAAATGTGAAATTAATGCTAAATGAAATTGATATTGAACATTTAACTAAAGACCATCAGTTACAATTAGCTGATTATCATGATTGCATAAAAGCTATAATTTGTCCTATTCCGAGTACTTCTTGTTACTTAGGAGATTGTGGACTTTGTCCAGGTACAAATGCTTTAAGAGAGATTTTAATTAAAGCTTTTGATAAAGATTGTGTTGAAGAGGTAAAATGTGAAATTTGGATGCAGACCGACAGATACAGTTTAAAAACACTCGTACTAAATGTTGATGAATTTACAGAAGATTTATGTGAACGCTTAAATAAGTTGAAAGTACATGATTTTATTGCCACAGAGCAAGCATCTTTTTATAAAAATCTAAAGGAAAAATTAGTGCCAGGTGAGTTTGTCATTTCATGTGATTTCGCTGAAAATTATGCCTTTATTGTTCAAAACGCTGCCCAAGCTTTTCACTGGAACAACAATCAAGCTACCATCTTTACAGTAGTCATATACTATAAAGTAGAAGATAATTTGTTACATAAAAGCATGGCTATTATTTCGGACAATTTGTCACATGACACTGCGAGTGTATATGAATATCAGACTGTCATCATGAACTATTTGAAAGAAAATTTTGAAGTAAAAAAAGTTTTTTACTTTACAGACGGAGCAAAGCAACATTTTAAGAATAAATATTCTTTTGCTAATCTTCTAGCTCATACACAAGATTTTGGAGTTCCTGCAGAATGGCATTATCATGCCACTGCCCATGGTAAAGGTGCTTGTGATGGCGTAGGAGCTAATATAAAAAGAGGAGCTGCTCGTGCAAGTCTCCAAGCCTCTTCAAAAGAACACATTCTTAATGCAGAAAATATATTTAACTGGGCAAAGAAAAACTGCAAAGAAACTCACATTTTTTTTAAAAGAAAAGAGACTCTTGCTTCAACTACCCAAATGTTGAAATGCAGATTCGATAGTGCAGTAACAATAACTGTTAGTTCTCAATACCATTCCTATATACCACAAGAAGATGGTAAAATTCAACTAAAAAAATTCTCATCTGCGATGGAAAGTGACTTTTTTCCGAAAACGTTGAACAAAACTCCAAGAAAAAGAAGGAAAAATCCAAAAGCAGTCAAATCTAATACAAAGGTTTCAAAAACAACGAAATCAAACAAAACCAATAAAAAAACTAAGTAAAACAAGCTCAATCATTTAAATCTAATTACACATATGGAAAATATTATCATACAACTCATTACACAGTTACAACATAAAATACAAATCATATTTTTAACAAAAGTTAAAATTAACATATTAACACATTTACATATTACACAGCTGTAATGCAGGCATTGAAATAACTCACATGACAATCTAAACCCTGTAAAATGCAGATAGCAGTACTACAATATTCTACTATATTCTTAAAGACAAAAAAAAACGAAAACAATTTTGTGGACAAAGGGGATATAAACTGTGATCCTACTTAAAGTACACGGATAGCTATTTTCCTTAATTTCTTTTTACTAGCGATTGTAAAAATATAGGTAAGTACTTTTTGATATTTTTCTTAAACATATAAATAAAAAAACATCCACATAAATAAATAAACAAATAAATAAGTCATACAATAAAAGGAGAATTGACCTTATGATTTTTTTTTATTTGGACGCTAAGAATGTCATAATTAACTTTTTATTAATAATTATTTAAATTTTTTTTATTTAATACTTTTTATGCAAAATGTTATATATTTGGGTTTTGTTGGATGTAAATTTTTATTGTCTTTAGAATAAAAAATTCATATTAATTCTAAATTTACTTTTTAAAGAATTATTATTTTTTTTTATTTAATTTTTAAAAATTCATTATTTAATATCTCGAAAACAAAAAAAAAAGGACCTTTTCATACTTGGTGTACTCAAAGTACACATTTTAAACTTTATTTTCAAAAAATAAAAAATGAAAAAAAAAATGTCGGTTTTGAAAAAAAAGTCAAAAATATTTTTGATTTTTAAAAAAAAGGGTCAAATTTTTAATTTTCGAAAAAATTCTTTTTACCGTTTGAAAGAGCAGAAAAAACCCTTTCAAAAGTATATAGGTCAAAAATTTGTGCGATTGACCGTATAAAAGTTACGAGTGGTGAAAAACTAGTCCACCCACCATTCATCAAAAACTTGAACCCCCTCCCCACTACACAGTTAATGATGAAATTTAGTAATACTTGGTGGCTAATGTACTCATGCATAGACCTAAACTTAGGGCAAGTTTTAGCCCAATCCGAGGAAATTTTTTTTTTAGTTGGATTGGTACAGAAATTTTGCCCCATATGCTTAACGAATCTTACAATACATATAATGTTTGAAGGGAAAAGTTTTCTTATATACTAATCGATATAATACATTACCACTTTTGAGAAAAATCCACAAAAATCACAAGTTTCCATCTGTGAACAATAGTTGAAGTTTGACATCCGCCAAATTCAAAATTCACTTAAAAGTTTTTACATGATATAACCGGTTTATATTGAATAAAACTATCACGTAGAAAGTATTTATTGTGTTATTTTTCACCCACTTTACGATAACGCTAATGATTTAATCGTTTCTTTTAAGAGAGAAATTATATAATCCGAATAAGCAAATCAACAGTGACAAGACGCGCACAACGGTTAAACTGTCATGGCCGCCAATTTTCCAATAGTTAATGGAATTTCAACAAAGCATTATTTTGAAATATAATCTTTTTAATAGTAAGATGTTCAAGATGAACTTATTTTATTGTTGCTTCCTATTGAATATAGTAATATTTTAAACCTATTTTTGTAAATATTTTTATAAAAATTATTATTTAATAAAAATTAAATAATTTTAATTATTTTTTTTAGATTATACTTTTTCCTAGTTTCATTTTCCTTTTAAAAAAAGCAGTCGTTCCAGTTTTAAATAGTAAATTTTAATTTCAAAATATATAAATATTAACTGTTAAAAAAGTATATTCTTCTAGTCCTGTAGTATAAAATACCATTTTACAGTTATATCCTGATTTACAATCGAAATTTTGTAAAAATACATATTATAATATCAACTATTAAAACCAAAAGTTCTTCCGTGTAAAAGTAGAGTCTGTAGGTATGATAAAAATGAAATAAAAAAGTTTTAAATTTTGAAAAAATGAGAAATTAATTTATAAATAAAATTTTGTTTTAGATTTGAGAATTGAAGGATTGTTTTTGATTTGATCTGTTGGTTGAGATTTGTTTTGATTTTTGCCAAGTGAGTTAAAATAAGATATTTCTGATTTAAGTAGATGTTATTTTGTTTTCAAAGACATTTAAATTTACTAAATGTCCTTTTCTCTCTAAGATGCCTTCTCTATCTTCTGTTTAAGTACAGGTTACCGATTCCCCGGTTAAGGAATATAAAGAGAGAGAACGATAAATGCTTCACTATTCCCACTCAGAAAAAAAGTGCGGAATTCCTGCGGAGTTTCCGCGGTAAACTCCGCGGTAAATTCCTGCGGACTTTCCGCAGAAATTCCGCAAAAATATTCCGCAACGAGATTTCGCAAAATCTTTGATTAAAAATGCACAACAGATATCCTGGTCTCTCCGGTCAACTTCTTCGAGGAAGTTGACCTCAAAATGTAAAAAATAACTGCTACACGGTATTTAAGAGTAAAACCGACGTCTAGGTCGCTCGGGTCAACTTTTTAGGGAAAGTTAACCTCAAAATGTAAAAAGTAACTGCTACACCGTTTTCAAGAGCAAATCTGATGTTCAGGAGGTCTGGGTCAACTACTTCAAGGAAGTTCACCTCAAAATGTAAAAAATACCTGCTACACCGTCTTCAAGAGAAAATTCGATGATCAGGTCGTTCGGGTTAACGTCTTCGGGAAAGTTAACCTCAAAATATAAAAAATTACTGCTACACCGTTTTCAAGAACAAAACCGGTGGCTAGGTCGTTCCGGTCAACATCTTCAGGAAAGTTAACCTCAAAATGTAAAAAATATCTGCTACACCGGTGTCAAGGGAAAATTCAATGACCAGGTCGTTCGGGTCAACGTCTTCGGGAAAGTTCACCTCAAAATAAGAAAAATAACTGCTACACCGTTTTCTAGAGCAAAACCGATGTCTAGTCGTTCCGCTCAACATCTTTAAAAAAAGTTAACCTCAAAATAAGAAAAATAACTGCTACACCGTTTTCCAGAGCAAAACCGGTGGCTAGGTCTTTCCGGTCAACATCTTCAGAAAAGTTAACCTCAAAATGTAAAAAATATCTGCTACACCGGTGTCAAGGGAAAATTCAATGACCAGGTCGTTCGGGTCAACGTCTTCGGGAAAGTTAACCTCAAAATATAAAAATTTACTGCTACACCGTTTTCCAGAGCAAAACCGGTGGCTAGGTCTTTCCGGTCAACATCTTCAGGAAAGTTAACCTCAAAATGTGAAAAATATCTGCTACACCGGTGTCAAGGGAAAATTCAATGACCAGGTCGTTCGGGTCAACGTCTTCGGGAAAGTTCACCTCAAAATATAAAAAACAACTGCTACACAGTTTTCCACAGCATAACCGGTGGCTAGGTCGTTACGATTAACTTTTCAGGGAAAGTTAACCTTAAAATGTAAAAAGTAACTGCTACACCATTTTCCAGAGCAAAACCGATGGCTAGATCATTCCGGTCAACTTCTTCAGGAAAGATAATGTAAAAAATGTAAAAAATACCTGCTACACCGTTTTCAAGAGAAAATTCGATAACCAGATCGTCCGGGTTATCCCGGTATTGGGGAAAGTTAACCTCAAAATGTAAAAAATTACTGCAATGCCGTTTTCCAGAACAAAACCGGTGGCTAGGACGTTCCGGTCAACACCTTCAGGAAAGTTAACCTCTAAATTTGAAAAATACCTGCTACACCGTTTTCAAGAGAAAATTCGATGACCAGGTCGTTCGGGTCAACGTCTTAGGGAAAGTTAACCTCAAAATATAAAAAATTACTGCTATACCGTTTTCCAGAGCAAAACCGGCGGCTAAGTCGTTCCGGTCAACATCTTCAGGAAAGTTAACCTCAAGATATAAAAAATTACTGCTACACCGTTTTCCAGAGCAAAACCGGTGGCTAGGTCGTTTCTTTGAACATCTTCAGGAAAGTTAACCTTAAAATGTCAAAAATTCCTGCTACACCGTTTTCAAGAAAACATTCGATGACAAGGTCGTTCGAGTCAACTTATTCGGAAAAGATAACCTCAAAATGTAAAAATAACTGCTACACCATATTTAATAATTCGATGTCTGTTGGGTCAATAGATCGTTTAAGTTAAATGTGCCGCCCTAGGCAGTTTCCTACATTGCCTATCTAGTAAGTCCGCCACTGTTTGTATGGAAAAATTATTAATTCATAATTCGCAGGGTATATTCAAATGTTTAGAAAATTTTAATTTGTTTAAACAATTTATGTTTCTTATGGTTTCAAAAGTAAAAAGATTTTTTTAACAGACATTGATTCTTTTGTAACAATTGACAGAAAATTTGTGCAATAAATATTTATTGTATTTGTTTAAACAATCGAAATTTTTAATAATTTTTTTTTTATTAAATTCTCTTAGAAAAATTTTGCTTACGACTGTTATTATTAAAAAATATCACGAATTTTTTCGTCTGCAATTTTCAAGATATTTTGATTGTTTAAACAATTTATATTTGTGGAAACAATTTAATTTTCCCATATTAGACGTTTACTAATTTTTTTAAAATAACTCATAAAGGAAGATTTTTAAATCTTTTTTATCTCATACTTAGCCAGAAATTTATTTTCCTTAATAAACAGTATATTAATTTAGAGAAAGATCTATATCATACAGTATTATTATTTAGGCTAGATAATAATAAGATAGGTACAGTTTGATAGCAGGATACTTAAGATTTAAATTTATTTGGGATTTTTTTATAAAAGTAGAAGAGGGGTAACTGGAAAATATTAAAAAAAGTACATTATTGTTATGGGAATATTGGCAAAGTAAAAACATTGATAAATTAGAAAATTACAAAATTAGAAAATTAGAAAAATTTGTAAGCTGGTAATTTAAGACATTGGAGATTTGGTTATTGGAAAATTGGAAAATTAGGAAATTGGAGAAGTTGTTATTTTAAAATTGGAGAAATTGAAAAATGATAAACTGGAAGATTGGCAAATTAGAAAATTGTTCAAACTGTTAAATTAAGAAGTTAAGGTTATTAATAAATTGTCAAAGTAAAAAAATTTGTAAATAGAAAAATTGGAGATTTTTTTATTAGGAAATTGTCAAATTAAATAATATTGGTAAAATATAAAATTGGACAATCAGAAAATAAAAAAACTAGAAGAGCATAGTTTTGCGCGCGTAGCGCGCTTTGGAAGTTCTAGTGCTTAAAATAAAATTATCACCGAAAAAAGTTTTTTTTACAGTCATCTTTGACAGCTTACAAAGTACCCTAAGTTACTTACTACCCTAAGTTAAACGTATTTTAGTTTAAATTCATTGTTAGGCTATAAAAATTTAAGGCTATATCCATTTTAGGTTTAATAGGTTTTAGACTACTCGGATTTTACTATTAATGAGATTTAGGTTTCATGCATTTTAGATTAAATGCACTTTAGACGGTTAAAAACATTTTAGACGGTTAAATACATTTTAGACGGTTAAATGCATTTTAGGCTATAAAAATTGTAGGCTTTATGCATTTTAGGTTTAATAGGTTTTAGGCTACATGCATTTTATGCTCATCAAGTTTTAGGCTTAATGCATTTTAGGTTAAATGGATTTTAGACTACTTGTATTTTAGGCTGAATGAGTTTTAGGCTGATTGAGTTTTAGGCTTAATGCATTTAATGTTAAATAGGTTTTAGATAACTTGCAATCTAGGCCTTATGAGTTTTAGGCTATATTTATTTTAGGTAAAATGGGATTTAGGATGTATGCATTTTAAGCTTAATAAGTTTTAGGCTGTTTGCATTTTAAGTTATATGTATCTTAGTTTAAATTCATTTAAGATTTAAAAGACGTCTTAAGGACGTCTTTTGGTTTTTTTTGCCCACTGGGGGGTTTTAGGCTACATTCATTTTAAGCTGATTTAGTTATACGCTTAATGCCTATCAGGTTAAATAGCTTGAAGACAATTTGCAGTTTAGACTGAATGCATATAAGGTTAAATGGGATTTAGGCTAAATGCATTTAAGGTAAAATGGGTTTCATGCTACTTGCATTTGCATTCTCACCTTGACTTCTTTATTCTCGTGCGATGAAGGGAGAGAAAAAATTCAAATTTCTATTTCTGTCTTCTTCTATTTCAATTCGGCTGGCTGCCCAGCCAGCCAGCCTGCCAGCCGAGATGTGAAGGCTACATGCATTTTAGGCTTAATGAGTTTAAGTCTTAATGCATTTTTGGTTAAAGAGGTTTTTCGACAAATGGTATTTAGGCTGAATGGGTTTTAGGCTAAATGCATTTCAGGTTAAATGGGATTCAGTTTAAATACATTTTAGGTTAAATGAGATTTAGACTTCATGCATTAAGTTTTAGGCTAATTACATTTCAAGTTAAATGTATTTTGATATTTTAAATAAACTTATAATTCAAATGTATTTTAGTTAAAATTTAATCATGTTATATGCATTCTATGTCCAATGGGTTTAAGGTTTCATGCACTTTAGGCGAAATAACTTTTAGGCTCAATGCTTTTTAGGTTAAATCGGATTTAGGCAATATGTATTTAAATACATGTAGCCTAAACCCATTCATTGTAGCTTAAAGAGGTTTTAGACTACTTGCATTTTAGGCTGAAAGAGTTTTTGGCTGAGTGCATTTTAGGCTTAATGCATTTTAGGCTAAAAAGGTTTTAGGCTACATGCCTTTTAGGCTTAATAAGTTTCAGGATAAATGCTCTATAGGTTAAATATATTTTAGGCTATAAATTAAAGGCTATATGCGTTTTAGGTTAAATGGGATTTAGGCTACATGCTTATTAGATTGAACAAGTTTTAGGCGTAATGTATTGAAGGTTAAGTGGGTTTTAGACTACTTGCATTTTAGGCTAAATGAGTTTTATGCTGTATGCATTTTATCTGGTTTTGAGAATAGAAAATATAAATAATATAATTTAATTGGTTTAATTGCATTTTAATATAATAATTTTAATTTCAAAGTTCAAATTTAATGTAAGGAGTTTTTTATTAAGTTAAAAATTACAAATTTCAATAATAATAATAAATATTTTATATAAATTAAAACTAATTCTTACTATTTATTTCAAATTATTTCACTTTTTTCTTCGGATTGTAATGTTTCAATCAATTTCAATTTATTATTGAAGTTAAATGAAAATTAACATATAATTGCTACTTTTTAATCTTGAAAAACTGTCAAATAATATAGACCTCAATGGCTCTGAGACTGAACCCAGGACCTGCCAATTGGCTGTTGAATGCTCTAACACTGAGCTACGCAGGGTTACTGATCTTATTCGCTCACAGTCCATTTTGTTTTTTAAGCTATTGCGATTATTTCAAAATACTCCCTATTACGAATTCCCATATAGGATCCGATTTAAATTTAAAATAAAAAATGAATTTAACTTAAAAAGCAATCAGCTTAAAACTTATTAAGCCCAAAATGTATTCAGGCTAAATCCCATTTACCTTAAAATGCATTTAGCCTAATACACATTCAGCCTAAAATGCAGGTTGTCTAAAATCAACTTAACCTAAAATGCAAGTAGTCTAAAACCTCTTTACCCTAAAATGAATTAAGACTAAAAACACATTTAGCCTAAATCAATTAAGTCTAAAACCTCTGTAACCTAAAATGCATTAATACTAAGCTCATTTAGTCTAAAATTCATGTAGCCCAAAACCCATATAATCTAAAATGCATATAGCTTAAAATGCATATAGCCACAATAAATTTAAACTAAAATACATTTAACTTTAAATGCGATCGGCCTAAAATTTATTAAGCCTAAAATGCATGTTTTCTAAATCTCATTTAACCTAAAATGCATATAGCCTAAAATGAATTGAAACTAAAATACATTGAACTTAAAATGCAATTAGCCTAAAACTCATTCAGCCTAAAATGCAAGTAGTCTAAAACCCACTTAACCTTCAATACATTACGCCTAAAACTTGTTCAGTCTAATATGCATGTAGCCTAAATCCTATGTAACCTAAGACGCATATATCCTTTAATTCTTATAGCCTAAAATATATTTAACCTATACAGCATTTATCCTGAACTTTATTAAGCCTAAAATTCATGTAGCCTAAAACCTCTTTAACCTAAAATCCATTTAGCCTAAAATCAGCCAAAAAATCTTTCAGCCTAAAATGCAAGTTGTCTAAAACCTTTTTAAGCTAAAATAAATGGGTTTAGGCGACATGTATTTAAATACATATTGCCTAAATCTGATTTAACCTAAAATGCATTGAGCCTAAAAGTTATTTCGCCTAAAGTGCATGAAACCTTAAACCCATTTGACATAAAATGCATATAACATAATTGAATTTTAACTAAAATCCATTTGAATTATAAGTTCATTTAAAATATCAAAATACATTTAACTTGAACTGTAATTAGCCTAAAACTTAATGCATAAAGTCTAAATCTCATTTAACCTAAAATGTATTTAAACTAAATCCCATTTAACCTGAAATGCATTTAGCCTAAATCCCATTTAACCTTATATGCATTCAGCCTAAACTCATTCAGCCTAAACTGCAGGTTGTCTTCAAGCTATTTACCCTGATAGACATTAAGCGTATAACTGAATCAGCTTAAAATGAATTTACCCTAAAGCCCCTCTAATCTAAAATGAATTAATACCAATTCAGCCTAAAATGCATGTAGTCTAAAACCTCTTTAACCTAAAATGCATTAAAACTAAACTTATTTTGCCTAAAATGCTTGTAGCCTAAAACCCATATAACCTAAAATGCATATAGCTTAAAATGCATATAGCTTAAATGAATTTAAACTAAGATACATATAACTTAAAATGCAAGCAGCCTAAAACTTATTAAGCTTAAAATGCATACATCCTAAATCCCATTTAACCTAAAATAAATTTAGCCTAAAACTCGTAAGGCCTAGATTGTAAGCTGTCTAAAACCTATTTAACATTAAATGCATTAAGCCTAAAACTTAATCAGCCAAAAATGAAAGTAGACTAAAACTCTTTAAACCTGAAATGCATTCAGCCTAAAACTCTTTCAGCCTAAAATGAATGTAGTCTAAAACTCCTTAAACTTGAAATGCATTCAGCCTAAAACTCATTCAGCCTAAAATGCAAGTAGTCCAAAATACATTTAACCTAAAATGCATTAAGCCTAAAACTTGATGAGCATAAAATGCATGTAGCCTAAAACCTATTAAACCTAAAATGCATAAAGCCTACAATTTTTATAGCCTAAAATGCATTTAACCGTCTAAAATGTATTTAACCGTCTAAAATGTTTTTAACCGTCTAAAGTGCATTTAATCTAAAATGCATGAAACCTAAATCTCATTAATAGTAAAATCCGAGTAGACTAAAACCTATTAAACCTAAAATGGATATAGCCTTAAATTTTTATAGCCTAACAATGAATTTAAACTAAAATACGTTTAACTTAGGGTAGTAAGTAACTTAGGGTACTTTGTAAGCTGTCAAAGATGACTGTAAAAAAAACTTTTTTCGGTGATAATTTTATTTTAAGCACTAGAACTTCCAAAGCGCGCTACGCGCGCAAAACTATGCTCTTCTAGTTTTTTTATTTTCTGATTGTCCAATTTTATATTTTACCAATATTATTTAATTTGACAATTTCCTAATAAAAAAATCTCCAATTTTTCTATTTACAAATTTTTTTACTTTGACAATTTATTAATAACCTTAACTTCTTAATTTAACAGTTTGAACAATTTTCTAATTTGCCAATCTTCCAGTTTATCATTTTTCAATTTCTCCAATTTTAAAATAACAACTTCTCCAATTTCCTAATTTTCCAATTTTCCAATAACCAAATCTCCAATGTCTTAAATTACCAGCTTACAAATTTTTCTAATTTTCTAATTTTGTAATTTTCTAATTTATCAATGTTTTTACTTTGCCAATATTCCCATAACAATAATGTACTTTTTTTAATATTTTCCAGTTACCCCTCTTCTACTTTTATAAAAAAATCCCAAATAAATTTAAATCTTAAGTATCCTGCTATCAAACTGTACCTATCTTATTATTATCTAGCCTAAATAATAATACTGTATGATATAGATCTTTCTCTAAATTAATATACTGTTTATTAAGGAAAATAAATTTCTGGCTAAGTATGAGATAAAAAAGATTTAAAAATCTTCCTTTATGAGTTATTTTAAAAAAATTAATAAACGTCTAATATGGGAAAATTAAATTGTTTCTACAAATATAAATTGTTTAAACAATCAAAATATCTTGAAAATTGCAGACGAATAAATTCGTGATATTTTTTAATAATAACAGTCGTAAGCAAAATTTTTCTAAGAGAATTTAAAAAAAAAAAATTATTAAAAATTTCGATTGTTTAAACAAATACAATAAATATTTAATGCACAAATTTTCTGTCAATTGTTATTAAAGAATCAATGTCTGTTAAAAAATCTTTTTAAAACTCTCTTGCTTTTAGAATCACAACTGTGAACTTTTCTTACTAGAGGGCGCCAAATGCAAGATAAAAAGCATGTAGCCTAAAACCTCTCAACCTACAATTAATTTAGCCTAAAACTCATTCAACCTAAAATGCGAGTAGTTTAAAACCTATTTAACTTAAAATGCATGCCTAAAGCCACTTGTTTTAGGCTATACCTTGAATGCATTAAACCTTGAATACATGTAGCCTAAAACTCAATTAGCCTAAAATGCAAGTAGCCTAAAACGAATTTAACCTTAAATGCATTAAGCCTATAACTTGTTCAGCCTAGAATGCATGTAGCCTAAAACCCATTTAACCCAAAATGCATAGGGCCTAAAATTCATATTGCCTAAAATGCATTTATCCTAAAACTTATGTAAAATAAATCTCATTCAATCTATATTCCATTTAACCTAAATCTCATTTATCCTAAGTCTCATATAACCTAAAATGTATTTAAGCTGGATCGTAATTTACCTAAAATGGAGTAAGCCTAAATCCCATTTAACCTAAACGTTACTTAACCTAATTCCAAGTTAACCTCAAATGCATTTAACTTAAATTCCATTTAACCTAAAATGAGGCTTTACAAGCCGTAATGTAATAGTGTGATACACTGGTTAGTTTCCCGCCCAGCTACTGCGGCGCTTTTGTCGCTACACACAGATGTAAAATTTGTATAACGACATGTCAGTAATGTGCGTTAGTAAATACCAACACATATTTAACTGCCATGTCGCTATACAAATTTTGCATCTGTGTGTAGCGACAAAAGCGCCGCAGTAGCCGGGCGGGAAACTAACCAGTGTATCACACTAATATATTACGGCTTGTAGAACCTGCCTAAAATGCGTATAGCCTAAAAAGCATATAACCTAAAACTCATTAAGCTAAAATGCATTTAACTTAAAATGCACTCAGCCTACAACTTATTCGGCCTAAAATGCTTGTAGCCTAAATGTAGTTAACAGAATATAACATTAAATAAGATTTAGGGTAAATGGGATTTAGGTTAAATGCATTTTAGGTTGCATAAGAATTAGGTTAAATGGGAATTATGTTAAATAGAGTTTAGGCTAAATAGCATTTTTGATGAATGCATGTTAAGTTTAAATAGGAGTTAGGCTAAATGCATTTTAGGCTTAACATAATTTTGGATAAATGTATTTTAGGTTAAATGGGCGATAGGAAAAATCGGAGTTAAGCTGACTGCATTTAGGTTAAACAGGATTTAGGCTGAATGCATTTTAGGTTAAATGAATTTTAGGCTGAATGCATTTTAGGTTAAATGGAATTTAGGCTTAATTCCTTTTAGGCTATATGGTTTAGGACAAATAGGTTTTAGTGAATATTCATGCTCCTACTCGGTTTTGTACTTCAAATCAGAGTAGCAGTTGTTTTTCTCATTTTAAGGTTCACTTCCACACTGAGGTTGTCCCGAAAGATCTTGACATTCTAGACATCGGTTTTGCTCTTGAAAACGGTGTAGCAGTTATTTTTTTTATTTTGAGCTTTACTTTTCCAAAGACGTTGACCTAAACGACCTATAGACCCTACAGACATCGAATTATTGAATACGGTGTAGCAGTCATTTTACACATTTTAAGGTTAACTTTTCCGAAGACATTGACCCGAACAACCTGGACATCAAACTTTTTCTTGAAAAAGGTGGAGGAGTTATTTATTCTATTTTGAGGTTAACCTTGCTAAAGAGGTTGACCGAAACGACATGGACGTCAAATTTTCTCTTAAATACGGTATAGCAGGTATTTTTTTACATCTTAAGGTTAACTTCCCCGAAGAAGTTGACCCAGACTTCCTGCACATCGGTTTTGCTCTTGAAAACGGTGAAGCAGTTATTTTTCAAATCTTAAGGTTAACATTGCATTGAAGTATATAACGTTAAAAATAACGAATTTTTTTTTTTTTTTTTTAATAAAAACTAAATATTTAGAAACATTATATACGTTTAATAAAAAAAATACATTCGTTAAATCACAAATCTAGGGTATAACTGTAAAAAACAATAAAAAAAACATCATTGACACAGATTTTCGCCCTTATCTGGCAGCACAATGAAATGTAGACTTTCTCACCTACGTTGTTCGAAAGCAAATAAAAAATCGAGTTATAAAAATGGACGACTTTGAAAATTAAGTGAGCGGACGACATCGTTCTTGTCAAAAACACAAAATTTTGACAATAACGAAGGCCGTCCGCTAACTTCATTTTTGAAGTCGTATATTTTTATTAGTCGATTTTTTATTTGCTTTCGAACCACGTAGGTGAAAAAGTCTACATTCTATTTTTTGTGTCAGAAAAAGTAAAAAAACTGTCAAAATTTTGGGTTTTTGACAATAACGAAGGCCGTCCGCTAACTTAATTTGTTAAGTCGTCCATTTTTATAAGTCGATTTTTTATTTGCTTTCGAACCACGTAGGTGAAAAAGTCTACATTTTATTTTTTGTGTCAGAAAAAGTAAAAAATCTCTCAAAATTTTGGGTTTTTGCCAATAAAGAAGGCCGTCCGCTAACTTAATTTTTGAAGTCGTCCATTTTTATAAGTCGATTTTTTATTTGCTTTCGAACCACGTAGGTGAAAAAGTCTACATTTTATTTTTTGTGTCAGAAAAAGTAAAAAATCTCTCAAAATTTTGGGTTTTTGCCAATAAAGAAGGCCGTCCGCTAACTTAATTTTTGAAATCGTCCATTTTTATAAGTCGATTTTTTATATGCTTTTGAACCACGTAGGAGCAAAAGTCTACATTTTATTTTTTGTGTCAGAAAAAGTCAAAATTTTGTCAAAATTTTTGGTTTTTGCCAATAAAGAAGGCCATCCGCTAACTTAATTTTTAAAGTCGTCCATTTTTATAACTTGATTTTTTATTTGCTTTCGAACCACGTAGGTAAAAAAAACTACATTTTATTTTTTCTGCCAGAAAAAGTCGAAAATTTGTCATGAATTGGGGTTTTTGCCAATAACGAAGGCCGTCCGCTAACTTAATTTTTAAAAGTCGTCCATTTTTATATGTCGATTTTTTATTTGCTTTTGAACCACGTAGGTCAAAAAGTCTACATTTTATTTTTTGTGTCAGAAAAAGTAAAAAATCTGTCAAAATTTGGGTTTTTGCCAATAACGAAGGCCGTCCGCTAACTTAATTTTAAAAGTCCTCCATTTTTTAAACTTAATTTTTTATTTTGCTTTTGAACCACGTTGGTGAAAAAGTCTACATTTAATTGTGCTGCCAGATAAGGGCGAAAATTTATTTTTTATTAAAAAATCAATGCAATAGGTTAACTTCCCATCAAAGGTTGACAAAAACGACCTAAACATCGAATTTTCTCTTAAAAACGGTGTAGCAGTAATTTTTTATATTTTGAGGTTAACTATCCCAAAGACGTTGACCCAAACGACCTTGTCATCTAATTTCCTCTTGAAAACGGTGTAGCAGGTATTTTTCACATTTTGAGGTTAACTTTCCTGAAGATGTTGACCGGAACGACTTAGCCATCGGTTTTGTTTTGGAAAACGGTGTTGCAGTAATTTTTTATACTTTGAGGTTATCTTTTCCGAAGATATTGACCCGAACGAGCTAGTCATCGAATTTTTTCTTGAAAACGGTGTAGCAGGTATTTTTCACATTTTGAGGTTAACTTTCCTGAAGATGTTGACCGGAACGACCTAGCCTTCGGTTTTGCTCTGGAAAACGGTGTAGCAGTAATGTTTTATATTTTGAGGTTAACTTTCCTGAAGACGTTGACCCGAACGACCTGGTCATCGAATTTTCTCTTGAAAACGGTGTAGCAGGTGTTTTTTACATTTTGAGGTTAACTTCCTCGAAGAAGTTGATCCAGACATCCTGCACATCAGATTTGCTCTTGAAAACGGTGAAGCAGTTTCTTTTTACATTTTGAGGTTAACTTTCCCTAAAAAGTTGACTCAAACGACCTGGACATCGGTTTTGCTCTTGAATACCGTGTAGCAGTTATTTTTCACATTTTGAGGTCAAGTTCCTCGAAGAAGTTGACCCGAGCGACCAGGATATCTGTAGCAAATTCTGTAGCAATTCTCGCTTAGCGAGAACTGCTAACTTTCCGTATAGTGTGCGAAAAAATATCGCATGACACGCATGCGGATAATTTGGCGATTCTTGAGAGTGTGAGCTACCACACTCGCCTTCGCCTCGTGTTGTAAACCTCGCACTCTAGGAATCTCCAAATTACCGCACTTGTATCATAATGTACTATTACTTAAAATTTGAAGACTGTGAAAAAAACATGGACGTCAAAGCGCGTAGAGCGAACACAGACCTTTTAGTCACCGCACCCCGGTTGACTAACACTAAATTTTCCATTAATTAAAAGTATCATCTGGGTTAAAATTACTAAGAATCTCTGAATTTTCAAATACGTCGATTAAGTAGGTTTCTAGTTCACAAATCATATGAATGTTACTTCTGATTAGCAAATAAGTTTGACTTTAAAATTCTGAGAAAATTTGAATAGTTTAAATATTAATTATTTTGTTTATTAGCTTTTATTCTTGAAATTAGCAACAACAAAAATTATTTTAAACTAAACACACCGTGAAAGAAGGACGATATTATTCAATTTTATTGTGTCAACCTTTTAAATAGTATTTTTCTGTTTACAAATCTCTCTGATGAAAATGCTATTTTAAACTAAATCGTAACTGCTAATTTTTTCAAGATATATATAGGTATACATCACAGCCAAAAACACTGCAACCGCAAACAACTCGTGCTGTTCGGCGGAACCTTTATAGCAAGACCCTTGCGTCTGTGGACAAAAACCATTCCCCCCCCCCCCTTTAGAGATATGCAAATGATTCGAATCGAATCACAAAGGTTCGAATTCGAACTATTCGAAGATTTCGAATCAGCATAGTTCGAAATTCGAATCAACTAGTAAAAATATTTTTTACTTTTAATAAATATAAAATCCATTGATCAATTAGGAATTTATTAATTTACAAATTTGTCACAAGATTGATAATATAATTTTAAAATGAATTATTTCATTTATTTACATAATATAAGTTTACACCAAAAATTAACTTAATTTAAAAATGGGCTTTGATATTAGGTACAGACAAATTAAATAAAAAGGTCTACTAAAAATATACTTATTAACTTATATAATCACTTTGAAATATTAAAACAACTTTTAATAGTAAGTCATCTGAAGCAAAATTTGTAAGCATTTCAAATTTTTAACCCTCGAGTCTTTCTTTCAATTTTTGAACAAGATATTCTAATTATAATTGCTTTATATTATTCGATCTACTCCAGTCGGTTAGTCCGACAAATTTCGAAGGTATTGTATGTGTAATTTTTCAGTCAATATTTGTAAAATTACAGATTCTTCGTTAAAATCGTTATATTTTATTTTTAAAACAATTTTCAGTAGGCAATAGATTTAAAAGTAGATTTAAAAAATTTCCAAAAACTGTAATTTTCTGAAAGTAATTCAATAAGATTATACTGCATCTGATTTGAGGTGCAGGACCCACCCATAAGGACATTCCTACACCCATGCGCCTACGCATGAATCCGGGACCGAGATACGCTCGGTCAACGCGATTTGGGAATTTCCCAAATCTACCGATTCCCACAGGGCGGTAAGACCCTGTGGATCCTCGGTTCCCACACAGCAGTAGTCACTTCACATCGACAACGGCGAAGCACCTACTACTGAGTGGGGGGCCGGGACCTTTCTAATCCCTAGCAGCTAAGCAGGCTGCTACCCGAGTTGAGACCGCAACTCACACGTCGTGATTGGTAGGAGTTCTGTGACCCCGATCATGTCAGATAGCATGCAAAGGGTCCGTCGCTCCTACCAACCGCTAGCCCCAAGCGATGTGGGCTGTAACCACTGCCACCAAGAGTCCAACCCAGTGACCGGGACGGGAGGATGGAGAGCCATGCTAACCCCCTCCCGCGGGCCCCGGTCGCCCTTGGCACCGTTTATACCCTGGTATGGGTCATTCAATAAGATTAAAAACAATACTTTTTTTTATTACTTCCAGGTGTAAAAATGTGGTAAAAATATTAAAAAATGTGGTAAATTTGAATTTAATATCACGCAACAATTTTTAAGCTAATTTTTTACCACATTGTTATATTTATTAAGAAGTAATATTTTAAGAACTTTAATTTAATAACATAACAGTAACAAAGTAATAAAAAATATTTAACTTGAATTAAATAACTTATATATCCTATTGTCCATCAATTACTAAGTTTCATAGCGGAAAAATAAATTTCAGTTATGAGGTTCACAAAATTGTTACTGAAGTATTTAATCGAAAACATAAAACTTAATACTATTTTTTGAGCCCCAGTAAAAATTTATATACAAACACAAAATTAATAAAATCATTTTAGAATATTATCATACGATAAATAAATTGTGTTATAACAAGAAATACTTATGGTTGATTCTCCTGAAAGGGATCACTTCACGTGTCTCCAACGAGAGTTTCAACATTTACAATAGTTTTTTTTTATATTTCCTTAAGTTTACAATTTTAAAAAAAAAAAATTTTTTGTGTACATTTTTGTATCTATACATATTGTTGTAAAAATTCTAGTTCAAGTTTTTCTTAATAAAAAATATTCTTCTATTTTATCTTCTGGTTTTGGTTACAACTACTAAGCATTTTACAATTCTATTTTAACCTTATTTGAAAAATGGTAATTCAGTATTATTATATGAAAAATTAAAGGACAGAATCTAACGTTTATTTTTCACTTATATTTGTTCCATATAAGATTGAAAATGACGTTTAAATTATTCATTAAAGTTATATTATCAGTGCGAGTAAAAATTCAGATTCATCTCCAAAGCCTCCATTTCTCGTTAATAAAAGCATATTTTTAAACGTTTGAAACATTATATGTAATCTACTTCTAAATAAAAGAAAAAGTAACCCAAAAATATTATTTAATCATGTCTTAATATTTTTAAATATTAAAAAATATGCATTTTTCTTCTACGAAACTTTTCATCTGCGAAGCCTTTTTCAAATTTGTGAGATGATCTTGTTTTATTTTTACTTTTAGCATTACAATTATTATAAAAAATCTAATCTTTGATCAAATGGTTCTCGTTTTATTTTAATAAAAAAGGTAAAATATATCATTCATAATTCCAGAAAATTAATATAAAAAATTTAAGCCTGAAAATTAAAAATAATGTTTGTTTACCAAAATCAATTTTATAGTATTTCTAACTTTTAAGGTATGTGACAATAAAATGCTTCTATAGGTCGTAGATTTGCAAATTAATTTTGCGCAACTTATGTTTTTCTTTTTGAACCTCTTTGGAACTTATTTAACAAAAAATAATCCAGAAAATTAAAAAATTTTATATTTTACTTTTTAAAACAAAATCAGGTCTCTTTCAGGAGAATCACCCTAATTCAAAATAAAGAATTTAAATACCTTTAACGGATAATGAAAAAACTGAAAAAAAAACTTTTTGAGGCACAAAATTCACGTGATGTGCACAGAAGAAAATAAACTAATTTTTTCTCTTCAAATACGCACAAAAAGCTTCATCTATACAAACAACAAATATGAAAAACTACATAAGGTGCTGCCATTGTATACAAAAAATTTATACGAAATGTTTATCTTGGGTGCGATTCGAATTCGAATCACTTCTGATTCGATTCGATTCGATTTGAGGCCGAAAAATCCTGATTCGGGGACGCATGAAATTTGCCCAAAATCTAATTGGCATACACGCCGATTAGCATAATTTTATGAGTCAGAACTTTCATGTATTTGACGAACCATGTAGCCGATACTCCATGAGACCGATACTTAACTCAACCGAACTTTCATGCGACCGACAAATCATGCAACCGAACTTTCATGTGGCCCACATTTAATGTGTTAGAACTTCCATGTTGCCGACAAAATATTCAACCGACAATTCATGTTTCAGACAAACCATTCAGCCGACATTTCATATGGCGGACACATAATTTTGCCGACAACTCATGTAACAGAACTTCCATTTTGCCGACAATCCATGTGTCCGACAAATCATTAAGCCGATATTCCATGTGACCGACTCTTAATGCAACCGAACTATCATGTGTCAGAACGTTTTACCAAAAAACTATATGCGTCCTCGTTTAATTCTATTAGATAAAAAAGAATGGAGAGATGATTTTTTGAAATACGTTCTGCCACATGATAGGTCGCTTGCATTAAGAGTCGGTCACATGAAATTTCGGCTGATCGATTTGTCGGCCACATAGATTGTCGGCTACCCCCACAGCACCAAAAATTTCCTGAAAATTTATTAAAAATTTATTTGCAAACTTCGGAATATTTAGGTGCAAAGCTTAGCGAAAATTGTGTAAAGATTTAAATGTCCCGATTAAATAAATGTTTAGCGTAAAAGTTGTCTGAACATTTAAATTTACATTTTCGTAAAATTTTCGTGGCGAAAGTTTCCTGAACATTTAAATTTACATTTTCGTGAAATTTTCGTCGCGAAAGTTTCCTGAACATTTAAATTTACATTTTCGTGAAATGTTCGTCGTGAAAGTTGACTAAAGATTTAAATTAAATTTTCGTGAAATTTTTGTCGCAAAAGTTGATTCAACATTTAAATTAAATTTTCGTGAAATTTTCGTAGTGAAATTTGACTGAACATTTAAACTGAATATTTGTGAAATGTTTGTTGCAAAAGTGGATTGAACATTTAAGTGAATATTTGCTAAATGTTGAGCGGAAAGTTGACTAAATAAAAAAAATTATATTAAATAGAACACACAGGAAATTGTAAGTTGAAAGATTGTATTAGATTAAGGATTTGTAAAACCTTACAGAATCTTCAAAATTTTATTCAATAAATGTGTTTATATTAATTTAATTACTGTTTAATTTACTTGTTCCCCTTCTATTTCCCAAGCAGCACGTAATATTACATGAATATCACAGTGACATCATATTGTAATATTGGTAATATTACGGGGTGATATTGACGTAATATTGACGTGATATTGAAATGTCCGCCTCAAGGTAATATCTAATATTATAAGTAATATTACAAATATTTATTTATTTAAATATTTATTTTACATTAAATAAAATATTTTAAAAAAACCCGGCTCACACGGGGTTCGAACACGCAACGTTCGACACGACGTGAATACGCCTTGTACCTCTCGGCCATCTAGATCTTGGAATGTATTTCGGAAAGTGTTCTTCATGTAGTACCTTAAATTCTCTTTGGTACAATATGAAGAACACTTTCTGAACTATATTCCAAGAGCTAGATGGCCGAGAGGTACAAGGCGTATTCACGTCGTGTCGAACGTTGCGTGTTCGAACCCCGTGTGAGCCGGATTTTTTTAAAATATTTTATTTAATGTAAAATAAATATTGAAATAAATAAATCTTTGTAATATTACCGTAATATTACTTGTAATATTACCTTGAGGCGGACATTTCAATATCACGTCAATATTACGTCAATATCACCCCGTAATATTACCAATATTACAATATGATGTCACTGTGATATTCATGTAATATTACGTGCTGCTTGGGTTAATATAATTTTTTTATTCGGTTAACTTTCCGCTTAACATTTACCAAATATTCACTTAAATGTTTAATTCACTTTTGCGACAAACATTTCACAAATATTCAGTTTAAATGTTCAGTCAAATTTCACTACGAAAATTTCACGAAAATTTAATTTAAATGTTGAATCAACTTTTGCGACAAACATATCACGAAAATTTAATTTAAATGTTGAATCAACTTTTGCGACAAACATTTCACGAAAATTTAATTTAAATCTTCAGTCAACTTTCACGACGAACATTTCACGAAAATGCAAATTTAAATGTTCAGGAAACTTTCGCGACGAAAATTTCACGAAAATGTAAATTTAAATGTTCAGTCAACTTTTACGCTAAACATTTATTTAATCGGGACATTTAAAACTTTACACAATTTTCGCTAAGCTTTGCACCTAAATATTCCGAAGTTTGCAAATAAATCTTTAATTAATTTTCAGGAAATTTTCGGTGCTGTGGGGGTACATGGTTTGTCGGCTACATGAAAGTTCTGACATATTAACCACATTAAGGTAGTTCTATTGGTTCAGTGGTTCTCAAATCAAAATTTGTCATTTTTTACTTATTTTGTAATGTTTAATGAAAAGCGCCAACTTCAAGGAGTAGAGTCTCTCCCTTTTGTATTTAATAAAAAAAATCGGGCTAGTACGAGTTACACTAGTACCAAGTCGAAGGGTTCCGTATCGCTCTAATTTTTTTCAATTATATGAGGCAGAGATTAAAAATTTTCCACCCAGAAACCATTTTTAAATAGTATATTAAGCAACAAGGGGTTAAAGGCAGCCATTTGTTTACGCTGATGTTTGTGTACGCGAGTGACGGTCGAGGGCGAAGCCCGAGACAAAACGAGTACACAAACATCATTGTAAACAAATTGGACTGACTTTAAACCCGTGTTGCTTACGATACTTTTTATTCCAAAGACACAAAAGAGGTGCTTTTAAATTCTTGTAGGTTAGGGTTGAAATGCGTTCATTTGTTTGACTGTATGAAAATGGCGTCCATTTTTTCCCTAAGGTTAAAAAAATGCATGGATCAGCTGTTCATTTTTTCCCTAGGGAAAAAATGGACGCCATTTTCACACGGCCGAACAAATGAATGCGTTTAGACCCTGCCTACAGGCATCTAAAAGCGCCATTTTTGTGCCTGTGGGATAAAAAATATTTTTTATTATTCACTAAATAAAACTTTATTGGTACAAATTTTTAGCACTATATGCCAAAAATTTTGCAGCTGAATGGTCAGGGCCGTTTCTAGCACGTTTTTAGGGTTTCTTGGTTCGGGACCGAAACCCTTCTAGTGAGATTTTGTCGTCCGTCCGTCGTTCACAGCCAATAGCTGTCAATTTGAGTTTGTATGCGAGAAAGTGGGAGATAGTGAAAGACAGAGACAGAAACATCCGAATGGTTCCGGAGACATCCGAATGATTCCGGAAACCATCGAATGGTTACGGAAACGCCCGAATGATTCCAGAAACATTCGAATGTTTCCGGAAACACCCGAATGGTTACAGAAACACCCGATGGTTACGGAAACACTCGAATGGTTACGGAAACACCCGGATAATTCCAGAAACACCCGAATGGTTACGGAAACATTTAAATGGTTACGGAAACATCTGAATGGTTACGGAAACACCTGAATGGTTCCGTAAACATAATAAATTATACAAGAGAAACAGAATTAGAGACTGCGAAAGAGAGGAGACTAGTTTTTTACAATTTTTCTGGTTGTTTGTGAGAGGGAGGTTAGTAGGGATTAAGAGAAAGCTACGAAACTCACAATTGTAGGATTATTGCGCCTGCTTTTTGTACTGTTTATTTAAATATGTTTTTAAAAAATAAGGAGTTAACCAATTATTATTCAAACTATTTTTTAAAAAAAACGCGAATTTTGGATAGTACATTCTATGAAGACAAACATTAACCCTTTGCCTACGCTACAAAATCCCCACTTTGGTGTCTAACCACATGATCGTTTCATGGACACGAAAGATGCATGTGTTGGCAGCCGAGTTTCAGGATCGTATTCACAACAAAAGAACAAGATCTTTGAGCAAAGAAAAATTTGTAAATTAATTATAGAGAAATTATATTAAATTAAGTAAAAGATTATTTATTAGATTTCATTTGAGAATTATATTAAAGTTTAACCTGAAAATTATGCACAAAAAAGGCTTAAGTTTAATAAAAAGTCGTCATGTGTAACATAACCTTAAAAGTGAAATGTCAAAACTGATAGTAACAACTATTTATCTAAAAATTAAATAATCACTAATTATATTGCTTTCTAAACATAAATAATTCTAAGCTATAAATTTTCAAAAAATAATAACCTCAGAACTCTTCAGAATTCTCGTATAACTGTTGAACCTGTTTTTAAAACTTTACTGAGACGGGGCACCGACGCCTCAATAAAACTTTTGGAATACGATCCTGATCTCTTTAAATGAATTTAGATGGAACTAATACATCCCTGTTCATAAATGCTGAACTTCCGGTTTATTGTTTATCTATTGTTCGAACAATAAACCGGAAGGACAGCATTTATGATCATGGGTGTACATTAATCTTTATGTAAATGAGTGCTGTCATTGGTTAGTCTCCTTCCATAAGCCCAAATAGACGATTTTAGACGATAACGGTTATTTGAGTAGGCAGAGGGTTAACAAACTTCTATATATTTTTCCCGTAATCTACACGTAAATCTACATACATGTACCAAATTGCAGCATCCTAAGTCAAATAGTTTGGAAGATTAGGGGGGGGGGAGGACATGGTCATTTTTTTGAATTTTTCTTTAAAAAAATCGTACTTTTTGACTAATAAACACTATGAAGACCGCCTTTTCGAAAATTCTCTATAATTATCCTGTAATCTACACGTAAATTTACATAAGTGTACCAAATTGCAGCATTCTAAGTCAAATAGTTTAAAAGATTAGGGGGGGACATGGTCTTTTTTTTCATTTTTTCCAAAAATCGTATTTTTGGCTAGTAAACATTATGAAGACCGCATTTACGAAAGTTCTCTATAATTTCCCTGTAATCTTAACGTAAATCTACATACATGTACCAAATTGCAGCATCTTAAGTCAAATAATTTGGAAGATTAGGGGGGGGGGGGGAACAGGGTCATTTTTTCGAATTTTTTTCAAAAAATCGTACTTTTTGGCTAGTAAACACTATGAAGACCTCCTTTTCGAAAGTTCTCTAAAATTTTCCTGTAATCTACACGTAAATCTGCATATGTGTACGAAATTGCAGCATTCTAAGTCAAATAGTTTAAAAGATTAGGGGGCAACATGGTCTTTTTTTTGCATTTTAGGGCAAAAAAGTGGTTTTTGCTGGATTTCGGCATGTTCATGAGCTCGAATCGCGTTTTCCAAATCATTTTCGTAAATCCATGGTGAAATTACATATGAGTACCAAATTGGATGTCTCTAGCTCATATAGTTTAGAAGTTAGAGGGGGTCGAAAACGGACACACATAGTAATTTCAATAGGGTTCCGTTTTACGGTACGGAACCCTAAAAATGAATAAAACGTCTAAACGTGTATTTCAAAATACTATTTTTCGAAATTTAGTACCGCAAGACACATTTTTCAAAATAGGATCTTATTCCTTATACTTTAAAATATAATTTAGTAGTTTTTATTTTTAATCCTAAAAAAAATCTATTGCGTGGTAAGCAAATTGTATTTTTTAGCCATGGCTTCTACTTTGTTACATGTTAATAAGTTCAACTTCCTTCTTAAATATCTTAAGAAGTAGCACCGCTTCCTACTTTAAAAAAATATCATTGTATTCGTTACATGTTCTATTATATGATATTTTAATTAAAAAAATATTTAAAGAAAAATTATTTTCGAGAGAACTACCTTAACCATTCAGCCGACAATTCATGTTGCAGACAAATCATTCAGCCGACATTCCATGTAACCGACACATAATTTTGCCGAAATTTCATTCGGCCGACAATTCATGTGACACACAGTTAACCAAAATGGTTGTTCTGCCCAGTTAAAAATTCCTGTACTGGAACCTTAAAGGAACGTTAAAGGATTCTGAAGTGTTCTTGTGCAAGATCCTTTAACGATCCTTAAAGGATCTTTGAAGGATCGTTAAAGGATCTTGTATATGAACCCCTGAAGGAAATTGAAACAGAGTACTTGTACAGGTTCTTGTACAGGAACATTTACTGTACAGGATCCTGCATGGGATTACGATGAAAGTTCCAATTTATGTTCCCGTAGAGATTCTCATAAATGTTCCTCTATAAGTTATTATTGCCCAATGGGAAACTAACGATTGGGGCATTAACGGAATTAATTATTTAATTATTGTTGCTTAAATCTCCAGCCAATATTTGGCAAGAAAGATTTGAAAGGTAGACACATGAGAAATGTATTTTCAGAGGTACAAAATCAGGTCTTATATAAAAGAGCTGAAGAAACTCGATCATGAGAAAGGCAGACCGACGCGCGCCCTATGCCACTTGTCGAAACCACAAACGCGTGAGAATCCGCGGCGCGCAGACGCGGCATAGATGCGGCGGGAATCTTCCACTATTTAAATTTGAATTTTTGAAGCTTTAAATGAAATTCAAGAAGTAAAATATTATTATACAAAATTCATGCAAATTCTTAAATTTGTATCTCTTTCTCATAATTATTAAAAAATAATATGCCTGATTATGAGGAAAAACTTATTATAAATATCATCTGTAAATAAATATTAAATTCTTGAAGATTTGAAAAACTCTTAAAGGAGCGTCTTAAAATTAAAAATTATTGGTCTAAATCTACTTTAACCAATGTTAAATTTTAGAAATTATAAATAGATTAATTAGTTATAAAGAAATGAGAAAAAATTTAGAATGATAAAAGTAAACATTTAATATTAAAATCGGGCAAGTACGAGTTACACCCGTACCAAAATCTAGGGTTCCGTACATTTACGAAACAAAGATGTACCTTATTAACAAACAGAGAGCTCTAATTTGGTACACATATGTATTTTCACGTGTAGATTACAGGGAAATTATAGGGATTGACAGTCAAAACGTTGTCAAAAAAAGAAAAACTGCAAATTTTCGAAAAAAAAGTTTTTTCCTCATAACTTTGAAACTATTTGAGCTAGAGGGCTAAAATTTGATACATTTGTATATTTTTAATTTTTTATGTACAGATTATGAAAATTAATTAGAACGTACAAATTATGGAAATACTTCTTCCTTCAAGTACATGAAACTTTTGCTTAAGGGCATGTGCTACGGAGTTAAATTTTTCCACTGAACTTCCGTGCAAAAATTTAGCTCCGTATCACATACCCTTAAGGGTACAGGCTTGTATTTCATATAAATAACATAAAAATCAAGAATTTTTTTTTAGGGGGAGGCCCTGAAATTGTTATAGGGTTTTAGGGCTTATAACAGTCTTGATTATAGGTCCTGTGGTAGCCTTGATCAAGCCTGGTATAAGATTAAAAATTTTTTTTTATTGTTTTCATAATTTTTCAATTATTTTGAAAAAAAAGTGATAACAATTTTCAATTGCGTTTTATATTGTTTTTTTAAATTCTGAGTATACAAATAAAAATTTTATTGGTTTGAGGGGTACTGTAGAACAATTAGGGTGAGCTCTAGCATAGGGGTCTAAACCTCTTTTTGGTGATTTTTTGAATTTTTTTTTTGTGACCTCATAATATTCAATTTTATTTCTAAACATAATTTTTCCATAATCTGCATGCAAAAATACACAAGTGTAACAAATTTTGGCCCTCTAGCTCAAATAATGGCAAAGTTAGAGAAAAAAAACTTTTTTTTCGAAAATTTGCAGTTTTTCCTTGACAACGCTATGGCCATCAATTCAGATTAAGTTCTCTATATTTTTCGTGTAATCTACACGTGAAAATACATATGTGTACCAAATTTCAGACCTCTAGGTCAAATAGTTTAGAAGTTAAAGAAGGGGGGGGGGAATGGTCCATTTTAATGCATTTTTGCTAAAAAAAAGTTGTTATTTCCTTGACAACGCTATGAACATCACCTTGAATCATGTTCTCTATATTTTTCGTGCAATCTACACGTGAAAATACATAAGTGTACCAAATTTCATCCCTCTAGGTCAAATAGTTTAGAAGTTAAGGGGGGGGGGGAATGGTTTTTGGCTACGGACGCACGAGTCTCGCTATAAGGGTTCCGCCGAACACCGGAGGTGTACGGAACCCTAAAAATAATATTAAGTTTGAATCGCGTCAAATATTTATTTATTTTTTAACTTTTCAAAAAACAAATTATTTTTTAAAAGAAAAGTAATTCATGAGAACAAAAATTGGCTCAGAAAAAAATTAATCTTTGTTTGTATATTAAATAGAAAAAAACATTTTAAAATAAAAGATAAATTAAGAATTAAAAAATATTAAACAAGAATTTAATTTTATTAAATTTTAAATTTAAATCACATAAATACAAATAGTCATGTAAGTATTGAAATTTTAAATTCACATTAAAATATGTTTAAATTAAAAGTAAAATTTAACAAATAGTAAAGAATGATAGTTTATATTAATTAATGATTTACCGTAAAACAGGCTAACTTCGCTCATGTAGTTTAACTTCGCTCAGTGGAAACTTTTTTTCAAAATTTATTTATTGTTATCTCTAGGATTAAAAATATAAATTTTTTTTTTTTTGCGTAGGATGTGAAAACCTGCCTTCAGGTACCCTGTAGCCCGTACTACAGGGTTATGCGGGGGTGGCGATGTTCTGCCGACCCGCTAAAAACACACCCTTATTTGGGACCTTAAGACCACTCCCAGGTAGAGCCAGTTTACTGACGTATCGCCTTCAGGAGTGGTCTTATATCCCGCCTCTATCGCCTAAACGATGTTATTCCTTGACCTGCGGGAACTACCTTTGTTGGCGACCATCGAGATCTTTAACCCTCATAACATGTTGGATGAAGGTCTCGATATGCCGCCAATTCTCTTTGGATCGAGTCATTAACAGGACCATGTTCTCCGGTGTAACTTCGCAGTTTACACCGGCGAACATGACCCGTCTTTCGTCGTTCCATCGTGTGCATGTAAAGAGTGTGTGCTCTGCGTCATCCTTTGGGGATTGGCAGTATGCACACTCTGAACTTTCTCGTCTTTTGAAGCGTTCTAGGTACGAGTTAAAACACCCGTGACCTGAGAGCACTTGGGTGAGGTAGTACGAGACTACTCCATGTTTTCGATCTATCCAGGTGGCGAGTGTAGGTATGAGCCGATGTGTCCATCGACCCTTCTCATCCCCGCTCCATCTTGCTTGCCATCTTTCGACGAGTCTGCTTCTCGCATCTCGGCGAATTTGGCCCTTGCTGGGTCTATTGTCGTCCGTGTAACGGGTGGACATCCCATCTTTGAAAAGGAGGAAAATTTCCTCCCTTTCTTGCGCCAAAAGATCTGCCGGCGGGACGCTGGCAAGGACCTGAGCAGCACTCGCAGATACTGTCCCATAGGCAAAGATTATACGCTTAGTGATAATCCTTTGCGAGGACAGTATCTTTTCCAAGATGGTCTTGCTTCTATCTGTTCGCAGGGAGGGAGCCCACACTGGTGCTGCATAAAGCAGCTTTGAGTGGAACACACTCGCCACCAATCTCCTTTTCTTTTCAAAAGGCCCACCGACGTTCGGCATTATACGGGCTAAGCTTATCGCACATTTTGCAGCTTTGTCGGAAGCCACTGCGATGTGGTACTTAAAATTCAGAAACTTGTCGAGTTGTACACCAAGATACTTTATATGCGTGCTCCACTTGACTTCGAATCCGTCTACTTCGAGCCGGGGAAGTTTGTAACCACGTTTGTCTGTGACCATGAGCGCTTCGGTTTTGTCCAGGGCCATTTGAAGACCTCTGGCATCCAGCCAGCTCTTTGTTCGTCGCAGAAATTCGTTCACCAAGATTCCGAGCTCTTCTGCAGTTTCGGCAGAGCATACGATCAACGCGTCGTCCGCGAAGCCGATGATCACCGCACCTTCGGGTAGACCCATTCGCAAGAAGTCATCATAAGAGACGTTCCATACGAATGGTCCTATCCTCGAACCTTGAGGGGCACCTCTTTGCATCTCTTTCTTCAGAGTGCAGGTGTCTCCCTCGTATATTACCCACCTGTCGCTAAGATAATTATTCATTATCCGCAACAGGTAGGGCGGTATTCCTTTGTTTCTCATCGACTTGATGAGATCTTCCCATTTAGCGGTATTAAACGCGTTGCGTATATCTATAGCTACCAAAGCGCAGAAGCTCTTCTTCTTCCCCGGACCCAATTTGTTCTTTCCTTCATTGGCTAGGTCCACTGCCTTTTGTATGGCATCTACTGTGGACAGGCCTTTACGGAAACCAAATTGGTAGTCGGATAGACTATTCTCTCCATTTAAGTGGAGCTGCATCCTCTGCAGAACCATGTCCTCCAGAAGTTTGCCCATCGTATCTAACAGGCATATTGGTCTGTAAGATGAGACACTATCTAGAGGTTTTTTACCTTTCCTTAGGAGGACCAGCCTCTGTCGTTTCCAGTCCCGGAAGAACTCTCCTCTTCTTAGGCAGTTGTTGAAGCAATCTAAGAGAATCTGGGGTGAAGCAACGATCACTTGTTTAAGTATCTCGTTACTTATCCTATCGATTCCAGGCGCCTTGCCTGGCTTCAATCTTCTGCCGGCTTGGTGGAGCTCTACAAAAGTGAAGAGTTCCTCCTCACGGACTTCACAGTCACTCCAGTCCATTCTAGGCCATGGTTCTGCTGGTGGAAACAAGGCCCTGATTATTTGACGCACCCAATCGGGATTGTCCAGGCCGGGGGTCTTTTGCTTCGTAACCAATTTCTTGGTGACGATTTTATAGCCCAGACCCCATGGGTCCTTCTCGACATCCTCGATTAGGGTCTTCCAACACTTTCGCTGTGAAGCTCGAATCTCCTTTCTGAGGATCCTCTTGGCCTCTATATATGCGTCCTTTAGCATAGGATCTCCCTTAGAGCGGGTGTATATCCTTCTTGCTCTGACGCATGCTTTTCGCAAAGAGGCCAGCTCCTCTGACCACCAGTATACATTACGTCTTCTGGGAGTGGTACTCTTAAAGGAGCGTCTTAAAATTAAAAATTATTGGTCTAAATCTACTTTAACCAATGTTAAATTTTAGAAGTTATAAATAGATTAATTAGTTATAAAGAAATGAGAAAAAATTTAGAATGATAAAAGTATACATTTAATATTAAAAATAATATTAAATTTGGATCCTCCCTTTCAATAATCAGTTACTTAATTAACCCTTTTAAAAAAGTAACATTTTTAAAACTATTCCCCTTAATAATAATAATCACATTAAAAGTTTTGAAAATGAATTAGTAACTCTTTTAGTTTACAGAAGTTTAAAGAAATTTAATTAAATTGAATATAATATTAGGTACGTTTATAATTAAAACTTGAAACAATTATGTATTTATATTTTACTGTTTTCAAACGTGTATAGGTATTTTTTTGGGGTCTCTGATTACGAATCTGAAGTTAGATTTTTAATATTCAAAATGGCGGATCCAATATGGCGGAACAAATTTATTAAAATTTCTTGAAATCGGTTGAAACGGAGTTACTCGGGGGTTTTGGGATCGCTGGTTGCGTATCTGAAGTTAGATTTTCTAAAGTCGAAATGGCGGATGGAAAATTTGAATTCTTATCTGATTCAGTTCAAATTCGTTACTAAATATTCGGCAAAAATTGTATGTTCTAATGTCACAATGTTTTAAAGAAAAAAAAAACAAAAAAGACTCTTAATTTTGTCTACCTCCACGTGGTAAGAGTCGGTTAACGTTCATAAAAAACGGCAAAAGACAATAAAATTCATTTTCAAAAGGTTTCGTACTCCATATTGAATCTACCATTCTGAATTTAGAGAATCTGACTTCAGATACGTAATCAGCGACCCCAAAAAACCCCGGATAACGACTTTGAACTGAATCAGACGAATATTAAAATTTTTGATCCGCCATATTGAATCCGCCATTTTGAATTTTGAAAATCTAACTTAAGATTCGAAATCAACGACCTCAAAAACCCTCGAGTAACAAGTTACAACCGATTTCAATAAATTTTAATAAATTTTATCCGCCATATTGGAACCGCTATTTTGAATTTTGAAAATTTAACTTCAGATTCGTAACCAGCGACCCCGAAAACCCCCGAGTAAGAAAATTTAGGCGAATTCGAGGACATTTTGGCGATTAGTAAAATATGTGCATGAGCTTGAAAATTTTGCAATGGATTTGACGCCATATTAGGTCTGCCATCTTGAAATTTTTAATTCTGCCCTACATATCTTTAAAGTGGACAATTTTTATGCACTTTTGGTTGAAAGCAAAGTTATATGCGCACACTGTCTCTGGGTGAAAAAAAATGTAAAAATTGAAATTTTTATTTGGTTTTTTTACATAAAAACCGCCATATTTAATTTTGGTATGAAAAAAATTGATTTTTGACTTCAGATTCGAAAAGAGCACATCCAAGACCTAAAGAAAATGTACCTTCGGTAAACAATATTATTTAGTTTGATGGTAAAAACATAGCTTGAAAATGAACAAAAAATTTTTCAGTTTCAGGCGTTAATGGGTCAAACAGAAAAAAACATTTTAAAATAAAAGATAAATTAAGAATTAAAAAATATTGAACAAGAATTTAATTTTATTAACATTCAAATTTAAATCACATAAATACAAATAATCATGTAAGTATTGAAATTTAAAATTCACATTCAAATATGTTTAAATTAAAAGTAAAAAGCAAATTTTAAAGAATGATAGTTTATAATGATTTAATTTAATTTTTTATTCCTTCCGTTTCTCACATGCGCAAAAATAAAAGTTTTTTTTGGCTGAAACTTGGAAACAAATTCTTTAAATTTGAATATAAACTAAAAATGAAAAAAATTTCATATATACATATGTAAACAATTTTTAAATTTGAATGATTTAACTAAATTATTTTTTTATACAAAATACTATCTTTCTTAATATAGCTATACAGAATATATAAAAAATATGGACAAGGAAACATTGAAATTTGTTTTTAAAAATAAAAAATAAACTTTTTAAAGTTAAAAGTTAAATTACAAAATTTTTTAAATTTTGATAAATTAAAATTAATACTAAACTTGAATAATAATTCTAAATATAATTTATACTTAAAGTTAGGTTTCAACAACTTCATTTATATTTAAAACAAAACTTTACAAATAATAAAACCTGGTTAGAAAAGAATTAAAGGCTTCTTTTCAATTTAAGAAATAATAGAGTAGTAAAAATTGTTTATTTAAATTTTGGACTACAATTATTAAAACAAAGTTTTTGATTAAAAAAGTTAATGATATAAAAAATAATGTTTTTTGATCCTAATATAAAAATATAATTAATTATAATTAAGCTTCTGTAAAAAGGTATTGATTTATAAAAATAAACATTTCGAATAATAAGATTGTGTTCAAATAGAAAAATGTTTGTTTTAAAATTTAAAGATTTTTAAGGTACGTACACTGAAAAGAAAATGTTAACTAACTTAAAGCTAAATAAAAAAATTTTTAATTTTAAAAATCAATGCCGTTTTGTAATAGCTGAATGTAAATAAATAAAATTTTTTAATAAGGAAACAAAAATTAAATTTTTCAAATCATTAATTGTTTTAAACATAAATCTTTTTTAATTGTATTCAAAAATTTAGTTTAGAGAATTTGTTTCCAATTTTCAGCAAAAAATTTTTTATTTTTGCGCATGTGAGAAACGGAAGGAATAAAAAATTAAATAACCTAAATCATTATAAACTATCATTCTTTACTATTTTTTAAATTTTACTTTTAATTTAAACATATTTTAATGTGAATTTAAAATTTCAATACTTACATGACTATTTGTATTTATGTGATTTAAATTTAAATTTTAATAAAATTAAATTCTTGTTTAATATTTTTTAATTCTTAATTTATCTTTTATTTTAGAATGTTTTTTTCTGTTTTATTTACAAACAAAGATTAAATTTTTTCTGAGCCAATTTTTGTTCTCATGAATTACTTTTCTTTTAAAAAATAATTTGTTTTTTGAAAAGTTAAAAAATAGATAAATATTTGACGTGATTCAAACTTAATATTATTTTTAATATTAAATGTTTACTTTTATCATTCTAAATTTTTTCTCATTTCTTTATCCCACACAGCACCAGAAATTCCCTAAATTTCCCCTGAATATTGGTCCACATTTCCTGAATATTCGAACCTAATATTCAGGGAAGTTTCGTGGAAGCATCAAAATATCCGCCATAAAGAATATTGGACGCTAAATTTCCCTGAAAATGTATTTCTAATTTTCAGGGAATTTCCGCATCTAATATTCCTTCAATATTCACAGTATTCGTAAATCTTCTGTACATGATGCGCAATGGTCGAACTTGGTTTCTGTGACACTTACGGCTGCGCAGTAGTTTTTAATGTTCTAGAATCCTACGGGTGCCAAATATGACATACAATTTTGATCAATTACCAGATCAAAAAAATTTTGGAAATTTTTTTTAACTTTCCCTGAATATTCTAGGAATATTAGATGCGGAAATTCCCTGAAAATTAGAAATACATTTTCAGGGAAATTTAGCGTCCAATTTTCTTTATGGCGGACATTTTGATGCTTCCACGAAACTTCCCTGAATATTAGGTTCGAATATTCGGGAAATGTGGACCAATATTCAGGGGAAATTCAGGGAATTTCTGGTGCTGTGTGGGATAACTATAATTAATCTATTTATAATTTCTAAAATTTAACATTGGTTAAAGTAGATTTAGACCAATAATTTTTAATTTTAAGACGCTCCTTTAAGAGTTTTTCAAATCTTCAAGAATTTAATATTTATTTACAGATGATATTTATAATAAGTTTTTCCTCATAATCAGGCATATTATTTTTTAATAATTATGAGAAAGAGATACAAATTTAAGAATTTGCATGAATTTTGTATAATAATATTTTACTTCTTGAATTTCATTTAAAGCTTCAAAAATTCAAATTTAAATAGTGGAAGATTCCCGCCGCATCTATGCCGCGTCTGCGCGCCGCGGATTCTCACGCGTTTGTGGTTTCGACAAGTGGCATAGGGCGCGCGTCGGTCTGCCTTTCTCATGATCGAGTTTCTTCAGCTCTTTTATATAAGACCTGATTTTGTACCTCTGAAAATACATTTCTCATGTGTCTACCTTTCAAATCTTTCTTGCCAAATATTGGCTGGAGATTTAAGCAACAATAATTAAATAATTAATTCCGTTAATGCCCCAATCGTTAGTTTCCCATTGGGCAATAATAACTTATAGAGGAACATTTATGAGAATCTCTACGGGAACATAAATTGGAACTTTCATCGTAATGGTAACATATATGCAAGAACCTCTAGATGAACCTGCAAAGGAACATTAATTAAGCTTCTCTAACACGCAGGAACCTATGATTTGTAAGCCATAGCGACACTATTAAATCAACAAGACCCAAGACTTTTTTAACAGTTAAAAGCTGATTTGCAAAACTTATCTTTTTTTATAATAAATAAATTAACCATTGTATTCTGCAATTACTATGTTTTCAAGATCGAGACTAGACGAGACCACAATTATGAAGGCGATACCGAGACGATACCAAGCGTAACGAGACCGAGACGAGACCATTAATTTTCCATTTTTTCGAGACAGAGACGAGACTCTGTTAAATATCGTATCGTATCGTGCGCAGCCCTATCGGCTACATGGCTTGTCGGCAAAATGGAAGTTCTGTCACATGAATTGTCGGCCGAATGAAATTTCGGCAAAATTATGTGTCGGCTACATGGAATGTCGGCTGAATGATTTGTCGGCAACATGAATTATCGGCTGAATGGTTTCTCGTCAACATGGAAGTTTTAACACATTAAATTTCGGCCACATGAAAATTAAATTCCATAAACTGTCAGCCAGATGAAAGTTCGGTTGCATGATTTGTCGGTCGTATGAAAGTTCTGTTGTATTAAGTATGGGTCTCATGAAAGTTCGGTTGTATTAAGTATATTGAATTTTTAAACTTATAGGTTAGTAAAAAGTAATACAAAACGCAGAGTTATAAAACATTCTCACATTTACAAGAAAAACAGTTTTTATTAATTCCTCAACAATTACGATTTATGGACTTGTGCGGTTTCTGGACCAACTGCCTCAGTTTAACCTTCGCGCTACCGGATGCTACCCCGGGTAGACACGAAAATGTTTAAATTGAGATAACTTTTAGAGATTTTCTTCAATCTAATCGCAATTTTAAGTCACTAAACAAATTTTTATTTAATTTCGAAAAATTAAAACAAAATTTTTTTTTTTACATTTCTTTTTGTTTATTTATAACATTTGTTAATGTATGTAAGCGAGATTTACTAAGGTAACTCAGGGTATTTTAATAATAATTTGTTTTAAGAATTTTTTATTAATATTTATAACTGTTTTATATTAATATCTTATATAAATTATTGATTTAGTACATATCAAAGCTAAAATTTTTTCAATTTTTTCATTCTGTTGGTCTCGCTGCTTACTTTAAAAAATTTTACAATTTTGCAATAATAAATCGTTTAAACATTCGCAAAATTCATCGCAATATTAGTAAAAAGTACTATTTGTTGACGCACAACAAATATAGAAAAAAACTTAAATGATTTTAAGTCTCTTTTGTAAAATTACAAATAAACAAACTCGTGTCTACCCGGGGTAGATATCCGGTAGTCCGCGTTACAAAAAACGATCCGGTGGCGCGAAGGTTAAAAGTTTGGAAAATTCTACATAAAAAACATCCATAAGATTTTCAAATTCAATGAATAGGAAAAAAGTTATTATCAGATGAAAACTATGCTACCTTAAAATTTAACCCCTGATAATATGTCAACCACGCATTACTCTGAACTAACACCCTACATTTTGTATTTGTTTTTATGTATATTATGACATAAAATCATTAACAAACATTTTTTTTTTGGGTGGCTTTTTTCCAGAGAATGCCCCAAATATAGACGTCTTAAAACATAAAATAATCAACAGTAAAATAATGTCTAAACTTACAATAACTATATTCTATTTCTATTTCTTCAACATTCTAAATGGTATTAGGTATATTATAAATTTTTATAATTATTCTTCATGTTCTTCATTTTAATCTTCATCTTTAGTTTATTTAATTAATCTTTAATTAACTAGAACTTCAAAAGCGCGCTGCGCGCGCGCAATTCTGTTGTGCTTCAATCTTCTTTATTTTTCAATTGTCCAATTTAACATTTTACTAATTTCTGAGAATTGCTAATTTCCCAATAATGAAATCTGCTTAGTCTTCATTTACCAGTTCACCAAATTATCTATTGTGCTAATTTTCTTAATTAAAAATTTCTTAAGGGGCACACCTAGTGTGAGTGACTGAAAAAAACGTCGATTTTTAGGAATTTTTTTCAGGGAAATTATTGCATCTAATTTTTTTAAAGTTTTGTACATGTATATTTGTATAAATAGTGAACATTTTGTAATTTTTGCAAAGAAAAATATCTTTTTTTTAAAGAGTTATTCGCTATATCAAAAAAAAACCAGTTTCTCCACTGCTGCAGTTATTGCGGCCTTCTGAGTGACTGAAATCAAAAAAACCAAAAAGATTATTAAACTAGAAGACATTTGCCGTACTATGACCCTCGGATGGAAAAAAATATTGAATTTCAAAAAAATGGCGGAGTTTTGAAAAAAAATTAAAAATTTCGACTAAAAAATTCGATAGTTTTTGGCATCCCAAAATTTTATTTTTCATCAAAAAAAAAAAAAAAACTGGAGCCTCATAGTACGGCAAATATCTTCGTGTTTAATAATCTTTTTGGTTTTTTTGATTTCAGTCACTCAGAAGGCCGCAATAACTGTAGCAGTGGAGAAACTGGTTTTTTTTTGGATATAGCGAATAACTCTTTAAAAAAAAGATATTTTTCTTTGCAAAAATTACAAAATGTTCACTATTTATACAAATATACATGTACAAAACTTTAAAAAAAATTAGATGCAATAATTTTCCTGAAAAAAATTCCTAAAAATCGACGTTTTTTTCAGTCACTCGCACTAGGTGTGCCCCTTAACTTCTACAATTTTGTAGTAAACAAATTTCCAATTTTCTAATATGCCAATTTTCCAATAACTAAGGCTCAGATTTCTCTGTTTATTATTTCACAAAATTTTTCAATTCTCGATTATATCAATGTTTATATTTTGACAAATTTCTTAATAGAAATTCCTTTTTTTAATATTTTGTAATAATTCCTTTTCCACTTTCATAAAAGACATTTTAACTAAATTAAAATAATGTGCTACTTGCTATTATATTATACCTATCTTTGTTGTCTCTGTCTCTGTCAACGTTACTGAGATAGTATAGCAGTATAGGAATACGGTTATTTTTTTTGTGAATAATGCTTTTAATTTGTACCATTCTTGCACCCTATCCATAAAATTCTTGTAATGCGATATCTGAAATTTGCTGGACTTTTGTAATTTGACAAATAAATTGCAGAAAAATTGTAGAGAACTTTGTTGGAACCTATTATCATACTGTTCTTAAGAAAAAAAACTCCACGATTTGTAAATAAAAATAATGCTAAGAAATGAAATAATTTTACAAATGTAAGAAATGTAAAGTGTGTGTTATGATCGCACTAACTTCCTTCTTGGAATACAAAAATTTTACAAAAGTGACAAATGTAAATTGTGTGTTATTATCGCACTAACTTTCTTCTTAGAATACAAAATCAAACGAACATCTTTGCTTTTTACTGTCAATAAATAAATATTTTGACTAGTGAAAATAGAAATTAATTTTTTTCTAAATCTTTTTAAAAGTGATAGAAATAGAAATGGAAGCATTATATTAACGATTCCACATATCACCAATTTCAAAAGTTCCCGATTTCTTAAATTACTATTTAACAAAATAAAAAATACACCGAAATTGTCATGTAAAATGTAGCAATTATGAATTTTCAAATTCAAGATTCTTCTCAGAATTCTAAAAGAAAAATTTTGTTTATTAAATATTTAATTAACAAATGATTTGTACTACTTAAGCAACTATTAAAAAATAGTTTTAAGCAACAGTGTTTATTTAAATTTTTTTTTGATTTTGTTATTAACAAATAAATAAAAAGTTACATTTAAGTCGTTTTCGTCAATGTTTATACAATTGTTTTGATCCTAGATTGACAAAATTGCAATTAATTAAGGTTTTAAAGTTTAGTTTTTAAAAATCCATTTCTTGTTTATAAAAAATTAATAATTAATCATAAAATAATTAACCACATATGAATAATTTTGTTATGTTCAATTTTAACATCCTAAATTTTTTTTTAAATTAGAGTTAACCAAATTTGACATCGAATCTTCTTCTCGGAATTTTAAAAGAAAAATGTTGTTTATTAAATATTTAATTCAAAAATTGAACAAAAAAATTTTTCTACTTTCAAAGAGTACCATTTTCTTAAATTTACAAAATTTTGTTTAAAAATAATTTCTACTGCTTAAGCAACAATGAAAAAAAAAATTAATAAATAATTAATAATTAATTATAAAATAATTAACCATATTAAAATAATTTTGTGTAAATTTTTTTTTAAATCAAAGGTAGATAAATTTGTCATTGAATCTTCTTCTCGGAATTTTAAAAGAAAAATTTGTTTATTAAATATTTAATTAACAAATTGAACAAAAAAATTTTTTCACTTTTAAAGAGTACTATTTTTTTAAATTTTTAAAATTTTGTTTAAAAATGATTTGTACTACACGGTGTTCCACAGCTAAAGTTTTAAAAGACGTATGGGGTTGCCCCTAACGTTTTTTTCCTAACAACAGTCCTCACTCGTATTTATAATTCACTAATTATTTGTGCACAAACAGTATACAAATTGGAAAAAATTTCCTTGTCCTGACAATTGTATGGCAATAAAAAAAGTAACACATCAAACACAGAACGATTTCATTATTGGATGTCAATTTAGGATGAGAAGTACGAATAGAACTTTTTGACACATTTCATAAACAATGATGTGAGGGCTAAAGATGATCATATGCACCAATCTTCACACTGTGCCATATGTAACAGGAAGTCAGAACCGTACTTAGGAAAAAAGGCATTGGGGGCAACCCCCAACGTCTTCTTAAACTTTGGCTGTGGTACACCGTTAAGCAACTATTAAAAAATAGCTTAAAGCAACAGTGTTTATTTGAAAATTTTTTTGTTTTGTTATTAACAAATAAATAAAGTTACATTGTAGTCGTTTTCTGCAATGTATATAAAATTGTTTTGATCCTAGATTGACAAAATTGCAATTTTTTAAGGTTTCAAAGTTTAGTTTTTAAAAACCCATTAAATATTTAATTAACAAATTAAACAAAAATATTTTTTCCACTTTCAAAGAGTACTATTTTCTTAAATTTACAAAATTTTGTTTAAAAATGATTTGTACTACTTAAGCAACTATTAAAAAATAGTTTTAAGCAACAGTGTTTATTTGAATTTTTTTTTGACAATTACAAAAATGATGTTTAAAAAAATGATGTATGTTTGTATGTATGTATGTCGGCGATATTTTGTCCTGGCATCACTTAAACCCCATTAAAAAATATTTATTTCAACGGAAGTTATAACATTTTTTCAAAAAAATTAAAAAACCAAAAAATTGAATATTTTTTATTTTTTTACGTAACACTCTTAAACTCTCTGTACCTATAGCTTTTTATTTCGACAATAATTAATAAAGGATTAACAATTGAATAATAATTTGTAGCCATAGCCCATTAAAAATTATTTTTTTGAACGGAAGTTATGGCACTTTTTCAAAAAAACTTAAAAATTTAAATTTTTTCCATGTTTTGACGGTCAATGCAAAACTCTTTGTACTTATCCCTTTAATTTTAATAAAAATAATTAAATTAATTCATATTTTACCATTAAAAATAAAATTGGAAAAATAAATTACAAAATTAAATTTCAAATTTCTACAAAATTCAAAAAATCAAAAATTTTCATTCAAAAAATTTTTTTTTGTTTGAAACCAAATTTAAAAGAGTTTTAGGCATTAACTAAGGATGGATTTATAAATTTACAAAAATTGAATAATATTAATAACAACAAGAAATATACTATTTTTTCGGAAAATTAAAAAAATCAAAATTTTTCTAATTAAACATTTTTTGATGGACTGCTTTTAGACTTTCTACAATTAAGTATTACATGTGATTTCGTCACATTTTAGCAGAAATTTGCAAAGACTATATTCTATATCTGACATAAAATATAAAATTGTTATCGGGATAAAAAAAGCGATAAAATTATAATTGTAACGAATTACTTTCACTGAGAAAATATGTTGACTAAATACAACCAATTTTTGATTAAATTTAGCAGAGAGAGGTTGTTGATATAGCACCTGCAAAGCACTTAATTGATTTTAGCAGAGCATATGCTCCGGTATCCTAGAAGTTTGATTGTCATCGCCGGTGTTTTGTTTGTTTTGTCCCGAGGAACCCTAACCTAGAAATAAAGCTGCTTGGCTAGAGGCTTATTTTCTCAGTGTTGAAGCATAATTGAGTGGTATTGTTGAGGTCTTTGATTAAGATTTTGACGTCGAAAGAATATATTTCAGAATTAGAAATTCAAAATTTGAGATTTAAATATTTGAGTTATATAATAGTAAAATTAAGAAATACAAGATAAAAATAATTAATTTAATTATTTAATGGACACGAGTCAATAATTAAATAAAAAATTGTAATTAATTGAATTGAATTTTGAAATGAGAGATACAACATAATTTTGAAAAATGTATGTACATTTTTAGATTCGTTTCTTTATACATGTTTCTTAATTTCATTTAATTTTAAAGTTAGAATTAAAAAAGATTTGCATAATATATATTATAAATACTCTTATGATAAATATAACATAATGTAAACGAAACAATACAAAAATATTAATTTTCGTAAGATTTTTGCTTTTTTTTCATTTTTTAGTAAATTATACTTATAATTATAAATTATCCTTTAATATGTGACTATTATTAAGAGACTTTAAAATTATTTTGGTAATTATTTAGAATCGCGGCTTTTGCAAATTTTTAAGTTTTTTAATCGGGACCAAGCCTAAGTGGTGTATTTTAGCACCAAAGTAAATAATCCGGTGGGGGAGGTTGAAAAAGTTTACCTGCTTTTTTTATTTTTACAAAAAACTTCAATTTTTTAACTGCACTAAGACAGGCAGTTACGCATCCTTTTAAAAGTGATCACTTACGTAAGGGTGAAGACCCATGCGAAGGAGTATATTATCAGAGGAATAGAATAGACCAATCAGAAAAAACTTTCCATTGTGACCAATTATCTGATTGGTCTATTGTAATCCACTGATACCCTACTCCGTCGTATGGAACTTCACCCTAAGGCCAGAGTTCTGTAGTGACGGAGCACTGGCGGCAACTGACCGGTGACCGTCATAGAACCGAAATAATATAACAATAATTATTATCAAAAAATACAGTGTTCCTATCGACCAGCTTGAAAAAAAGAGAGAAAGAGGGGGACAAGCTAGGAGGGGGTTGGGATGCCACTAATACGTGAAGTAGGCGTATTTTATATCAGTCTGTTTAGTGGCACTCCAATCCCCCCCCTAGGACTGTCCTCCTCACTCTCTCTTTTTTTCAAGCTAGCCGATAGAAACACATTCCTTCGGCCGTGCGGTAATTACTGTATTTTTTGCAATAATTATTGTTATATGATTTCGGTTCTGTGACGGTCACCGGTCATTTGAGGTCAGGTGAAGACTACCCACCTCTGTGTATCACGACAGTCTCCTATACAACCCTGAGCATGTTTACATCTGTAAAAATAATAGTAAAGGTGTAAATATTTATTAAACCAGTAAATCTAAAACTGATATTAAAATGTTTAAAGTGATTTAGGCAAAGAAAATTGGTTAAATCAGTAAAATTTGATCGTATTAAAAAATTGAAGTTTTTTGTAAAAATAAAAAAGCAGGTAAACTTTTTTAACCTCCCCCACCTGATTATTTAATTTGGTGCTGAAATACACCACTTAGGCTTGGTCCCGATCAAAAAACTTAAAAATTCGCAAAAGCCGCGATTCTACGAAGAATTCTTTCTACGAAGAAAACCAGGTACAGAATCGATATCCAGGTGATTTTTGTTCAACTTCTTTAGAGAAGATAACCTTTTTTTATGGAATTCAATTTCTTGTTATGAAGCTTCGTACATGGGCATATTAAGCGTCTCAAATTTTACTAATATTAGATTTTTAAGTTTTGAGGTTAACTTAAGTTAAGTCACCTGTGTATCGTTGCGGCAATTAATGTTTTGCTAATTATTGCTTTCTGCGTTTCTGCACTTGGTGCTTTCCTAAATTTTGATTAATAAATTATGAGATTAACTTCCTATCACTTCTGCACTTGCTGTTTTTCTAATTATAGATTTTTAAATTTTCAGATCTGTCTTCAATAAGTAGACCCAAAAGTAACCTGCAATTCGATTCACCACTTAGGGTTTTCCTGGTTATGGATTTACAAATTTTGAGGTTAACTTCCTCGAAGATGTTGACCAAAAGTCACCTGGACATCCGTTTTGCACTTAGTGTTTTTCTAATCTTTTATTATAAAAATTTGAGGTTAACTTCCTCCCAGAAGTTCACTAAAAGTTACCTGGGCATCGGTTCTGCACTTGGCGTATTCCTAATTATGCATTTTTAAATTTTTGTCTTCCTATACTTTTTTATTATTAAATTTTGAGGTTAACTTCCTCGAAGATGTTGACCTAAAGTCACCTGAACATCGGTTCCGCACTTGGTGTTTAACTAAATGTCTATTTCCAAATTTTTAGGTTAAATTCTACAAAACTTACCTGGACATGGATTCTGCAGTTATTGTTGTCCTTATTATAGATTTTTAAATTTTGAGGGTAACTACCTTGAAGAAGTTCACCAAAAGTCACCTGGAAATTGGTTCTTCTCGTTGTGAGATCCTAATTATTGATTTTCAAAACTTTTAAATTGAAAAACAAAAAAAGGAGAAATTGTGAACTCTCCTTTATGTTTCGTACAATTTTGCCTATGACGTGTCATGCCCCACCTACTTCATTTTCAAAATTTTTAAATTCAAATACATAAATAGGAGAAATTGTAAACTCTCCTTTATGTTTCGTACACTTTTACCGATGACGTGTCATGCCCCGCCTACTGAGAAAGCTCTTTTTTGTTTCGTACGCGAATTTCTACAGCAGTATATCTATAGCTATCACTAACTGATTTCTTATATAGGATCAACATTTCCAAATTGATATACACGATGAATTAAAGATCACATCAATTTAAATTTATTCCAATGTCTTATCATTAATTTTCTTTTTTTTTATATTATCTATTTCTTTCATTTCACATAATTATACATACATAAATGAAACATTATTTTAGGAAATAATAAAATTTGGCGTGCGTTTCAGTGAGCGCTTTTTTTCCTAGTATTACAAATTTTTTATAAGAGGCCTAAATCGCATTTCCTTTCTGTATCAAATTCAAAATTTGTCTGATTAAATTTTAATAAAATCTCTTTTTACAATATAAGTAAATATATGAATACTACAAAATACAAGTGTGAAATATATCACAAAGCTCTGCTCGCGCTGATGTAGAACATGTTGGTAAGTAAGATAGTATCAAGTTTTTCTCTTCTGGATTGACTTTTTCTGCTTCTTTTATTGATGAATAACATAAAATTGCGTTATAACAGTAGGTTGCTGCTGCTAAACCAGTCGAAGTCATCTACATACAGAAAATATATGTTTTAATAAAACTAAAATATACATTGAGGAAATGTGATGGAGTATGACGTCACTAATACAGGCTAAATTTGTCCGTAACTCTTCTCTTAAATTATTGAATATTTTGTCACGAAAATTGGTAGAATTCCTTAAAATCTGGTTAGGAAGGTCTCTCTGACCCGAGTTTGTTTGGATTTTGCCTCAAAATTAATTTTTGAAAATTTTCGAAAAACAGGAATTTTTCTTCAAATCAATCGCGAGCCAAAATTCAAACAAACTCAAATCAAGAAGACCTTTTTAATGATATTTTAAGTAATTCTATCAAGTTTCGTAATAAAATATTTAATATTTTCAGAGAAAAGTTACTGACAAATTTTGCAAATAAGAGTGGCGTCATATTCCATCACATGCCCTTCAGAAAATAATATTTAATTGGGAATTATTGCATATACGTATACTGTATATATATTTTGTGAGACCACTTAAGTTTTAACCATATACCCTCACAACACGACAAATATCCATTGATTTATTAGAAGTTGAATTGATAAAGCCCTATTTTGAGTTTGTGTGACCATAGGTTGTAATTCTTGGGCTATATGCATCAACGAATTTAACACGTTTGATAAATTTATAATTAACATTACGAATTCCTTTCACTACAAACCGCTAATTGAGGAGTACTTTTTCAAAAGTTGATAAATCCACATTTTGTTATTTCGAGAAAATTAAACAAGTGCAGGTTCGCACATAACCCCTAGAGTTAATTATAAAGTAGAAAAAATATATGAAATTATTTATATACGAATGTTTTTTGTGCTTAAGTTATTCTTAATAAAAGTTTATAGTAATAAAGGAATTCAAATGAGTTTGGGGCAAGGAAGGAAATTTAGTAGGGGAGACCGAGGAGGAAAGTAACAAAAATCAGTTTTTTGATGCTAGCATTAAAACTATTAGTCGGATAAGTTCTTTAAACATATTAATCGAGAGCTTGAACTTCCACCTATTAAATAAAATTGGAATTAAAGATTAATAATAATTTGATAGTTCACTGCAGGACTTTTTAATCAGCTCTTTATTTGTTACTTTCCTCCTCACCCCTGAGGTGGAAAGTAACAGCACGAAGAAGGAAAGTAACACTTTAAAATTAAGGCTCGCATTTCAAATATAAAACTGCTATTAATTTAAATTATTTTTATTATAAACATATAAAAAGACAAAGTGATATTAATTACATTTTGTACGTAATTGGCAGATATTTTTGCACTTTTTTTAAATCAAGTTTTCTTTTATCTATTTAGTATTTGTTGAATAGCAATGCTATTAAAAAAGCATCGTTTCTTAAAAATTAAAATCAATAGTCCAATATTTCATCTTTAAAATATAAAATAAACATTTCGCATTTTTTAATTATGCACTAGCATGACTTAAAGATAAATAAAGAAAGCTTCAAAAAAAAAAAAAACGAAAGGCATATTTAAAATATCTTTAAAATAAAAAATATAATATTTTGAAAATTTAGGCAAAAACTTACTTTTGTCGTAATTTTTGCACAAAATGCCAGTATCAGATATATATAGCTTCCGGTAGACCCGTAACATAATTTAGGAGAGGTAGAGGGAGCAAAACTGACTAAAAATTATTTAAGGACTATGTCCGTTCGCTCATTCGTTTAGAAGTTATAAGCGTTGTAACTTTCCTTCTCGGTCTCCCCTACTAATTCAAACCTAAATATTTTAGGTAAATGATGAACTAGACCCTGAAAAATTCTTATACATTAGCCCAATTAGCACGCAAGCTTGCAGAAAGTTTGCCGTGCAAGCTTGTCAAGCTTGACATGCAAGCTTGCAGCAAGCTTGCTGCAAGTAGTGAAATGTCCGCATAATGCAAGCTTACCTCGAAAGTTTGCGGCAAGCTTCCCATGCAAGCTTGCGGCAAGCTTGCTGCAAGTTTGCCGTGCAAGTTAGCTGCAAGCTTCCTGCAAGCTTGCCATGCAAGTTTCCGACAAGCTTGCAGTAAGCTTTCCATGCAAGTTTGCGGCAAGCAAGAAATAAGCTTGTAAAAATAAATTCAAATAAAAATTTTCACTCAAAATTGTCTATGAATTATTAATAAGGATTATTGCTTTTTACAGAATATCTAATACTTCTCAAAAACCTTGGAAAAATATATATAAGATGCTGTAGTTAAGATTTATAATCTGTTACACTTTTTTTTTTACTAAATTCATACGTAATAATTTTCCGGCCAAGCTTGCCGGAAACTTGCACGGCAAACTTGCAGCAAGCTTGCATGAGAAGCTTGCCGCAAACTTGCATGGCAAGCTTGCAGCAAACTTTCGAGGTAAGCTTGCATTGTGCGGACATTTCACTACTTGCAGCAAGCTTGCTGCAAGATTACATGTCAAGCTTGCCAAGATTACATGTCAAGCTTGCCAAGCTTGCACGGCAAGCTTGCTGCAAGCTTGCGTGCTAAGTGGGAGATGGAATATAAAATTTATATTTTGACTTCTGTCTGTCCGATCTCAAACATACTATTTAAGTGCATATTGATGATTTAAATGAAACATTTAAAAATCTGAAACAGAAAAATCCGAAGCTGGAAGATTCGTACTCGCGACCTCTCATTCTAAAGCCACCCGCTATATTCACGAGGTCACTGATGCAGTTACAAATGTTTACTTATACGTTATATAAGAGCAACTGCTTACAGAGCTCTAGAAGACAGTGGGCGTGAGGACACTTCTCCTAATGTATAAAAGTCAGAAACCGGTTCAGTAGTATTTACTGAAATATAAAGTGCTGAACTAAATTTCAGTTTCTACATTACAGTTCCGGGATTTCTTCTGAATTTTCGTGAATTGTAAATGAAAGCTCATTAAGAATCGTCAAATTTTCTCTATTGTCCCAAACTTAAGAATAAGTTCCGTATACTTATTCATGAATAGTTTTTTCCGTGTAGAGTTTGTAGAATGTGGTTATGTGTACACCGAAAAAAGGTTGGGAAATCTGTCAAACTTAACTTCATTACAGTAAAAGTATTGTAACCTTCGAATAACAGCAGCGCCACCTTGGTGTAGTCATGCGCTATGTGACGTGACTGCTTATAGGCTCAATAGGCCTAAAACCCACTATTTGGCATAAAGATCGTTTGACATAAATTTGACATTATATATTAGGTAAAATGAGTTTTTAGAACGTTCCCTTGAAACGTTTTCCGAACGTTATTGGAACGTCCGTGTAAGACGTTTGCAGACCAGACATGAGACCAGTGCCGGCCTTAGCTATTACGCGCTCCCGTGCGAAAATTTGTATAGCGCCTATTTTAGTAGTTCTTTCTTTCTTAGTGTCAGTTTTTACCTTTTTTTTTGTTATCAAATTTTTTTGAAACCTCCCTTTCGAAAACCACGGCGCCCCCTAAGACTAAGCGCCTTAGTGCGGCCGCACACGCGCGCACTACCCTCAGACTGACGCTGCATGAGACTTTCCTCAGACGTTTTAAAGATTTTGTAAAACTTAATCAACAATCTATGAAAATAAATTAGATCGATTCAAATCTTTGTGAAACAATAGGGATCAAATGTTAAAAACGTGTGAAGGTTTAGGTGCCTTGAAAATACTACTTTCCTTTAGTAGAATGAAAACCAATTAATTGAATTACTTTTGTAGTAAAGTGAGACATTTTAACTCACTAAAATGAACTACTTTTTCTTAGTTGTGAAAATATCTTTAAATCAATTGTAGAAAGTAGTAGAATTAATTACAATACAACATTAATTGGTGAAAGTAGTGAAATCAATGACAAAGAATAGTTCCGTTAATGGTATTCTTAGTTCACTTTACTAAGATCTCATATTTAACGTAATTACAAAAAAATAATTGGGGACTTATTGAACTAAAAGAATCTTAGTTGAAAAGTTGTCAAGTTTACTAAGAATTTTTTTCAGATATGTCGCGGCGTGGCAGTCGATTAAAGCGTGCCACAGTAGGTGGAAACTTAAACGTATGATACACAGACGGTGAGAATTTGAGGCGGACATTGAAACAAATTAAAAAAAATGATGAACAAATGATCGTCTTAGTGTCTCAGGAGCGTAGCCAGAAAAAAATTTCGGGGGGGGGGGTTTGAAATTTTTTTTACGTTTCAGGGGGGGTTTTGAAAAAAAAATTTGTGTAAAAATACCTTTTTTTAATAGAATTTTTCGATTTCAGGGGTGGGGTTGAACCCCCAAAACCCCCCTGGCTACGCCCCTGTAGTGTCTTATAGATCGCACACACACAGGTTCATTAACTACTCTATACGAAAAAAAATGAATTGTCTGACAGTAGTAACAAAAGTTTGCTGGGAAACATGTGCATAAACATCAACGTAAACAAATTGGACTGACTTTTAAACCCATGATATTTTTGATTACAAAGGTACAAAGGACGTGCTTTTAAATTCCTGTAGGTAAAGTCTAAATGCTTTCATTTGTTTGACCGTATAAAAATGGCGTTTATTTACACACGGTCGAATAAATGAATGCGTTTAGACCCTGTGTAGAAGCATATTAAATCGTCATGTTTGTGTCTGTGGGATAAAAAAATATATTACGTTACAAGAGCAGAAAGTTCGAAATTCCGGCATAGCGCGACAATTTTATGTCGCACAATGCTTGGCTTTCGATCTTCTGCCCGTATAGCGTATAATATTTTTCTTAACATCTGGTCGAAAGCAGGTTTCAAAATCCACTTCAACTTATTAAAACAATTCAACATTAACGTTCCGACTGAAAAGCTGACAAACTTGATGGCGTGATTGCGCAGCCATCTTGACTGAAATTAATTTAACTCGTGAAAGCTTTAGCTCGTTTTCTGATCACTATTTAACAAAAATTTTTGGTAGGCATCGAAAACGCATAAAAAATTTTAAATAACAATCAAAAACAACTTTTAAAAAACATTTTAATTCATTCTTAAAAATTGTTATGTAAAATGGTTAAATAGTATTTTTATTTAAAAATGTATAAATTTTAAAAAGAAGTTGAGAAACAAATTTAAATAAAATATTAAACACTGATGTTTTAAAACTATGATACAATGGTCACAACAAACTTTTAAGGTTATATGTCGCAATGCGGTAATCTAGCGCGCGAGCCAGAAACTTTATACTCTCTTCCACGAAAGAATAACTTTTTCCGCGCAGCTTTTTTTTCTTGAAGGGCTGGAAAAATTTGCACATGTTGTTTCCTTAAATTATTTGAACCAATCAGAATTCTGCCTGCTTTCGCTACTCCTACTTTTATATTCATTCCGACAGAACTTCGTCCTGGTGACCCAAGTTTATAAGGGTACCAATAAAGTACGTTTTAAAGGAATAATAAACAATTAAATATTTATTAATATTACATCTAACAAAATTTAGACTAAATATTCTTAATGTACGGTTTCGACGATTCCAGTGATATATAATTTTGTTTCTAAACATTGTTACGTCAGTAACTTTGTGGTTACGAAAATTATAAATTTTTAAGTTGTATGTCTAAAAAAGAACATTTAATGAATCAATACCAAAATCATGTTTACACAAGGCTCAGAAAGAACCCTCTTTAAATGAAAAATCAATGAAGACTCAAAACCTAGGGGAAAGCTTACTCGCCTGTTTCGCCAGAGTTTACTCAAAATTTATGTACTCAAGAACTAAGTGCTAATTCAGTATCTTTATCGATTACCATGAAACCCATTTATTCACCTGTATAAAAAACTCTCCCTCGAAAACTATGTTAAAACTTCTCACCCACTGGGAGGAAGTAAATCATTGATTACCTTGCATATAAAAGCTGCAAGGACCCCCAGAATAAACTAGTCTAAATTCAACCCCGGCACCTGTTATCATCAACTAGTCTCATTCAAACCCCGGAACTCTGATTTTAAAATCTTAATACCAAGTCTGATTCAACCAGAAACTCTGTTCGACAACCATCTCAATTGACTACATTGTCAATTTTCTACGAACAGTATTTCAACCAATTTACTGTATAAAGTTCAACGGGTTAGGGGCCGTTCATATACCACGTGGACAGCTTAGGGGGGGAGGGGGGGGTTTAGTCAAATGTCCACGTAGACAATTATGTGTGATTTGCAAAATGTCTCCATTAAAAATGTTTATTTATTTCTTATATTTCCTTTATTCAACGTTTCAATTGCGCACCACTGACATTATTTTTTTAAAACTTTAATTCCCTCCTTCAAGTTTTGTATTCTATATTCGATATAGCTCGACTTCTTTCAATTCCATTTTTTAATTTTTATTTAGATTCTTTAAATTTTAATATCACTCCTTAATTTCAATTTTTTCTTCAATTTCAACTATTTTTTTTTATTTTCAATCCAGTTGTTCAATTAGCAACTATTTCCAACAATTATTCCTATAATTCCTATAATTCTTAATTATTTTCTTCAATTTTAAGTTATTTCCTATACAATCTTTTAAATTTTTATTTATTCTCTTAACGTTTTATAATTATTCTTTAATTTTTTCAATTTTTTTCTTTCAAGTGTGAATTAATCTAGTCTTTTTTTAAAATTGTCAATTAGTTTCCTCATTTCTCAAGTGTTTTCTTTAATGTTTAATTATTTTTGTCATTTAGTACTTTTTTTAAAACTATCAATTATTTTCTTAAAAATTCGATATATTTCTTAAATTTTCAATTTTTTTTTTCAATTTTTAATAATTTTTTTGAATTTTCAATTTTTTTAAAATTTTTAATACATTCTTCAATATCCAATAATAATAAATAGATTCCACAACGGTGCAAAATGACGATTGTTTTGCTAACATTGCCAATATTTCAGAGTGGTTAGTGCCCCCGTGGATTGCCGAAGATAATCCTGAAATATCTATCAACGAATATTAGATTTGTGACAAAAAATTATTTTTATTTTTTATAATTGAAAATGTTCCTTCCAAAGTATTCTACCAAAGATGGCAATTTACCTATTACTTGTAGAACTTCTTAAACTTTTTATTATTTACTAGTAGAACTTATAAAGTATTTTCGTATTAATAAAAAGATGTGATTAAATTTTTTAAGAACAATTGAAGATCTACTTATTTACCTACTTTTACGTAAAAGAGCATCATATTTCAAAGAATTTGTCATAAAAAGTTGTGAAGTTTACTCGAATATTCATATTTCCTTTGAATAGTTCTTTGATTTTAACATTCAAAAACTATTTTTCACTAAAATTGTCCACGTGGACATTTAGGGGGGGGGAGGGGGGTTAGAAAAATGTCCACGATTGTCCACGATGGGGGGAGGGGGGGTCAAAAATCGGAGAAAAGTTGTCCACGTGGTATATGAACGTCCCCTTAGTTGCCAATATCTCGCCAGTGTCCGGCCAACATAGCAGAAAATTCTTAGCTGGCTGATTGTAGTATTCTGCCAAGTTTCACACAACATCAAGCCCAATTCTCAGCTAGCTGATTGCCAGTATTCTGCCAAGTTTCACACAACATCAAGTACAATTCTTAGCTGGCCGGTTGCCAGTATCCTGCCAAGTTTCAACCAACATCACGACCATACACAGCTGGCTGGTTGCCAGTATCTCGCCAGGGTTCACCCAACATTTTGACGAACTCTCAGCTGGCTGGTTGCCAGTTTTTAACCAAGGTCGACCAGGAGTGATCAATTCCTGTTCCTGAGAATTGTTTAAGGATCTCCGTATTAAAAATAAAGGTAAGTTACAACTATTTTTCACTGCTTTCTTCGCTATCCCTCATTTCATTTCTTTGCTAAAGATATAATCTATTTCAGATTATCCGTCCATACTCTGCCACCAGTCCTCGCCGCTCTCTCAACTCCTCAGGTTTTAAGATTTTTATCGTCGTTAAGCCTCAGTGTAAACAATAAACTCAGAATTTGTACAAGTGTCTCTCGATTCACATACTCGTACACCTAACCCTCACTGTTCAACCACCGATTGAATTAAGAAAATAATTTTCGTGTGTTCTGTCATTCATGACGTAGCAACATGAAAATTAAAAACAATACTTTCTGTAAATACAATATGTAAATCTTTTAGATTTAATATTTAGCGAAAGAATTATATGGTCGATTCTTGCGTAACTGCCCGATTTCAAGATAAGTTTTGGTAAAAAAAAAATTTTTTATTCAATGTTTCTCTGCACTTTTTTTTCTTATTAGGGTGTAATATAAGCATATTTTAAACGATTTTACTACAACTATATTTATACGAAAATAATAGCAAATTTTTTAAAATTGGCTGCCATGTGGATCTGAACCGCATCCTTTTATTGCAAATATATTGTATAAAATAAAAATTTCTTTTTGATATTTTGCTAAAACGAAAATAAATAATAAATTCATAAATTATTTCTGTCCAGAAATGACCTGGACATCGCGTAGGTACCTAAGTACTTCAGAGAAGTCGATTATCACATTTTAAGGTTACCACCTCTGAGGAAGTTAACCGGAAAAAACCTGGACATCGGGTTGGTACTTGGGTACTTTAGATAAGTCGATTCTTACATTTTGACGTTAACTTCCCTGAAGAAGTTAGCCGGAAATGACCTGGATATTGGTTGAATACTCTGGTATTTTAGAGAAGTCGATTTTCACATTTTGAGGTTAACTTCCCTAAAGAAGTTAGCCGCAAATGACCTGGGCATCGGTTGAGTACTTGGGTACTTCAGAAAAGTCAATTTTTCCATTTTAAGGTTAACTTCCCTAAAGTTGACCGGAAATGACCTAGACATCGGTTGAGTACTTGAGTAGAAGCTTTTTTTTAATCCTAACATCTCTGGTTGGGCTATAGCCAGATACTTTGATATTTCGCCCAGACACTCTCTGAATATTACGGCGAGACACTTCTGGTGGGAAGCCAGCTAGAAGTCCGAACAATGACCAGTTTACACCTGGGCTCCCCTAACCGACGAACCAGATATAAAAGTATCTTTTTTCGTTAACTGTTAACTCTTTTTCGGTAACTTTTAACGCTTACTTTCAGTACTCGTTTCTTATATAAGGATAACAAAAATCAATGGATTTAGGTCAAAGACAAAGATTTATTCTTCCAATTCGAACAATACTTTAAAGAAAAATAACATTCTCTATAAAGCAACATCCTCAATTTATGTTTATTTATTTCTTAATGTAAGCTAATTACCACTAATAAAAGAACTTTAATAAAATTCCTTTGACTTTTGTCATAAAATTAAAATGAAGAACATATTGAAATAGAAATTTACTTTACTAGTTATAACAATTAAAGGAAAAAAATAGATATGATGATAAGTAACGAAAACGATCGTTACATGGTCGTTTAAAATAATTATCAACTTTCTTAGGTTATGTTATAATTATGATTTTAATTAACTAAACTTTTCTATGCTATTAAATTAACTATTTTTGTTAGATAATGCAACAAAAATGTAAGTATAGAAATCACTTTTGTTTTTTAGTGAAAAAAATAAGAGTCTTTTTATAGGATAGAAGGTAAAGAAAATGTCAAAAAAAAATTTCCTCTTATCGATGACACGTTTTGCACTGAGAGACTTTTCGTTCCACTAAATGATAACATTCAGTCTAAGTTTGGTACAGAACCATTCGAAAGTAGGAAAATCAAGGGAAAATTTAACTACTGGAATATATTTAAATCGAAATTTGGGGTTTTCTTACCGATATTTGAAATTATAACATTGAAAATTAATATGATGCGTGTGAAAGACTAAAACAAATTGTCTGACACAGGACTGTGACAATTTTTTACACGGTGTGTGTCAAACGCAAGTCTATAGAACGAAGGGAGCCGAAAACATCCGAGTGCTTCCGAGTGACAGTGCGTATCAAGTGAGCTCGAGAACCTGGGACAGAAAATGCATGGGGGCCCCGAGACGTATGACGGTTCCCTAAAATGTTTATCTAGAAAGTTAGATAGGCAGAATTTCAGAAGGCAGAATGTTTCTTTTACCGAATGTTTATTTCCTCGTACTAGAGTTTGTAAGAAAGCGCACGTAGATAAAAATTTGGAAAATCTAATTGACATTTATAAAAATTTTCGTATACATTAATTTGTAAATAAGGGAAATTGCAGTTAACTATATTTTTAAATGTACAAATTTTAGTTTAATATGCATTTTTTCCAACCGAAATTTTATTTGTACCAATTTTTGATAAATAGATTGATACTTTAATATAAATGTCAAATAACATAACTTTTGTGTGTCAGAATTTTTATAAAAGCTTATTTTCATTTCTCAAAATTTTTACTTCAATGAATTATAATTTAACAAATTTTATATAACACAGAAATTGTATTTGATAAATAATCCATTTAGCAGAATTTATATATGCCAGAATTACAATTCAACAGAAATACCAAAAGTCAAAATTCTTATTTAATACCAAATTTATTTAAAAGATTGTTTTATTAGTCGAATTTTCCTTAGTCATCATTTTTATGAGTTAGAATTGTAATTTAATAGAATTTACATTTGTTAGAATTTGTATATTGAAGAATTTATATTTAACTAAATTTCTATTTATCTAAATTTTTATACAAAAGAATCTCTATTTAGTAGAATTTGTATTTAACAGTATTAAAATATACCACATAATTCATGCAACCGAATTTTCATGTAACAGACTGCTTAAGAACCCGAATTTTAATGCGAAAGAAGTTCTATGTATTCAAACCCATATTACATAGAATTTCAAAGTGGCAGAACTTTCAACTGACCGACAACTCATATCGTCGAACTTTAGTTTGGCAGAATCGCTATGTGACAGAAGTTCCGATTGGCCGGATCTTTAGCCAATCAGATTTAAGTTCAAGTACATAATTGTATCTGATTGGCTAAAGATCCGGCCAATCGGAACTTCTGTCACATAGCGATTCTGCCAAACTAAAGTTCGACGATATGAGTTGTCGGTCAGTTGAAAGTTCTGCCACTTTGAAATTCTATGTAATATGGGTTTGAATACATAGAACTTCTTTCGCATTAAAATTCGGGTTCTTAAGCAGTCTGTTACATGAAAATTCGGTTGCATGAATTATGTGGTATATTTTAATACTGTTAAATACAAATTCTACTAAATAGAGATTCTTTTGTATAAAAATTTAGATAAATAGAAATTTAGTTAAATATAAATTCTTCAATATACAAATTCTAACAAATGTAAATTCTATTAAATTACAATTCTAACTCATAAAAATGATGACTAAGGAAAATTCGACTAATAAAACAATCTTTTAAATAAATTTGGTATTAAATAAGAATTTTGACTTTTGGTATTTCTGTTGAATTGTAATTCTGGCATATATAAATTCTGCTAAATGGATTATTTATCAAATACAATTTCTGTGTTATATAAAATTTGTTAAATTATAATTCATTGAAGTAAAAATTTTGAGAAATGAAAATAAGCTTTTATAAAAATTCTGACACACAAAAGTTATGTTATTTGACATTTATATTAAAGTATCAATCTATTTATCAAAAATTGGTACAAATAAAATTTCGGTTGGAAAAAATGCATATTAAACTAAAATTTGTACATTTAAAAATATAGTTAACTGCAATTTCCCTTATTTACAAATTAATGTATACGAAAATTTTTATAAATGTCAATTAGATTTTCCAAATTTTTATCTACGTGCGCTTTCTTACAAACTCTAGTACGAGGAAATAAACATTCGGTAAAAGAAACATTCTGCCTTCTGAAATTCTGCCTATCTAACTTTCTAGATAAACATTTTAGGGAACCGTCATACGTCTCGGGGGCCCCTTCGGAAGTGCATTTATTTTAATTCTACTAGTTACGTTATTGATAACAAACAGCTGACATGTCAGGATGTTATAAACTTGTAGATAAATATATTTTAAGTGGTCGAGTGGTTAGCACTTTCGACTTTTGTGCGTGCGTGCGTTCGTGTTTCGGTAGTCGAATCCCCTTGCGTCAAATATTATTTCTCTTAGAATTATCTTTAAAATAAAAATTTTATGGTAAGTGCGTAGAAGTAAGGAAACTATAAAATACTAATATAAGCGTCGATAAATTCGAAAACTGTTTGTGCAATATTTTTATAAATACATAAAAATATTTTGATATATTTCGTTTCTACTTCTGAAACGCACCATATGAATTAGTGAATTTTCCCCGAAATTCCTTACTTTCAAACGCTGTTATATTAAAATGTGATATTCATTCAAACATTTCTTCAAACGAAAAGTCTACCAGTGCAGTGTGGCCCCTGAAATGAACATAACGCATAGGCAGTTTGAACAACCAGTCGAACGTTCCTTTTGGCAAAAGGTAAGTTGAACGTGAAGCTTCCCTATTGAAAAAAATGGCCACATTTGTGCCCTCATTTGTGCCCACATTTGAGGCCTCAAATGTGGCCACAAATGTGGTAGCGGATTTGAAACAGCATATGCGCCCACAAATGAGGCCTTAAATGTGGGCACAAATGTGGCCTCAAATGTGGCCTCAAATGTGGCCTCAAATGTGGGCACAAATGTGGGCGCAAATGTGGGCACAAATGAGGCCTCAAATGAGGCAGAAAAATATCCACATTGAAAAAAATATAAAATAAAAAAAATATTATTAATCTTGATTTACACTATATTATTTACAAGTAGTTGCCTTAATTAACTTTAGAAACTTAGCATTACGAATATAATTTTGAAAATAAATTTGGGGGTATGGGGATTCGAACCCGGGTTCGACGCACGCAAACTAACTACCGAACCACTGAGCTACATAGGCGACTGCCAATAGAAAGGATAATCTTTCTCTTGAGGTGCAAGTGATTTTATTGGCTGACAAAACGGCGGGTTTATTTAAAAACGTTTTCACCACATTCTTCAAGTATTGAAACATTTGTCATAAAACATTTGCTTTTATAACAGTTAATTCTTATTTAAAAATTTATTCCTAATTTATTACATTATTATTTGAGGTTTCTTTGATTAATTCACTATTTTTTTACCTATTCGGTTGTAAAATACACATATTAAGTCTGTTAGTGGGGAAAATTGGAACAAAGTTCCTTGATACTTTGTTATATAAATTATAAACTTCTGTTATTTTATAATTTTAAATTTTTACCAAAGATTATTTTGAAGCCAATTATGAAATATTTCGAAAATCCTTATAGCATTTTTTGAACTTGTGAAAATTACATTTTCTCTGGAAGAAAAAATGAAAATTAGAAATTTTATTATTTTTTGAGTTTAGATACTTGACAAAAATTTTAAAAAAACGGGAAAATTATTTGGAAAATTCAATTAATATTTTGTAATTTTTCAACTATTATTCAAAGTTTCGAACATTTAATACCTACTGTGACAGAAAAAATCAATTAAAGTTGCTTAAAATTTTGTTAGTTAACGATTTTAAATACTTCTCTATTGCAGTAGGGACAATTTGGTTTTTGAATCTTTAAATAAGAGTAGGAGAATTACGAAGTATTAAAGAATTTATTTTTAAAGTCAATCCAATTTCATAATTAAAAAGTTCACAAGTATTTTAAATCACATACAAACAAAGCTTTTGATTTTCATAATATGTAATTGATTTTTTTTGGTTAGAAGGAGGGCATGAATTTTAAAACTTGATAAAGTTTTAGGAAGTTTAAAAATTTTTAATTATTCTTAATCATAAACTAACAAACTTGTAAACTTTAAAATTCTTATTTTAAATTTTAATACATTTTTAAAAATCACAAGTTTTGTTCTTTCGTGATTTTAAATGTTTAAAAAAAGCTTAAGGAAAATAGATTTTATGGATTTTAAAAACAGATTTTCGAATAAATAAATTATTGGAAATTTCAGTCAGCTAGTGCTGGTAAAAATCAGGATTTTTTTTAAAGAAATCAAAAAAATCAGATTTTTTTATTTAAATCAAAAATGGTTGTTTTAATTGCAATCAGTATATAAAATCTCTCCAAATGTTTATTTTTAGTAGTTTATTTTTTAAACTGAAAACATTTAATAAGAAATAATGAATAATAAAACATTTAATCAAAATCAAATAAACTATGTCAAATAAATAAGAAAATTTCAAAAAAAATTTCTTCAAATTCATATGATCACAAAATTAATAAAATTAGGTAAAAGCAACCAAAAAAAATAAATTAAAAAAAAGCAAAAACGTAAAAAGATAAGAAAACAATCTATTAAAATAATGTTAAAATTCTTTTAAATAAAAAATGTCATGCTTATTATTAAATAGGAATATAATTCCTAATCCATAAAAATTTGACAATCAAGTTATCACTTTTTCAGTATTTTGCCTTATATTCAAAAAAAAAAAAATCAAACAACAATTTCTTATTATTTTTTATTAATTCGATTTGTTTTGAAGATACTTTATATTTTGAGTAATATATATTGGTGAAGGCAAAATTTGCGTTTATAAACTTTTTCTTCAAATATTGAATATTTTATCACGAAACTTTGTAAAATTGTTTAAAATTTAATATCATTAAACAGGTTATTTTTTTTAAGAAATCAAAAAAATCAGATTTTTTTATTTAAATCAAAAATGGTTGTTTTAATTGCAATCAGTATATAAAATCTCTCCAAATGTTTATTTTTAGTAGTTTATTTTTTAAACTGAAAACATTTAATAAGAAATAATGAAATAAAATAATAAATTACAAATAAATTATGTCAAATAAATAAGAAAATTTCAAAAAAATGTCTTCAAATTCATATGATCACAAAATTAAGAAAATTAGATAAAAGCAACGAAAAAATAATAAATTAAAAAAAAAGCAAGAACGTAAAAAGATAAGAAAGCAATCTATTAAAATAATGATAAAATTCTTTTAAATAAAAAATGTCATGCTTATTATTAAAGAAATGAAGAAAAATTAAAAAAAAAACAACTCAGTAATGAAACAGTAACATAAAAATATGTGTATAAAAAAGTAGGAACACTTTTCAAAATTTTAAACTATTTACGGACGTTTTTTAATTATACTTTATTTACTCTCCCTTACGGGTTCGAGGGCCTCCGCTCCCTTTACATATTTTTTACAAACTTATTCTATCTTAACCTAAATTACACTTAAACTAACGTTCTCTTACTTACTAACGCTTATAGTATTCCTAAACTCTCTAAAATGCTCTTTGCTGTGAGAGGGCTTCCGTTTCCTATTACCTTTATATACAATTTTATTTTCAACACGATTCTTTAGTTTCAAAATATTTCAAAATATTTTTGGCCTTTTCAATATTCCATTCTCTCTCTCTTATTCTCCAATTCTCTCATCCATTTCTCTCCTTTTCCACTTTCATGCAAAATCTCTAACACTCTCACTCCCAAACATCTTTCCACATCTTCACCTACCATACACACATCCAACACATGCCCCTAGTACTCCTCTTCATACATGCACACTCTGCATTTTCTCTCATCCTCTTCCTTCCAATATTTACACGCATCCATCCCTTCTCCCATTCTGAATCTCAACACTCTATTCCACTTGCACTCCTTTTTCATTCTCCCTAAGTATTCAGGTTCTCTTTCGTTTTTCACCATTTTATACCAACTGTTGTACTTCGACTCCTCTATTTTTTCCCACCTCTCTATCTTATCCTTCTTTTTTAATTCCTCTTCTATATCCTCCCACCTTCCTACTTCGACCCTTCCTTTCCGCGCATCCCTCCTTTTCTTTTCCCATTCCGACATACCTGTGTCTCCCCTCTTGGCTCTGTCCTCAATCTGATTCAGGCATAATTGAACAATCCTGCTTCCTTTTCCTTGTCTTAATCTCTCCTCCATCATCCATGCTCTCTTTCTCTGTCTGACCATTATTCGTTCTCTTCCTAATTCCTCCCTTAGCATATACCCTGGACAATTCCTGCTTACTCCCATCGTACACCTCAGGTACTTCTCATGCATTCGTTCCACGCTCTTTTCCTCCTTCCATCCCCACACTTCCACTCCGTAGCTCATCACTGACCACACTAGCACGTCAAACATCCACACTCTTTTCTTCCAATCATTCCCAAACCTTCTCTTTCCTATCTCCCATACTTGTCCCATCACCTTTCCCGCTCTCTCACACCTTTTCTTTACATTCAATCTGCTACCCCCCTTGCATTCAAACCAGTATCCCAGATAACAAAATTCTTTAACTTCCTCCACCATCTTTCCATTCAGTTTCCATTCCTCTTGCTCCCCATCCCCTCTCTTCCTGAATCTCATTATCTTTGTTTTTTCCACATTCACCCATAGATCTTTCTCTCTTACATACTTCTCGCATTCACTCATCATCAGTCTCATACCCCTTTCATCCTCCGCCAGCAACACCACATCGTCCGCATATGCTAAGGAAAAAATCCTTGTATTTCCCAATACCACCCCTCCTTTACCTCTTCTCCATAACTTTTCCTCTAAATCCGATATTAATAGATTAAACAGCAAGGGACTTAACGGGCACCCTTGTAACAATCCCCTGCCTAACCAAAACTCCTCTCCCAATCTCTCTCCTATCTTCACTCTTACCCTCGTGTCTTCATATACTTCTTTTACCCTTTCAATTAAACCTTCCTCTATTCCCCTTTCTTTCAAAACTTTCCACAGCTTGCCTCTATTTACCGACGGGAATGCTGACTTAAAGTCTATGAATAATGCTACTAACTTTCCCTTTTTCTTTTTTAGATTTCTTTCTATTAGATAGTTTAAAACGTATACATTATCCATTGTTCCCATTCCCTTTCTAAACCCTGCTTGATTGTGTGGAATACACCCAAGTTCTTCTACTTTCTTTCCTAGCCTCTTTCTTAAAATCTCCGCGTACACTTTATAGCCCACCGGCATTAGCGTTATCCCTCTATATTCTTCTATACTCTTCCCTTCTCTTTTCTTAGCTAGTGGCACCACTAGTCCCGTCTTCCATTCTTCCGGCCATCCCTCTCCCTTCCATACTTTCTTTACTATTTTCCACATTTGCTCCCTTACTATTTCTCCTCCATATTTTAAACTCTCGTTTTCAACTTTATCCCAACCTGTGGCTTTATTCCTTTTGAGCCTATCTATAGCCTCTTCTACTTCCTCTCTTCTTATTTCTTCCTCATCACTCTTCCCTATCTTTTTTCTTCCTTCTCCTCTTACTCTACCTTTGACTCCTCCATACATTTCGCTAAAGAACTTTGTCCAGTCCTTCATCTCTATTTCTCTATTTATCTCTTTCCTACCTTTTCTCTCCCTATTTATTACCTCCCATTCTCTTCCTTCTCTTATCGCCTTTTCCACTTCCTCCATGAATCTTTTTCTCGCCTCTTCTCTCTTCCCTTCTAACAGTTTCTCTTGTTCTTTATGCTTTCTATTATATTCCTTTTTTTCCATCCTACCTCTCCTCCATTCCTTTATAGTCTTCCTCATTAGTTTCCTACTTTCCTCGCACTCTTCATCCCATCATCCGCTATACCTTCTATCACCTTGTTCTTCTTTTCCTATTTCCTCTTTAACTCTATCTATCCTTTCCCTTAGTTCTTTCAACCATTCATCTACGCTCTTTCCTTCCATTGCTTCTCCTTCTTCTCTCTGCATACTTTCTCTGAATTCACTAAGCCTTTTTTCTCCCCACTCTCCCATCCTGTACTTTTTCTTTCTTTCTTTACCTCCTCCTCCTCCTCTTCTTCTTCCTCCTTCCCTTCCTCTCATCGTGATTACCAGTGGGAAGTGCTCCGATCCTACTTCCCTTGCCACTTTGAACTTTTTTATTCCCTTTTTCGTATTCTCGTCCGTCACTACATAGTCTATCACCGTTTTCCCCATACCTTTAAATGTATACTCTCCCTGTTCGTCTCCCTCCATATTTCCATTACAAATTGACCATCCTGCTTCCTCCACCAACCTAATCATATTTTTTCCCTCTTTATCCACTTCCTTATGCTTTGAGTTTCTCGTATACCTTTGCTTTTCCTCCTCCCATATGCCACCTCCTAATTCTGCTGTCCAAGCATTCCAATCTCCTCCTATTATCACTTTTTCCTCCTTCCCTACTTCCATCCACTTTTCCATTATCTCCCAACCTTTTTCTTCTCCTCTTCTTCTATACACTCCTACAATAGTTAACTTCTCCTTTCCCTCTCCTATCTTTCTAACCATGCAACCTTCCTCTTCTTCCCTACCCATACCTGCCTTCTCCTTACTTTCCTTAATTCCTAGTCTCACTCCCGATACCATTCCTCCTGCTTTTCTACCTTTGTTACTTTCTTTCCTTGCCTCTTGCATCCTCCAAGTATATCCTGCCGGTAACTTTCTTCTCACTTTTCCCCAATCTTTCTCATCTATCCAAGTTTCACACAGCATTAACACATCCCATTTCCCTAGTACCTTCCGAAATCCCTCATCTTTGTTTTTTAACCCTGACACATTCCAGAACGCAATTTTTATTTCCTCCATTTTTTCCCCTTTTTCTCTATTGCTGCTCTTCCCGAAATCCCTTATTTCCTATCTCTTTGTCCATCTCCCTTTGTTTTTCTAGTTCCTTTTCAACCTTTTTTAACTCTAATCCTTCTTCCCCCTCTTCCACTCTCCATTTCTCTCCATTAATCCACATACACTCCCATCCTATCCTTACTACATTTCCTTTGCTTCTTTCCTCCCATGCTCTTCGGTTTAGTACTTCTAAAACCCTTCTTTCTCTCCTTGTTCTATCCTCTTCTATTCTTTCTTTCCTTCCCTTTAACAGCTTTTTCTTTTTTATCACCTCCCATTTTTGATCCTCAATTTTCCATTTCCACTAACCATATTCTTAGTTTATTGCCCTCATCTTCTCCTATTCCTACCACTCGTTTTATCTGAACCCTCGCTCCTATACTAACCAGCAATTTTTCCAACTCGTCCTTCCCGTCCTTCCTTTCCGCGTCCAATCCTTTGATTACTAAATTCGCGCGCCTTCTCTCCTTATCTGCCCTTTCCAGCTGCCTATCCAACTCTTTCATTTTTCTTTCCATCTCTCTATTCTTTGGCTCTTCATATCTCTCTTCCCCATCTATTTCAACTATCTGCCCTTTTCTATTTCTCATATCTTTTTCCAACGCTCCTAGTCTCTTCTTTAACTCCCCTATATCCTTTCCGCCTTCCTCCTTTCTTTCTGTCATTTCATATTCCAACTCTTCTACTCTTTTTACTACTTTCTCATGCTCTACTTGCCACTTAGCCTCCCACTCTTTCCGCGCTTTCTTCATCTTTCTTATCTCCGTCCATATTGCTACTAACTTTTAGTTATGATCCTCTTTTTCTTTCCTCAACTCTCCAAATCCTTTATCTACCTTTTCAAAATTACTTTTCATATTACTTTTCATATTTTCCTCCAACCCTTTCATAATTTTTCCTACCTCCTTGATGATCCCCCTTGCCAAATCATTATTCACCACCCACCTGTCCAGTTTTTGTCCTGACTCTAAACTATTCGCCCTTTTCAATTTAACTGCATTTGACTGCCTACCTCTCGACTTTACCGGTGTGTCTGTCTTGCTATCACTCGCCTTTGTCTTGCTATCTCCCCCCTTACTCGGCGTAAAGAATGATAGTTTATAATAATTAATGATTTACCGTAAAACAGGCTAACTTCGCTCATGTAGTTTAACTTCGCTCAGTGGAAACTTTTTTTCAAAATTTATTTATTGTTATCTCTAGGATTAAAAATATAAATTTTTTTTTTTTGCGTAGGATGTGAAAACCTGCCTTCAGGTACCCTGTAGCCCGTACTACAGGGTTATGCGGGGGTGGCGATGTTCTGCCGACCCGCTAAAAACACACCCTTATTTGGGACCTTAAGACCACTCCCAGGTAGAGCCAGTTTACTGACGTATCGCCTTCAGGAGTGGTCTTATATCCCACCTCTATCGCCTAAACGATATCATTCCTCGACCTACGGGAACTACCTTTGTTGGCGGCCATCGAGATCCTTAACCCTCATAACATGTTGGATGAAGGTCTCGATGTGCCGCCAATTCTCTTTGGATCGAGTCATTAACAGGACCATGCTCTCCGGTGTAACTTCGCAGTTTACACCGGCGAACATAACCCGTCTTTCGTCGTTCCATCGTGTGCATGTAAAGAGTGTGTGCTACGCGTCATCCTTTGGGGATTTGCAGTACGCACACTCTGAACTTTGTCGTCTTTTGAAGCGCTCTAGGTACGAGTAAAAACACCCGTGACCTGAGAGCGCTTGGGTGAGGTAGTATGAGACTACTCCATGTTTTCCATCTATCCAGGTGGCGAGTGTAGGTATGAGCCGATGTGTCCATCGACCCTTCTCATTCCCGCTCCATCTTGCTTGCCATCTTTCGACGAGTCTGCTTCTCGCATCTCGGCGAATTTGGTCCTTGCTGGGTCTATTGTCATTCGTATAACGGGTGGATATCCTATCTTTGAAAAGGAGGAAAATTTCCTCCCTTTCTTGCGCCAAAAGATCTGCCGACGGGACACTGGCAAGGACCTGAGCAGCACTCGCAGATACTGTCCTATAGGCAGAGATTATACGCTTGGTTATAATTTCCCCGGGTTTGGGGCAATTATACCCATCAAAGTTTGTTTATTTATAAAATAGCCTTAAAAAGAATTTTTGATCGTTTTAATTATATAAAATCTTTTCCGTAGATAATCTAGAGTCTAATAACAAAAAAAAAACTAAAGAAAATCTTTTTTGTAGAAATCATTCAACTAATTCCTGAGTGAAACACTGAAATTTTACTGAAATCTATATTTACTAAAAAATTAAAGTTATAATTTTTTAGGTTAAGTAAATAACTCATGTTCAGACTTTAGTGTTTTGAAATCACAGAACTGGTAGTCCGGGAGGCAGCGTCACAAAAAAGTGACTCATTTTTGCATGCTTCAAATACAATTAAAGTAGCAGTTTATTACAAACTAAATTGATCACAGTTGGTCTGCCACCTAGAGAGCGGAACAACGAGCGTGGGTGGAGGTCGGAACATGTAGATTTGAGAATGTGTTTTGTCTTATGCGTGCACGCGGCAGACCTTTTCCATTTAACAGTTGACACACTTAAACTTCGAAAAAAATTGGTCTGCCAGCTAGATAGCGGAACAACGAGCGTGGGTGAAGGTCGGAATGTGTAGATTGAAGAAAGTGATTTGACTCATTTGTTCATGTGGCAGACCTTTTCCGTTTAAGATTTTACACATCTTAATTTTAAAATAAATTGATTCGCTACCTAGGCATCGGATCAATAAGCGTGGGTGGTTCTGAAATAAACTGTTTTTATCTAGATAAAATAATTTTTATATAGTTAACTTTAAAAAAATTGCGGGCTTGCTCAGTATGATTCTTCAAAACTGTATAATTAGGAGAAAATTTAATTTAAATGTTTAGGAAAAGTTCACGCTAAACATTTATTTAATCGAGACATTTAAGTCTTTACACAATTTTCACTAAATTTTGCAATCACATATTTCAAATATTGCAAGTAAATATTTAATAAATTTTCATGAAATTTTCGGTGCTGTGGGAGTAATATTCTATTAATCTGATGAGGCTGCGATCATTATACAAAGAGAGGTAAAAAGTTAAATACATTTCTTCTATTCTTATGGTTTTCTGTTTTTGGTTGACTTTTCTGATATGGGATCGCACCCTAAAAATTCTTAACCAAAAACAAAAGTCAACTCAACATCAAATTAGTAAGCATTAAACTTCTGATCCTACTTTTATATAGGTTAAAATAATGTAGGAAATTTATTTATTTTACAATGCATAAATTTTACCACCCACGCTCGTTATTCCGCTATCTAAATAGTAGTCTAATTTTTTTACATTCTCATCCTAAATGAGGTCTCAAATTTGTGCGATTTTGAACTTTTTCTAATGCCCAAATTTCTCCACGTTTTGAGACCTCCTGATTCCGAAAAATGGGTTTTAGGAAAATGTCTGTCTGTCTGTAGAACATTTTTGGCGAACGATAACTTGAGTAAAATGGAAGTATTGACTTCATCCTTGGAATTCGTTTAAAGATGCTAGACTTAAATACTGAGTTCGTTGGAAGGACATTTTCGATCAAAATTGTCAAAAATAGAACATTTTCAATACACAAAAAATTTCTGTTATTTGAATTTTTCAAAATAAAATGGTCTCTTTTTTTTTCTTAAAGTACAATTAAAATCAAACATATTTTATTTACAAAAGTTTTCTATATAACGCAAACCCAAAAAGCTATTACATTTTTTTAATTTTTCCATTTTATTAGAATCTCGCTTTAGGGTAAAAGGTTGTAAAAATCGGTCAGAAAACTGTTGACGCATTCTCATCTTACTCAATTCAAGTAGAAATTAATAAGAAACTAACATCTTAACTGTCAAAAACCTTGAAAAACTTCAATTCAATACCCCGATTTGAAGAAGAAATATTTAAAAATAAAAAATGACGACATTTAGCGGGGATGTCTAAAAGCTTTCATAACGAAAAAATGTATTTAATGTTTTGTAAAATCGGTTAAAAATAACTCTAGTTATTCTGTCCACTAGTTTAAAAAACATCATTTTGACAAATTAATCCTTTTTGATTAAACCTTAAAGGAAAATATGAAAATAGACTTTCTGCCACCTAAAATATGACTAAAATTTTGAAATTTAAATCTGTGAAAAAAATTTAAGTTTAAAATATGTGACGCTAGGCGAGAGAAGCAACCTATAGCTAAGAAGGCAAACTTAAATAACGACCGGGCAAAGAGGAGGAAGAAAATCGAGACGCTTAACATGCCTTTTTTTGAAGCTTCATAACAAGACAACTAATTGTAAGAATCAAATTTTAATTTTTTAAACACAAAAAGAAACTCAAAAACTATCAATTACCATAAAAAAATGAAATCAATAAAATACAAATTCAGGGGACAGTACACGCGTACACGCATGAGTCAAAACACTTTCTCAAATCTACATGTTCCGACTTCCACCTACGCTCCTTGTTCCGCTATTTAGATAGCAGACCAATTTTTTTCGGAATAAAAATATGTCAATTGTTGAATGGAAGAGGTCTGCCGCTTGCATGCGTGAGTCCAAACTCCTTCTCAAATGTGGGCACAAATGAGGGCACAAATGTGGCCATTTTTTTTCAATAGGGTTGTTCAACTTACCTTTTTGCTTGCGCTTGTCCAACAATTCTTTCCTTACTGGGATAATTTATGTAATCCCTGTAAACATTATTAAAATCAATCAAAAATTATCAGAGAAATCGCGCTTTCATAAATATATTTTTTTCAAAACCCTGTAAATTCAATTTTTGTTTATATTTTTAAAAATCATTTTCGTATTTTTCATTTGCATATATTTCTTCGCCTTTTCACCAAGTGTCTTTGAAATCGCAGTTCATGAGAACAACTTTGATACTTTAGGTATAGTTTGGCCCAGCTGTCAACTGTCAAGAATACATATTGCTATTTTCTATTATATTAATACGATACTTGAATTAATTCGCGGTGTCACTATAGCTTTTAATTTGGTGTAACTCGGTATCACCTGCCAGTAATCAACATTGTTGACATTTAACCTAACCTCAAAATGTCAATCGCTTAAAGTTATATAATAAATATCTTTAGATTTGGTTTCTTTGTTGCGGGGGGCTCCGCTTCGGACACAATAAATGTGTCCCCTCGGCACAAAACCTACTCTGTCGGCTTGTCAGTAGTTTTTGATTTAAAAGTTTTTTAAGTAATCCCAGAATGCGAGTCTTTTCAACGTTCACGCATCGATAGCGACGCGTTGATCCATTGTTAAACAGGGAAATAATAATTATGAAATTCGGGTCTTTTTTTGGACACAAGCTGTTGCAGAAAATAGTGTGTGCTACGCGTGCGCATCTAGGGAAATCTCGACTCGTGTCTCGATTCCCCTATTTATGAGCACTTGTAGCACAAATAACTATTCTAAAATATGATAATAGCGCTTCTTTACGTTTTTGGGGTCGTTCTACAAGATTGCGGGCTCAGATTTCATTTTTAACCATATGCAAAACCAATATGGCGGCTTTTTTGAAAAAATGTACAGAAAAATCGACAAATTTTTGTTTTTTAATGATTATTTCTTAAGGCTGATCGAGCCTTCGAGTGAGAAATTTTGTACCTTAATTTTGTTCACTTTTGGTCACGACAGCGACCAAATTCACATTACGATTCTCACCTGATTTTAATATTGACTTCTCTTTTTTGTAAAAGGTAAAGGAAAGAGGGGGAATAAGATTTTTTAAACATAAAACAGTTGCAGGGGTGGTGGAAAGTCAATTTCGATTACCAAAAAAAGAGCTAAATATGATTTTTTGAGAAAAAGAGACATTACCCGATTTCACGAGAAAGATGGCCGCCGCACGTCATGTCAGTCGATCACATGGCAGGCTGGAAGTTTCGTCTGTACGGGAAGACAGGTGGTCTCTGCACTCTGTTTACTATCTGTCAGTTTCCAAGTCGAACTTCGTTTTCTGGCTCGCGAAAAAGTGTTTCCCAATTTCCTCATTCCCTGAACTTTGGCAACAAAAAACATTTCCCCGAAAAAGTGTCTAGTGTTTTATAAAAGAAAAGTTAAAGTTCATGTGAATTTGTGTTTTTTATAAGTCTCGTAGCCTTCCAAAAGTGTTCACACGCAGAAAAAAACACGTGTTTTCCCTTATTCTTTTTTTTATTACTACTGCTAATTAATTAAATTCCAACAAGTTTCTATTTTTCTTTTCAAAAACGAAATTTTCAGCAATGTTTTTATCAAACACCGATCAGCTGGCCAATATTTACCGCATATTTCACAATTTCTTTCTTTAAAATCCAGACACTTTTTAGAAAAAAAAACCTTTTTATTGACAAAGTTTTTGAGATGAGAAATGTTTTCAATGTTTCTTTCAGATGCTTTCAGAAACGAGAAATTTATCCTCCGTTTTGACATTAATTTTCAGATTAGGAACACGCACGAAAGTCTGTCATTTTCAATGTCAAACTTAAAATTAATGTTGTCACTCCCGAAAATGTATTTTCACATTAAATTAATGTTTCTAAAATAACTAATTCCCCAGAATTTGTAAAAAAAAACATACTTTTAAAAAAATGTCTAATTTTTTAGGAAATATATGTCAAAGATCACGGGTATTTATCTTATTTGTAAGTCATGTTGCCCTCAGAAAGGGGCCAAATGCAGTTTCTATTTCGGTCAAACCACTGACATTCGACCAAATTTGGTCGCTGACATATTTTAAAAAATATTATAACCTATATTATATGTATTATTGAAGTATCTAAATTCAACTTCTGAAGTTGTTTTAGCTAAATTTTTTATTTTTCAGCCTTAAATTTTTATTAAACGAGCAAGTGCAAACAAAAAAAAATCTGTCAATTTTTGTCATTTTTAAAAGTCTGTTTCTTAGAAATATACTTAACAAATATTACTGAAAATTCCCATAATTATTTATTTGTGCACTTTAATCATGTTTTCAATAGAAAGAAGACAAATATTTATTTTGTTATTGAATAATTTCAATTTGGAAATTCAAAATTAACCACAAAAAAATTATTTTAACAATTATTTTACAAAACAATTGCTAATTTGAAATTACAAAATTAATTACAAAATAACGAAAATAATTGACAATTGAAAAAAAAATTAAAAAATGGCTAGATTAATACACAAACCAACAAAATAATTTCAAAAATCAAAGAATAACTATAAAACTTTGAGATAATAATTGAAAATTGAAAAAATTATAGGAGATAATTGAAAATTGCGGAAAATAATAAATAATTGAAAAATGTGGAAAATAATTAATAACTGAAGAAAATATGTGAAAAATGATTAAAATAATTGTCTATTTAAAAAAATTGATAAATGGCTAGATTAATATATGTGACTGCGTCTAAGAAAAAGATGCTCAAGACCAAAAAAATGGTTGTTTTGTTTTCGACGGTTTTATGTAATTTAAGGTCTAAAAAATGTAATACGACCAGTTCCGGTCAAAAAAATTTTTTTGGACATAATCATCTTTTTCTCAGACGCGGTCACATATAACTGTATGAAGAAATTGAAAATATTAAACAATAAAATATTAAATTTAAAAAAAAATTTAATTGTAAATTGAAAATTAAGAAAATGGTAGGAATAATTGTTGGAAATAATTGCGTATTTAACAACTGAATTAAAATTCGAAAAAAATAATGAATATTTAAAAAAAAAAATTAAAAATTGAAGAAAGCAATTAAACATTAAAGAATGCAATTGAAATTTCTAGAATTGAATAATCAGAACAGACAGAAATTTTTGAAAAGTAAAGAAAATATTTGACAATTGAAGAAAATATTTAAAAATTGAAGAAATAAATTGGAAATTGAAGAATTAAATGGAAATTTCTAAACAATAATTGATCGTAAGAAGAAAAATTACAAAATGACGAAAATAATTGACAATTAAAAAAATGACTAGATTAATACACACCCGAACAACATAATTTAAAAAATTAAAGAATAATAATAAAATTTTAAGATAATAATTTAAAATTTTAAAAATTATAGGAGATAATTGAAAATTGCGGAAAATAATGAATAATTGAAGGAAATACTTGAAAATGATGAGAATAATAAAAAAAATCTAGAAAATATGTGAAAAATGGCGAAAATCATTGTCAATTAAAAATTTGAAAATGTCTAGACAAATGGACAACTGAAAACAATAATAATTGAAAACATTAAACAAGAAATATTTTTATGTCTTAAAATTTAAAGAAAATAATTGCAAATGGAAAAATTGAGAAAATTATAGGAATAATTGTTGGAAGTAATAGCACATTTTATAACTAGATTCAAAACACAAAAACATAATTAAGAACTGAAGAATGGAATTGAAATTTAAAGAATATACTTACAAGTTTAACAAAAGTAATTGAAAAAAGCTGAAATTAATTAATTTTTAAACAAAAAAATATTTAAAATTAATGGATAATCATAAAGCTGAAGGAGAATAATAAATTGCTAATTCAAAACTGATGAAAATTATGGAAAAAACTATACAAAATAAATGGAAATTGAAGAAATCAATTGTAAATTGAAGAATTGTATTGAAATTTCAAGAAAAAAATTTTTAATTGAGAAAATGCAAGAATTATTAAATATAGCTAATTGAAAAACGAAGAACGTATAATTGAAAATTGAAGAAAATATTTGAGAATTGAAGAAAATAATTAAAAATTGAAGAGGTGAATTGAAGATTAAAGAATTCAATTGAAATTTTTTTGTAATAAGTGGATTTTTCTGAAAATTTTCTGGGCCCTTGATTTTAATGAATTTCTAGCCTAATGAGTTTGGCAAATCTGTAATTTAGTGAAAAATATATTTTAGTCAATCTTATTTTTTGTAATCCAATTAAGCTGAATAAAATATCACCCGAATTTCAAAACCTATAATATAATTAGAATAAATTAATAATAAGTTTAATAATTTACTCACGCAAAAAAATAAGCAATTTGAGATAAAAAATGCAAATTAATTGGTGAAATTTAATGTATTAGGTATTTTTAATTAAAATAGTGAAAGAAACTTTTAATTTATAAAAAAGGACATTTTTAAAATAGGAACAAATTATAAAGCAGACATAAAAAATTGGAAAATGTGCTCAATTTTCTCAATTTAATTTCATGATATTTCATTTTTTTATTTCTATTTATGTTGTACTTTATAAAATTTATTAAGAGCTGGAAAGTAGATTTAAATCAGACACATTTACATTTTAATTGACCGTCATTAAAAAATAAAATATAAATTTGTTAATTGATTTAAAATTTTAATTTCGGAGAATTAATAATTACATAAGTAAAATTAGAAATCATAATGTAAAAGTACATTTTTACAAAAGTTATTGATTTGTAAAACAGAGAAAAGAATAAAAAAAAAATAAATTAATAGGATAAATTTAGTTATAAAAAAAATTTAGCCTCACCATCTGAACATGCCGTAAAACGTTATCTAATTATTTATCATTACTATTTTTTTATAGCTTGATACAGATTTCCTATATTATCTATTTAATACTGATTACTCTACCCCTAAATTTCGACCTCAGGATTTCAAAAATGAAGTTTTTAAAAAATGTCCGTGTGTGTGTGTGTGTGTGAGTGTATGTCCACCTTACTTTTGGCCCAATATCTCGAAAACTATAATACTTAGAAATATGTTTTATTACGAAATTATAGATCCCTCAGGGAGACAAATTATGATATACGTTTGAACTCGATCGATTAATTCTAACTTTTTTTTCGCATTTAAAAATTTTGAAAAAATATTTTTTTTGCAAAATTGTATATTTTCTATAAAGAAAAGTTAAAATGTAAGTGTTTTATTCGTTTTATTTTTTGAAAATGCCTTGATTGAGTTATTAGCGAACATTCTAGTGCAATTTAATCCAAAGTTATTAGCATTTAAAAAACCAAAAAATTGAAAAACCTTGTTTTTTTTTTAATTTTATTTTTATGCTTTATTACAAGCTTAAATATCTTTTCATTATTATGTAGGTAATTAAAAAATACATCGAATGAGCTATTTGCGAACCTTTTACTGTAATCCTGTTCCAAGTTACCAAGGTTTCAAAAATGTTAAATTTTTATAAAAATTAATTTTTTTATGTTTTTTGCGTTTTATATATTATTATATATATTATTATATATTTTGCGAGCTATTAATTAAAATTTTGTGATGTTTATAGTCATCTCTATGAGGAAGCAATGTTTTCAAAAAATGAATATCAAAAATTACACACACCAAATGAATACTTGAGATACAACTTGGCAGCTGTTTTATATTAGGTGTAAATACTGAATAATCGGTTTTTATAAGGTCATGTTAATAATAATAATAATAATAATAATTATAATAATTATACTTACCAATAACATGACAGCTAATCTCTCCCGATAGTTAGTTTCTTCATTAAATTCAAATTTAAGAATAGCAATCGCAGTATCACAGGTTGCGTATGTTACGAGGTAAATATATTCCTAAATAACAGAAGTTTATGAGTAAATTAAAAAGCTAAGTTACAAACATATATCGTATAACTTAGCATGCATTAGTAACTTAGCATGCTTATATAATTATATATAATACAAAATTTGTTGTTCAGTAACCATTTGTTTAAAAAGTATTTTAACGTGGGATAATTTGATATTTTAGTAAATTTTAATTTAAGAAAATTACAGGTTCTGTGCCAGCTATTCTTTAAGGTTTACAAACGCGAGTTCCAAAATCCTATTAATTCTAGAATTACTTTTTTGGTGACTGTTGTGGTACCCTCCCAATCAGAAATGCAACACCGGCATATTACTGCAGTGTTGCCAGAGCGGGCATCCATAACTTCCCAAAGACGTGGACGAATATTCCTAACTTTTTCCGGAAAAGTTGTACTTATTTCCCGGAAAATTTCAGACATTAAATGTTTAAAAATCTATTGATTAAAAAAGAAAAAAATATTTTATTTTATGGTAATTTTCTTAGAATTTTTATACCCCTATTAAAGTTAATAAAATAAATAGCTGTTAAAAAACTTAAAAATTAAAAAATTCCTATAAATTTTTTCTAATATAATATGTCGTTTCCATGTTAATTCAAACAGGCTATGTATTTTGAAGTCAGGGAATCATTTCCCATTGAAATATGTTATTTTTTAGACAATTTTAGACGACACGTATTTACCAGTTTTGGTGAAAAAAATTTCAAACGAAGTTATGCGGATTTGAATTTTTTAAGTTGGAAAGTGAGATTACAAGAAAATAACGTTAAATTTTTTTAAAATTATTATATCTTTTTTACTATTGTATATATTAAAATGATTACTTCTGTCATATTATAGGGCTTTAATGTTCTTTTTAATTCCATAAGGAAAATTACAATATTTTCAAATTTATCAACACGGTGGCGTTTTTCTTCTCTTGATTTTTTTACTACTGTCTGGAGGTATAACGACTATTTTCTAGAAGAATTTTTTGGAGTCTCGCTTCTTGAAGGAGAATAAAAAAAATTTTCTTTTTATGATAAGAAAATTCAAAGTTTTTTTTAAATCCTGTACTAGATTTAACAGAAGTCCGAATAGAAAAAATGTTTCTCTTAAAAAGCGGAATAAACGATTCTTATGGCTTTAATCTCTAACTTGCGAATCTTTCGAATTATTAATTATAACACGAAATAAATACATAAATTTTGCATTTTTGTAAGTATAATAAAGTTTCAATATATCACTGAAATACAAGAAATGTTAAATGTGTAAAAACTGACGGATTCTATAAAAAAATAATTTAATAAATAATGATTTCTTAAAAATTCGAAATTACACAGTATGTCTTTGAGTTTTAAAATTTAAATTACACAGTATGTCTTTGAGTTTTAAAATTTAAATTACAATTAAACTTCTTTTACATAAATCAAGAAGTTTGATATCTTCTGATTCTTCTACTTTCCACAAGTGACACTTTTGAATTCCAATAAATAATAGGTCTTACATTCCTCGTTCTGCGAGTTAGTTCATTCCTATAGTTTTTTAAGATTTCGTATGATAGGTAAAATAGTTTTATTGAGCTGAAGTATTTCTAGACTTCACTATAACAAATGTTTCAGCATTCTTAATACTTTCTGTATGCGCCATTCTCAAATTGTGTGTAGTTGCAAGATGTTTTACAATTTCCCCAATGCCATCGTACGCACGCTTTCCTTGACCAGTTGCTGAGACACAGAAAGTATTAAGAATGCTGAAACATTTGTTAGTAAAGTCCAGAAATACTCCAGCTCTATAAAACTATTATCCCAAACAGCACAATTCCTTGCCTGAAGTTTGAGCGAAGTTGGCACTGCAAACTTCGGAAGTTTGCATTTGACATTTATGAAAACTTGACATAACCAACAAAATGTCCGCTTGTGCAGAAAGTTTGACGTTTGAAACTTGCTGGAAACTTACACTGCAAATTTCAACTTTAGGTCTTTAGGTCAATTACCAACCAGGTCATACTTTCCGCAGGTTGTCCCGTCAAGTTTTCTGCACAAGAGGGCATTTTGTTGGTTAGGTCAAGTTTTCATACATGTCAAATGCAAACTTGCGAAGTTTGCAGTGCTAACTTCGCTCAAACTTCAGGCAAGGAATTGTGCTGTGTGGGATACCTATCATCCGAAAACTTAAAAAAAATATAGGAATGAACTAACTTGCAGAACGAGGAATATTAGACCTATTAGTGGAAATCAAAAGTGTCATCAAATATAAAATTTAATGATTCTTAGTTTATGTAAAAGAAGTTTAATTGTAATTTAAATTATAAAATCCAAAGACATACTGTGTAATTTCGAATTTTTAAGAAATCGTTATTTATTAAATAAATTTCATATAGAAATTGTCAGTTAGTGAGTTTTTATATATTTAACATTTCTTGCATTTCAGTGCTATTTTGAAACTTTATTATACTTGCAAAAATGCAAAATGTATGTATTTATTTCGTGTTATAATTAATAATTCGAAAGATTCGCAAGTTAGAGATTAAAGCCATAAGAATTTTTTATTCCACTTTTTAAGAGGAACATTTTCTCTTTTCGGACTTTTGTTGCATCTAGTACAGGATTTAAAAAAACTTTGAATTTTCTTATTATAAAAAGAAAATTTTTTTTATTCTCCTTCAAGAAGCGAGACTCCAAAAAATTCTTCTAGAAAATAGTCGTTATACCTCCAGACAGTAGTAATAAAATCGAGAGAGGTTCGGCATGCGAGGAGAATGAAAGAAGAAGGTAAAGCCTATAAACGGCTCCCTTCCCGGCTGGATGGCCTCCTTTATATTTATATTTTTTATATTTTTTAAAGGAAAGCCAAAAATGGGGTTGGTTGAAAGAATAAGTGCGGAATAAGAGTAGCCTATAAACGGCCTATTCCTTGTACGGGTAGCCTCCTTCTCACAGGATTGCTGCAGCTCACCGTCGAAGACAAGCCGAAAACTCGATTGCAGGTGCCGAGGAAGCACCGGGAAAAGCGAGCCAAAAAACTCGTTTTCCCGACTGTGTAGCTTTCTTGGGGAAAAGGAGACTAGTATAAATGTGGAAGTGCAGACTATAAACGTTTCCTTCCTTGATTGGATAGCTTACTCTTTCTAAGTGTAACGCTATGAGTGAGGTACGAGAGAGGAACCTTTAGAAAGGTTTATTCTCCTGTATGAATGTGGGTCACGTCCCCTTGAAAGGAAGCATTGATTGATCCAGAGAGACCAGTGTGAATGACGGAAAATGGAACTTGAGTGTAAGGGTATTTATGAATAGTAAACAAGGATCTCAATAGGAGCATTATATACTCACGCGGAACAAATACTTGCGATCGGCGACGTATTGCAGGGCACTGGCAGTGACGTGTCCCTATATAGTTTTTTTCAGGCCATATGGGGGTCCCGTCTGATGTGAGCTTGCTCTGCCGAGGTGTTTCTATAATGCGAAATTAGGAGCCAGCTCCTTCGGGAACTGGATCAAATAGTGTGCAGTGGGTACAGGTGGCGGAGCCTGTACTGCTACAGTGGAGTCCCTTCCATCTGTGTTGTACCGGGAATGCCTAAGCGAAAGGGTTGGGCCTCAGGAAACTGGGGTAGGACCGTCGTGTCCAAGGGTACACCCGTTCTCAACCTTGGCGACCCCCCCTCTCCACACGATGCGCTGGAAAATCAAATGAATGGAAAGCTTAATGGAAAAACTAAACGAGAAAATGGAGACGAACGAGAGTTGAGATGTGCTGGAACCTTCTACATCGCCAGGTACAGCTACTTTTTCTGCCTGTACAACGGAGACTCCGAGTAAAGGAGAGAGCGCTGCTCCTCCGAGAGCCGACAGATGGGAAGGCATCATTCGGCTTTTGGAACAGCAAGTTGTCGTCACCCAGGAACTCACGAATGCGCTGTTGTACGTGCAGTCAAATCGGCTGGATCTATGGGTATGGGTGGAGTTAGCACTCGGCGATGTTGGTTGCTTAGCTCAATCATTCATTGTAAGGTGCTTCTTATGGTGCGTTAATGCATTTTCCAAACCTCGTAAGAAAAAAAAAAATAAATAAAATCGAGAGAAAAAAACCGTTGGGGTTTTTGAGAAAATTTGATTTTTATTTTTTTCCAAAAAACCCCGCTGTTTTGTTCAATTTGGAAATATTTTAATTTTCCTTATGGGATTTAAAAGAATATGAAAGCCCTAATAAGACACAGAAGGGATCATTTTAATATATACAATAGCAAAAAACAATAGCCGGTCTGAATTGAAATGGAAACGTCCAATAATAAATCTAGTAAACAGGAAAGAAGTACATAATACTATTTCTTATTTTTTTAAAAGACAAAAAAATTGTGAAATAAATTTGATGAACAAAATTCTTATTTTTGACGATTTTCACTGTAATTCCCGGAATTTGTTCATTTCTCGTAAAATTTACCACTACTGATGAAATATCCCGGATTTTGGGAAATTTCCACGTCGCGTAAATTAGTAGTTATTACTGATTTAGTACTGATATCCGAACGGATTTCCCGCGGGGATCGTACACAGCATTTCGGGCTGGTAACGCTGTTAACTTGGGCTTAGTACTGACTTGGTTAGTAGGCACTAAAAAATAGGACTGAATCAGTGCAATGATAGTTGTTTGTCAGTACTGGGTCAACCAGGGAAAATCCTAGTAGAAGCAGTACTGACAAAACAACTGGCACTGCACTGATTCAGTACTATTATTAGTACTGACTAAGTCAATACTAAGCCCCAGTTAACAGCGTTAATAGCCCGTAATGGCCTCATGCCCTGCGTAAAGTCCTCTGTTATCAAATCAGACATACCATACCACGGGAATTTCTGCCTGGAGTGGTACACAGTGAGCAAAAACTTACTTCTTGCGGTCAGAGGCAAATTTCACCAACTATTGATTACTAAATTAAATGATAAGAAAATTTTTTAACAACAATTTAAATAACTTAAAACATGCATATAAGTTTTAATACGTCAATATTCAATTTATTATTTTTGTAATGCAAAAATTAGCAATTAAATTCCGAATTTTTTATATAATGGACTGTCCCCTTAAAATTGATTCTAAACAAAAAACAGATTTACATTTCAACCGAAACTATGAAATTCTTGTTTATTGTGCTATAAAAAAGGTGTTATTTATGGGTGAAGTTACAATTAGTTTAGTACTTTCTTAAACTTAACGTGCATAAATCTTATAGTTTCAGAGTTGAAAATAACGAAATATTGAACTTCAACTCATTTTAAATAAAAACGACGCATTACGACAATACTTAATTAGTACCAAAATTTACTTCAACAAATTCTAAAATATATATCTGCTCCTAGTTGCTCTTTAAAATTTAATACACTTTGTTATGTGATCCCACTCATGCATGCGTTAATAAATGACAAAATATTTGCTATATGAGGAAGCAAAAGCAGTCAAAATTGTTTTTCAGCGTAATTTTTACTGCATTTTAATGATCTTGCGCTTAAAATAAAGCTTCAATATACGGCTATAAGATGCATTCAATGTTTTTAATTTAACCTATATAGCTTTGTTTACATTGCCTTAAACTTGGGCAAAAATAATTTAATTTTGAGAAGTTTTTAATAACATTAATTTTTAACTAAATTGATAAGCCTTTTGCTCTTAAGCTTTTAGAGCGTCCAGGATTAAGAATTTGGCATTTCAGTTTTCAAAATTCAAAATAGAGGATCCCCTATGGCGAACAATTTTTTAATATTCATCGGAATCGCTTGATATTTGTTTTAGGGGGTTTTTATAATCACTAATTACTAGTTTTGCAACAGATTTACAAAATTCAAAATGGCGATTTCAATATGACTGACAACTTTTTTTGAAATTCGATGAATTGGTGGTTTTTATAATCGCTGATTTCGAATTCAGAATTAGATTTTATAAATGCTAAATGGCGGATCTAATATGGTGGATGAATTTTTTAAAACTGTTCAGATTCACTTGAAATTTTTTACTGAAGGGTTTTGGGGTCTCAGATTACGAATCCAGTATTGATTGATTGATCATATATAATAATATATGATGTGTTGATTATTAGTCGCGGATAAGAAGAACCGACACAACCTCGACATTATATGTTTTATAATAAATTATTTAAAACTGTACAATTTCCAAAAGACCAAATTTCTAAAATAAGCAACATTAAAAACTTCAACTTCAATTTTGGAAAAATTTCATCTGACATATTGGATCCGCCATTTTGTATTTTTGAAAACCAATACCGGATTCGTAATCAGCGAGCCCAGAAACCCCTGAGCAACAATTTTCAGGTGAAACTTCCTGAGGATAACGCACCAAGGTTGAATGAAAAATAATAATTTTCTTGAAAGATATTGAGGTTTTTAGTATTGTAGTTGTATTTCCTTCCAAATTATATTCTAAAAGACAAGATTAGTCGATCTTGGGAATGTTAGATAAAAATAAAAAACTTCAAGAAATTTTTTATTTTTCTTGCACACAGCAACGTTTCGTTGGCTGGGGTTTGCTAGGGTTTAATTTGTTAAAACATAAATATTTTAATACGTCAAACAAAAACAAATTTAGCCTGACCAGGTAGGCAAACCCTAGCGAACAAAACGTTGCTGTGTGCAAAAAAAAAAATTCCTTGAAGTTTTTTATTTTTCTTCCCAAGATCGATTAATCTTGTCTTTGAGGTTCCTGTATTTGAGATATCTATGTCCCATAGGTGTGTGAAAGGGTTAAGGCAATATAAAAAAGCTATTAGATAAACGAAGAGATCGCACTTATATCTTATAGCCCTATGTTTAAGCTATACGTATAGCTGAATTATAGATACATTTCAGGGACCAGTGAGTGTTATCGATAAAACGAAAATGTCAAGACGGTCAAGACATTTCATAAGTAAGTGGGAAATACTGGTTGGATTATATTTAAAGTAGACAGAATTACGTAAATATATGTAAATTTATTGTAAAAAAATCTATAGTCAGCATTAAAAAAAATATGGTATCATTTATCAGACAAATGGTCGTTTAAAAGAATGATCACCTTTCTTAGGTTATGTTATAATTATAATTGTAATTTACTTTACCATTTCTATGCTAATAAATTAACAATTTTTGTTAGATAATGTAACCAAAATGTAATTATAGAAATCACTTTTGTTTTTCAGTACAAAAAAACAAGTGTTTTATTATAGGGTCAAATCTCTGGAACTGTTAACTTTTCATTTCGAAAAACATAGAAAAAAATATTTAAAAGCACATTAATAAAAATTTGCATATAAGTTAAGATGAACATCTGGAATGAAATTTATTAATTGAACATTTACTATTTTAAAGATTTAATACATTTTTAAAATATCGATATTATATAGTTTTTCGAAATTTACCGGAATTTTTAGTTTCGAACAATTGTCGACTACAAGTACGCCCTTCACATTCTGTGAAACAGAAACCTACTTGATCGACGCGTTTGAAAAATTCCAAGATACGGTATTTCAACCCAGAAGTCTCTATGAATATTTTAAAATTGAAAAACTGTGAAAAAATATGAACCTCAACTGCGCTGGGGATCGAGCCCAGGTCTTTCAATTGCCGGTAAGTGCTCTAACATTGAGCTACGCAGGGTCATTGGTCATACTTCCTCACAGCCTTCTTGAATTTATCATTCTTTTAGAGTCATCATATTAGTTTTTCGAAATTTCCCGGAATTTTTAGAGACTTCTTCATAGAAACTTCTGGGTTGAAATACCGTATCTTGGAATTTTTCAAACGCGTCGATCAAGTAGGTTTCTGTTTCACAGAATGTGAAGGGCGCAAGGCCGTAGCCAGAAAAAAAATTTCGGGGGGGGGGGGGTTTGTCAACAAACTGTCAAAGTGATGACCTTTTTTTTTTGAAAACTTAAGCAGCTGTCAAAAAAATTTCGGGGGGAGTTCAAACACCCCTATCACCCCCCCTGGCTACGGTCTTGGAAGGGCGAACTTGTAGTCAACAATTGTTCGAAGCTAAAAATTCCGGAAAATTTTGAAAAACTAATATGATGACTCTAAAAGAGTGATAAATTCAAGAAGGCTGTGAGGAACTATGACCAATGACCCTGCGTAGCTCAATGTTAGAGCACTCGACCGGCAATTGAAAGACCTGGGCTTTATCCCCAGCGCAGTTGAGGTTCATATTTTTTTACAGTTTTTCAATTTTAAGATATTATACACTGAAAAAAAAGCGAGAGCTGCTGCATTTAACATAGAAAGGAACTGTGCTCTTGCGTGAGAACGCAACAGTGGCGCCGTAAAAACCGTAGCAACTGTGTTTTTTCCAGGAGCAACTGCTGCACCCTGCATGCAAAAGAAAGCAGTTGCTTCTGGAAAAAAAGCAGCTGCTGCGGTTTTTACGGCGCCACTATTGCGTTTTCACGAAAGAACACAGTTCCCTTCTATGTTAAATGCAGCAGCTCTCTCTTTTTTTCAGTGTATAGGTTAGAATGCTTTAAAAATTTCTTTTACACATTAATAGTTATTTCGTCGTATGAATGGAGAACTACGCCAATTCAGAGTAGTGCTGAAAACTGCGCCATTCCAGATAACAGTTGAAGAACATGCCAATTCGGATATTACAATTTTTCTCATATTTTAGCTTGAAATAAATATAATAATATAATTTAAAAAGTGAAAACTTATGCTCTGAAGTGAATTACTGAATATTCAAGTTTAACTTAAGAGAAAAATAACTGTCATTAACACACTTCTTGTTCCAATAATTTCTACTTGAAAAGAGGGAAAAAATGCGATTTCCGAAATGGCATGTTCTTCAAATGTTTGTTAGAATGGCAGAGTTTTCAGCACTAATCTGAATTGGCGTAGTTCTTCACCCAAGCGACGATTTGTGTAACAAGGGCGCATCTGTAGGAGAATCGAGTCTCGTGTGAGTAGTCTAAAATCTCCACGTTCTCCCAATCAAATTCATGACCAATCTCTGTGCGATGATGACTATTGACGGAAGATACATTAGTGTTATTTCGGTGTTCGTTGATTCGTTTTTTTAAAGCGCGTTTTGTTTCACTTATATGACAAGCAGCGCAGTCCTTACAATTAAATTTGTAAACAGTATTTGTCCGTTCCGCTTTTACTGTCACATCCTTACCTAATCTCACAATCGAATTTAAATTTTTTTTAATTAATGGAATCGTAGAGACCTGATATTTACTTAACATATGCGATAATTTAGAAAATTAAAATTTTAAAAATACCATATTTTTAATAACAATTTTATAAACAACTTGAAATATTTATAGGGTCTAGAGCAGAAGTTATATTTTATCTTATGGTATACATTGTCTATTTGTTTAATGTGCTAGGCCCACCCATAAGGATATTCTAACGCAAAGTGCTCTCTAACCCGCATGGGGTACGAGATGCGCTCATCCAACGCGCATGTACTGCAAACGAGCAAGCTCGCTTGACAGTCTGTGTTTCTTACGTGATTACTAGCCCCAAGCTCCCGACGTTTGACGGTCGGTCGTTTCGCCCTCGGCGTCCTGGGTCTACTCTGGTGAGCGAAGGGTTTTTGTCAGGCTCAGGCCTACAGCACTCCACACACTACCAATTCTTACACCGAGGTGGACTGCCCACAATGCGAATCCCTTGGTTTGGGACGGGTGCTTTCCTCACCCTACGGTTTCTGTTCAACCGTAGCCGAGTTGTGACATGCAACTGACATACCGGCTTAACGGACATCTAACGTCAGGCTCAAGCTTCCTTCAACACCTGACCCAAAAGCACAGGCCAACCACTGCCACCACGAGTCCGACCTCAAATGACCATACCCACTTTCGATTTCCAGGATTTCACCAAACAAATACCTTGCAGTGTATACTCCCTTGGGCCCATCATCAAAGTGACCAACGTTAGAGAACCGTTCGAAGGCCAAATCTAAGGACTTATTAGACCTAGGTATACACCGCGACGTCCATTTACCATTATGTCAGTTGATCTCCTCGCACTTTAGATATCGGTTGACTTTTGAGACGTCGCTCGCTGTTCTGGACTGCTTTGCAGTATACCCAGAGTACACCTTAGCCACAACAACTAAAGGTACGCGCCGTTGCACGAGATATGTGCATCTAGAATTCTTTCTACCGCTTTTGCAATTCTTCAACCGTATGAAACTACTTTTTCGTTTTCCCACATATACATTGCCCCTAGCTCCCCTTGTAATTGGTAAACTGATTTGGCCGGCGCGTATATTGTTTTTAATCTTTCTGCTAATTCTTGAACCGTGTTAAAACTATTCCCTAATATAATTTTTCTTGCTTCTCCCGAAATTCTGCCTCTAATTAATTTTACCAGATTTTTTCAACTTTAGCATTTTCTGGGAGCATGGATATTGCTTCTTCACAACCCTCGATAAATATTGATAAAGGTATGTTTTTGCCATCAAATAATGGTATAGTGTCTAAAGCATCGCGTAAAGAGACTTGTTGATTGTTTGGTACGGCCATGTTTCTAGAGTCAAGATTTTCAGAATTATCAGAAATTTCACTTTCTGAAGTGTTGTCAATGTCTTCTATTAAAGTTTTATTAAAATTAGACTGAGGTTGATTAAATCCAAATTCTTCTAAGTCGTTTAAATGACTTTCTATTAAAGTTTTTTCCGCTGTTAATTCCTCGCTATCACTATTATCACTATTATCACTATTTGTATTGCCGTCGCTGTCAAAGAGTTGGTCAGAAATAAATCCTGAATCGATTTTTTTTGTGTAAGGTTAGTATTTGTTTTAGAATACCTTAGTGTATTAGTGTGAGGTTTTGATTTATTATTTGGGATTCCTGAATTTAGAGATAAATTTGGATTTTCTTTATTTTTGCGTTAATTAGTTTTCAGTTAACTAAGTTAGTTTGCTCATTGATTTGTTTGAGAAAAGGAATTTTCAAATTAATTGATGCTTTAAAGAAAAAGAATTAAAAAAAATTTTTTCTATGATTTTTGACTCACTGACTTCTTTGTTTCCCGGACCGATGCACCAAAAATTAAAAGGGGCTTCTGTTACGTTAGAAGTAGAAATCCTTTCCAATCTTCCCTAATTTCCTTGTTTTAAATCAGTTTCGGTGGGAATCTGATTTAGGATGAGGATAAGTCAATGAGCAAACTAGGTTATTAAAGATTATATTTATTTCTGGCAAGAGAAAAAATGTTACAATTGAAAATATGTATTAGAAATTGTATCTTACTTTTAGGAAGAGAAAAACAGTCTGTGAATGCTTTAAAACCCGTGAAGATCCTTATCTTGAGTGTGGATGGGGGAGATAGTGACCCTCAGGTGCTTCGAGTGGACGATTTGGCGTAGCTCTCGTAGTTAAGACTCATTTAGGTTGATTATTGACACAAGATTGCAACTGGTGTTGGGGTTAATAGCACTACACTTTTATATTTGAAGAAAGTCTTTGAAGGGTCGCTAATGCTTATAGGTTTCCTCTCGGTTATTATAGTTCGAGATGAAACTGAGATTTCATTAAGATTTGAATAGCTTTTTATCACTTGAACTGAATTCTTCTTCCGATTCTCGAGTAAACTAACTGAGTTGATGAATTTTGAATTTAACTTTAATTCGATGTTAACTTCCACTGGTTCTGGATTACTGTTTATTTTAACTTGTTCCGAACTGATGTTAGATTTTGAATTCACTAATTTCAATACTGTTTCTTGACTTGGTAGACTGGACTGATGGTTATTCTGTTGATAATGATTACTGTACACTGAGCTGGTCTAGCATGCTTATATAGCTTTTTAATACATGGTAGTTCCCTTTTTGTGTACTAAATCCCTTCCTTTAGTTCTAAACCCAGTTTTTGAGTATCAACGCTCATTTTATTCCTTTTTTGTACTAAATCCCTTCTGTTAGTTCCAAACCCATAGTTTGAGTATCAGCTTCCTTCTTAGTGTGCATCGAAACCTCTCTTTGTGCAACACTTTTTTCCTCCTCTAGCCCAAACGCAGGTTCCGCCTTATTATGAATATAGGTCATCGCACCCTATGTAACTTCTGGCTGTTGTCGAGTACCATTTATCCGATATATTCTTCTTACTCTGATTTGTAGGGTGTTCGCTTCACCGGTCTTTGATGATTTTAGAATGTAAGACTGTTATTTCTCTTTCCCGAAGCAACCTCTACACATACAAGTACTGAATGGTTTTCTATCTTGTACCATTATAAGGTTACATATATTATGATTCAATATGATTTACAAGAAATGACATAATAAAGAAATATAATGTTTTAATGTACGTTATGGACATAACAGAGCAATAATTAAAATAATATAAAATAAATAATATTAAGGGGTTACACCACCCTGAACGCCTGAAAATTGGAGGGTATTTTAAGAATTAATTTTGACAAAACTATTATAAATACCACTTTTTAATAATTGGAATATCTAAGTACATATATTTCACTAAAAAAAAATTCTTGGAAGAAGAAAAAACATTAAAAATGGTGGAGATATAGCGAGTCTCGTAAGTCACTTTTCTTAGCGCACGGCCGTGCAGTGTACATGCAGGACAGCACAATTTTTATCAGAAATCCAAAAACAAAATTGTTTTTTAAACTATATTAAATTACCTACAGCATGACGTAGCCGTTTAAAAAAAAAATTGAGCAAATGGGAGCACTTTGAAAAAAAATTTTTTTTTTGGGTACGAAATTTCTGTTTTAAAATTGTATAACTTTTTCAAAAAAAATTATCTCGAGAAAATCCTACGTCATGCCATAGAGAATGTTATAGAGAAGCTGTGTACAAATTTTGAAGAGAATCGGTCGAGTAGTTTTTGAGAAATCATGTACGCCACTCCAAAAAATGTAGTTTTGAGAAAAACGCAAAAGAAGATAAAAAAGTACTTTAAGGTATTAAAACTCGGAAAAAGGTATTAAAACCGACGTCTTAAAATGATCCGAAGAATATAAGCATCGAAATTATGTAAAATAAAAAAAAACGATTTTTTTAAATTTTCAGGGTGGTGAAACCCCTTAATTTAATTTAAATAATTGTTATAAACAAATTGAAATTTTAATAAAATGTATTTAAATCTTGAGCAGCAAATTAATTGCTTTGTGGGTCTATTGGAATAAAAATTGTTATTTTTTTAATGTTAGTATTCGAATTAATTAATTAATATTTATAATAGAAAAAGCCGAAGCAATAAATTTGATCCAAGAAAGGTTAATACGATAACATAAAAAACATTTTTTATGTCATATTATGCTTTTTATTTTTTTAAGCAACGTTTCGATAACATTATTCGTTATCCTCTTCAGGCTGATAGAAAAAATATAAAAACAACAATTAAAACACTAATAAACACAAAAAATTACAAAAAACTTTTTTACATTTTTTAAAGAATTATTAACAAAAAATTACCTAATATTCAAATCATAAGTTACATGGTATGTTATGTTATCATATTCACCTTCCTTGGATCAAATTTATTGCTTCGGCTTTTCCTATATTAATTTGGAAGGAAATTAATACTTTTCTACTGTAATATTTATAATGTTGTTAACATTTTTAAAAATTGTTTTATAAAATATCACAAAATATTGTTATTTTTATTTTAACAATGGACACTGCAATTATTTAATTAATTCATTACTATAAAGTTTATACTATTTTTATTAAAAATATCATAAAACTATTTATTTATTTATTTATTTGTTTGTTTTTAGAATTGTTAACGACAGTATATTATTTTGTGATTAAACAGTAAAGAAACTTTATTCATTGTTCTCATGCAATGTTAATAAATACCTGATATAGGCCTCTAGTGTTTTAATTTGTTTTTATAAAAATTAGGGAAATCAACAAATTTTATGAATTGCATACAACATTTTGCTTTTAAGAAAGTGAAGTTAACTATTTTATAAGATTTTAATAAAATGTCATTAGGGGAAGTACTTTAAACGAGTGGAATATAAAAATGCAATTATTTTATTCAATTGAAAATTTAACAAAAAATTAAAAATTTGTGGCAAAAATTGACCTTGATCAAGTTTTTAGAAATTTACTAAACTTCAATTTAAAAAAAACTTTGAATTTGGTCCAAAATTAAGGGCTCTAGATATATTTGAACAGCAAATTCTAGACTCATCCCACTGGCACTGTGGCTATCTCAATGGTTGGCGCGCGGACTTTTTATGGACGGCGTAACAAAAAATTCAATATCTACGCTTATTACAGGAAATACAAATATTTTTTTTAGAAATATAAAGTAAAGGGTACACTGTTAAATATATCTCATAAGATAAATTATAACTTTTGCTCACCTATAAATATATATTTGAATTATTTGGGAAATCTTGATTTTTTATAAAATTGTTATAAAAAATATAGTATTTTGAAAAATTTAATTTCATAAATATAGGGGAGAGTGGCCATCAATGTACCAGTTTTTTCAATGATCCATTTCAATTTTCTCAGAAACTATTAAATAAAAATTCTCCCAATTTTAAATATAAATGAAGTTTGCGTAAACACATTACGTCCATAAATTTGAGACGTGTGGATTTATTCTTTACAGAGAAAACTGAAAAAAAACTGTTTTTGATGCACTGAAGAAAAAATTTACCTAAAATACAAACACGTTTTTTAATTGAAATAAGGCAATTTAAAAATAAAAGTACTTACGATTTATTTTGTTTTGGGCCCTAACTACAATATTCTAATGAGATAAAGATTTTGAAATATTGGATTAAGTTATAAATAACCATTTTTGTTAAAAATGTCATGTTGATTCTATGTACCGGGGAACAATGAACCACCTGGAATTTCAGTGTATTTTCGATTTCCAGAGTGGTATGCCTGATTATAAAACTAGGCATGCGTACAGCATGTGACAGCGATTGTTATCAGTACTTTTCTCAACATAGCAAAACTAAAATGCCATTTTAGCTAGTTAACTTAAATTTGAGGTATATTTATGTTATACATTATCAATTAAAAAGTGTTAAATAATAATTTTTTATAGTATTTGATAGAAAATAAGTTTTTTTACAAAATGAAAATTGCAATATTATTATTGTTAAACATTTTTAGGGTTTTTATAGAGGTGGTTCATTGTGTACCCAGGTTGTTGAAAATGAAAATAGCTTGTTAGTTTAGAAAGATCCTAAATTTTATTATTTAATCAAAATAAATCGTGTATAATATGTTTGCATTACCTAGAGAAGTGTTGTAGTTTTATATTGATGCAAAGAAGTGCTTGAAATTGGTGAATTTGAATAAGTACTATGACCTTGAAAAAAACCCGGTACATTGATGGCCACTCTCCCCTATACATTTAAGAGAGTATATTTTTTTCACTACCAAAAAAATCAACATTAATTTATAGCCAACGAATTTTTAGTTATTAATTATTTTCTGAAAACAGTGCAAAAATTTGTTAGTACAAAAAGAAATATAAATAATCCAAACATCAAAAAACTGTTGAAAGTGTTTTTTTGTATCGTTGTGAACTATTGGTTTTTATAGTTGTTTTTACATTTCCAAAGATTTGCGTAACTTTTCAGTCACAGTTGATATCGTCTGACTCAGAGGCGAATATTGTCGAATTGGGGAGAGGTAAGATGCGGAGTTCTACAGGGCTTCTCTCTTCCCCCTCTTCTATTCAATCTCTTTACTACTGATCTTGGAATGCAATTGCTGTGCAGTAAGTACTTAAAATTTGAAGGTGACTTTAAATTTTATCGCTCTGTCCCTCTAGCCCTTTTACTAGTTTTATTAAAATAAATTTAAACTAACATTGAGATTATTGCACTATGGGTGAAACATAACGGACTTATTTTAAATCCGTCCAAGACCAAGGCTATGGTTTTTGGGCCTTCCAATACACCTTCAATGGATACGCTGTCGAATTTGACACCACATAACATTGTTGGGTTACCAATTGTATTTCAAGAAACGGTTAAAGATCTTGGGCTTATGCTTAATCGTACCCTGTCCTGACGGGAGCATGTTTCTGATATCTCTCGTAAAACATTTATGATACTTCAACAGTTGAGAATGAACAAAAATTCTTAACCTATGTCTACTAGACTTCTTTTGGTAAAATGTCTTATCCTTTCATCTTTTTACTACTGTTGTATTGTATATGATGGTGTATCAAATGAACTTAATTCTAAACTCGAAAGGTGTGTAAATGCATATATATACAGTTTATTTATGATTTACCTAAATACGAGAATGTAACTCAATCTAGGATTCGATCTGGCATTTTGAACGTGGCAACTGGAACAAGTTCCTTGTTATGGAACAAAATTCCTCCTACGATAACAGAGGCTGACACCCAAAAATCACTTTAAAAACTTGTTTTACAGATTCTTCTTTAAACTCAACACTACGTCGTTTTAAATAACCTTCTTGTAATGAAGTTTTGAGAAATCCTATATATAAGAAATTACTGAGCCCTTTTCTGTAGAAACTGTCAAGGCTAGAGATACAAATGCATTAGATAGGTTAAAGATTGAGAGAGATACTAGATATTTCTGTAGACGCTGCGTCTACAGGAAGAGAGAAAGATGTATTAGGTAGTTTAAAGGTTGAGAGAGATAGTTAGCTATTTCGAGCAGAATAGACTAATCAGATAATTGCCCATATTGGGAAGCAAGTTCTGATTGGTTTGTTCTATTTCCTTTATCCCCGAAATTGAGAGAGACAAAATACAGATTGTTATTATAAGGCGCCTATGTGCAAACCCCTGCATGTGTGATGTCTATATCGTTTCGAGTAATTAGATGCACCAACGCATATACATAAAAGTAGGGGGGGTTGAATTTTTGACTTTTTATGTTACCTTGTTATTTTCAATTCCGTGTAACTTTGACAAAACTTTATGGATTTTAATATTTATATAGTGCATTTTTAAGCATTTTTCATGCACTTTTTCATACTTATAACAAAATTTTCAAAAAAAAAAATTTCTCCCTTTTTTTCAAATTAACATTTATTTTTCATTTTTGACCCATTTGGATGAATTTTATTTTTTTATTTTTTTTTCATTAAAAAGCTGAGATTTTTTCCTATAAAATATGTAAATTTGGAAATGGTCTGGAGATAAGTTTGCGAGAATATTAATAACAAACTAAGCGACGTGCCCAGCGTCACTGACGCAATTGACCACACAGCACCGCGACACAGTGGGGCAAAATAAATGTTTTTGGACAAACCAACTTTCAGCCCGCAATTTTCAACCGATTTACAAGTTTTTTTTTTCAAATTAAAGCTAATTAAATTTCGAATCGATACAACGAGAGACATTTTTTTAAAAAAATTTTAAATCATTGTTTATTTAACAACAAATTTGTTTTAAAAAAAATTTTGACTTTACGGTGCCACCATTTTCTGGAAAATTTTGATATTTGATCATGAATTATTATTCTCAATTTAAAAACTTCTTGGAAAACAAGATTTATAAGGGCCAAGAAAATAAATTTTTTTTTTAAAAAGTTATTAACAAATTAGTAAACAAAAACAATATCTTCATTATTTGTGATATTTAAACACTTAAAAAAACTTATTTCTTTTTTTTTAATGGAAATAATAATTCTTACTAAAAGTTTTGCTATTTTTTACAATAATTTTCAATTGTTTATAACAATTAGTAATTTTTTATAACAATTACTAATCGTTTTTAGTTACAAACGATTGTTATATTATTATAAACAACGTAATACAATTTTATTTTTTATAACAATTAATTGTTATAAACAAAATTCATTGTTTATAACAAACAAATTAATGAAATACCAATTTTTAGGTCTCTAACAAATTCTTTTAAACTTTAACGGCTACAAGTATTTTATCAGTGGTGTTTCACTGATACATATTTATATCAGACGACAATTGCGCATTGTTTAAACAAATTTAATTAACAAATTCATAAGTTGGATACTTTTAGGAGAATAACTTTCGTTTTTTCCGTAAAATCAATTACAGATTAATGACCTTTAAAAATATTTACTGTGATACTTCTCATTTACTTTTTTTATAACAATTGCTAATTTTCTAAACAATTTTAATTAACAAATTCATGATTTTCCCATTTTCAATAAAAACATTTTTTGAAAATAGGTAAATCATGAATTTGTTAATTAAAATTGTTTATAAAATTAGCAATTGTTATAAAAAAAGTAACAGAGAAGTATTACAGTAAATATTTTTAAAGGTCATTAATCTGTAATTGATTTTACGGAATATATTGTTTTTGTTTACTAATTTGTTAATAACTTTTTAAAAAAAAATTTATTTTCTTGGCCCTTATAAATCTTGTTTTCTAAGAAGTTTTTGAATTACGAATAATAATTCATGATCAAATATCAAAATTTTCCAGAAAATGGTGGCACCGTAAAGTCAAATTTTTTTTTAAAACAAATTTGTTGTTAAATAAACAATGATTTAAAATTTTTTTTAAAAAATGTCTCTCGTTGTATCGATTCGAAATTTAATTAGCTTTAATTTGAAAAAAAGAACTTGTAAATCGATTGAAAATTGCGGGCTGAAAGTTGATTTGTCCAAAAACATTTATTTTGCTCCACTGTGTCGCGGTGCTGAGTGGTCAATGGCGTCAGTGACGCTGGGCGTGTCGCTTAGTTTGTTATTAATTTTCTCGCAAACTTATCTCCAGACCATTTCCAAATTTACATATTTTATAGGAAAAAATCTCAGCTTTTTAATGAAAACAAAATAAAAAAAAAATTCATCCAAATGGGTCAAAAATGAAAAATAAATGTTAATTTTGAAAAAAAGGGGGGAAATTTTTTTTTTTGAAAATTTTGTTATAAGTATGAAAAAGTGCATGAAAAATGCTTAAAAATGCACTATACAAAAATTAAAATCCATAAAGTTTTGTCAAAGTTACACGGAATTGAAAATAACAAGGTAACATAAAAAGTCAAAAATTCAACCCCCCCTATTTTTTACAAATTTTTAAAAAATAAGTTAACATTTTAGGGATTTGTTTCCTTTGTATAGGACAACATTTTACCAAAATATAAAGCGAATCCAAAAACTTTTAATTTTGAGCTGGGACGTTTGAGAAATAATCACCCATAAGTGATTCATGTTCGAAGTTTATTTTGGAGTAAAATTATAAGGTAAGTGTTAATCTTATAAAATGAAGTAGGTTCGTTTACATGTCAAACATAACCTTGTAGGTTGTTTATTTTGTAAATGTAGGGAAGAGGGCCCTAAGATGGACATTTCGTATAAAATTTTTGTTCAAGGTGACAGCGCCTTGTGTTTTCTATCATTTTTGTTGTTTGTATAGACGAAGATTTTGATGCACATTTGAAGAAAAAAACCAGTTTGTTTTTCTTCTACACATACTACCTGATTTTGTGTCTAAAAAAGATTTGTTGCAGTTTTTTTAAGTTGGTAACGTTACAAAACTACCTGATTTTGTGTCTAAAAAAGATTTGTTGCAGTTTTTTTAAGTTGGTAACATTATTTAAATTCGTTATTTAGAATACGTACTTAAGGTAATAATATTATTAAGGTAATAAAATTCGCCGCTAGGTGGCTATAACTGTACACGTTTATCAGTGTCGTCTCCAATTTTTATTATAATTTTGATCATTAGATCTCGTTATTTTATAATTTTTGTTATCATAAACCGTGGATAAAAAGTTATATATCATAGTGATAACGGTTTACACTTCTTTGTGAAGTTCTACTTATGAATTTTGATCGATAATCATCTCTAACCTACAGGTGCCATTGATACACGTGTTCCACATTATATCATTGAACTAAATTATTAGGTTTTCTTATATTATAGATTTGGATATTTTAAATACAGTGGACATAAGTATTCTTAAATCTTAAATAAAATAAAATCTACTCAGTTATTTTTCTAAATACATTTCTGAACTAATTTTGATTACTTGAGTTTTCCTAACCTACAAATATTTCTTTCAACTGTATCAAGGGAAAGTTTTTCTACTTTCGAAATGTCCACACAAGGGTCTGAGATTTGTGGAAGATGTAAGAAGGAGATTGCAAGTGTTACACCTGTGTTGTGTTCAGGATGCCAGACACCGTATCACCCGCGCTGTGCCTCGAAATTGACCAAATCAGTTGATGGATCTTATGTTAGTTGCTGCAAGCCTCGTTCCTTATCACCTTCCTCAGCTGTTTCTGACACGGATCCCATTATGAAAGCCATTCAAGATCTCAAAATATCTCAATCTAGTGAAATTAAAGGAGTTTCCTCACAAATTAAAGATGCATTATGTAGACTAGGTAATAATGAGATTGCGATTAAGGATCTAAATGTTCGTTTAAGTGTGGTTGAGGAGAAAATTAAGCTTTATGATGATTTAATAACAAATGTACCTGATACTAAATCTGTTGCTCGTAAATGTGTGGAAGAGCTAAATAGTCGTGCTGTAAAAAAAGTAGCATAATATTGTTTGGTTTCTCAGAGCATGTCGACCTTGGTGATGATTCATCAAAAAAACATGATCTGTGTACTGTCGTTATCAATGAACTCAAGAATGTGATTCCGTTGAACGAATTTGTAAATATAAAAACATTTAGAATTGGTTCTATTAAGCAGGACAGTCCACGACCGAGACCTGTCAAAATCATGTGTTCAACGGAGGAACGTGCACAAAAAATTCTGAAGTTGTTTGTAGCAGTGAAGAAAGATACAAATTTTTTAAACAAAATACAAAACCTTTGGATGACCAAGGACCGGACAAAGATAGAATTAGAGGAATTAAAATCATTGAAAAACGAGCTGGAGATACGTCATCAGGAAGGAGAGAAGGATTTGAAATTGGTGTTCCGTCATGGGATCCCCACTCTTATCAAACCGAAGCCTTAACGTCAAGAATAAATACCCCCGGTACAAACACACACTCATCTAATGGATTACGTGTATTAGATTCTACGCATGTTCCAGCTAGTCAAGTTATCGTCCCTTCTCTTCACACTCAAGATCTCATTCAAGTATTCTATCAAAATGTCAGGGGTGTACGGACTAAAATTCACACTCTATGCCAAAATGTTCCTCTCTTTTCTTATGATATTATTGCTTTAACTGAAACATGGCTTAGTTCAGATTTTGGAACAGAGGAGTTGGGGTTCTCAAATTTTAATGTTTTTCGCTTCGATAGGAATGTCAATACTAGTTATAAATCAAGGGGAGGAGGGGTTTTAATAGCCGTCAAAAAATCACTAAAGGCTTCTTTAATTAATACAACTTGCGGAAAAATCGAACATGTTTTTGTTAAAGTTTATTTAAAAAATATTTTTTTTATAATTAGATGTATATCGTAATATTATCGTATATCACGTTCCTCTAAATTCTACATTAACGGTGTACTCTGATTTGTGCCAAATCTTTGAGGAAATTATTTTGGAGTTTCCCTCATCTCAATTATGTATTTTGGGCGATTTCAATTTACCTTTTCTTAATTGGAATTTTACTGATTTCAATAACTCGCCTTGTATAATAAACGATGATCTGTCACCACAATTAAAATCGATAGCAACTTTATTCTCTGATACCATAGATTTTTCTGTCCTTTCACAGCTAAATAGTTTTCCCAATACAAATAATTCGATACTAGATCTTATTTTCGGCGATCCAACGCAAGTTTCTGTCACTTTGTCAAGCGATGCGCTTTTACCATAAGATAATTACCATTCTCCTTTACTAATAAACATTATTATTGATTTTAACATAAGTTACTCTGTAGATGACAATGATATGAAACTTGATTTTGATAATTGTGATTCCGCAAGCTTATTATTGTTCTTAAATTCTGTTGATTGGGAGCGTGAACTTGACGCTGGTAATATAAATGATGCAGTTGATAAATTTTATAATATATTATACGCTGCTTTTGATTTGTTTGTACCATTGAAAAATATTTACAAATCAAATTATCCTCCGTGGTTCACTTCTGAACTTAAAAAATTAATTACCGAAAAAAAGATTGCTCATGCTAATTATGTGAAGTTAAGAAGTAACACCGCTTATTCCTTATTTTCTAATCTGAGGTCAAGATGCAAATCCCTTTCAACATTATGCTACAATAATTATATTAAAAAAATTGAAAGCTCAATAATAGATTGCGCGAAGGCTTTCTGGAATTATGTAAACTGGATCCGTAATAATAAGCGTATACCAAATTTGATGTACCTTTTTAATGAAATAGGCGATACTCCTGAGAAAATTGCAAATATGTTCGCAAAAAACTTTTGCTCTGTCTATACGAATCTAATTCAATGTGATTATAGCAACCTACAATCTGTATTAGATTCTACGAATTTGATTAACATCAATCTGACAGAGGACAGTATTTTCAAGAAATTAGTAAATATTAAAATCCATAAGGGACCAGGGCCGGATAGAATCCCCCCTCTTTTTCGCGTTCTTTTTGCGCTTCTTTTGTTAAACCATTATATATTTTATTTAATCTTTCTTTAAATACTGGAGTATTTCCATTCGAGTGGAAAAAAGGCATAATTATACCTGTATATAAAAATGGTGATAAGAATAATATAATAAACTATAGGCCTATAACTATTCTTAGCGCTATACCAAAAATATTTGAAAGTTTGGTACATGATATAATTTATATTTCTGTCTCTTATTGTATTATTAAGGAGCAACACAGTTTTGTTAGAGGAAGATCTACGACCACTAATCTTGGATTGTTCACGAATTCCGTAATGTTGAATCTCGAATCAGGAAAACAAGTCGATACAATTTATGTTGATATATCAAAAGCCTTTGATAGAATCGATCATAGCATACTCGTATGCAAACTGGAAGGCATGGGCATGCCTTTAAACTTGGTTTCATTCTTTAAAAGTTACCTATCTGAGAGATTTAATCTCGTTCGGATCGATCAGTCCTATTCTGAACCGTTCGAGTCTACCTCAGGTGTGCCTCAGGGTTCTCATCTGGGACCACTACTATTTATTCTTTATTTTAATGATATAAGCTGTGTTTTTATTTACTCCACTTTTTCAGTTTTTGATGATGATCTGAAATTTCATAAAACTATTCACTCGAACAACCCTTGTCTTGATTTCGGACAGCTTCAGTCTGACCTTGATCGTCTCGAGGAGTGGTGTAGCAGGAATCATATGTCCATCAACTTGAATAAAAGCTCAGTAATATCTTTTGCCAAACAAAAAAAATATGTTTACTGTTACACTATTGGTTCCGTTGAATTGACTAGAGTTGATAGAGTTCGGGATTTGGGGGTAATATTATGTAGAGATTTATCCTTCAATGAGCATATATCAGAAATTATTTCCAAAGCGAACAGAGCTTTAGTTTTGTGATGAGAAATGCATCAGCTTTTCGCAATATTTTAACTTTAAAAGTTTTATACTTCACTATTGTTCGTTCTATCCTAGAATATGCATGTGTTATATGGGTACCTCATTACACATTTAATTTATTAAGACTCGAGCGAGTCCAGAATAGATTTTTTCGCTTTGTGGCGCGCCAACTAAATTTACAGTTTGATATGCGGGCCCATGACTATAGTGATCTGCGTTCTCTGCTTAATATACCGAAACTCAATTCAAGGTTTTTATTTATTGATTTGATTTTCTTCTATAAAATAATTAATGGTAACCTTAATTGTCAATTATTACAATCTTTGTTCAACTTGAATGAACAGACAAGATCCACTAGATTCTCTCCATTTTTTTCAGTTCCATTTCACAGAACTAATTACGGTTTTCATTCATTGATCAGTAGATTGAGCAGAGAGGCAAATAGCTTTAGTGATAGAATCGACTTCTTTGAACCTGAATTCGAGAGAAAAATGTACCCCAAAATGAACACCTGCCATATCCTAATGTATTTATTTTCATATTTTTTATTTCACACATTTTTCAATAATTTTTTGAGACAATTAATTGAAATTTTTTATTTTCCACCATAAAATGTGATGTCGTCGTCAGGGAGTAGTATAAGGAGACCGAGCGATATGTATAGAAAGTGGTCCCGATGTTCGTAACTTAATTTCTATAGGCTCACTTCAATGCGCACTTGCGCTCATGGTGGTCAAAATTGGCATTATATGTCGTCTGCTAATGTTTGTTCGCGTCATCGCGATTGCATCCGTACTGCTGCATAAAAGTTAATTTCTTGTTGTTTTTGACAATTAATTGTCTTTTACTGTGAAAATGTATTATATGTTCAAGGGAAAATATAGGAGAGAGGCGAAAAATAAATATTTTTCTTGTGAACAGATTCCTGCCACAATTCCAGCACTTCCCCCCATGTGCATAAATAAACATATTAAATTTAAGCACATTCATAAACTATAACAGTAATTTTAACTAGTAACATCTGTACAATTTAAAATATAAGCTAAAACAAACCTTTGTATAAAAAAAGAAATTTTTTTTCCTTCCTATCGCTTGATTAAATCGTAAGAATTGCACTTTTCAACTGCACAACACGGATGACATTTTTGGCGTAATCACATGTTACACTTGGACAATAAACACTTTTTTATAATAATAGGTAATAATAGGTAAGCTTTTGATGTCTAACAACGATTATACGCAATATTAATAAAATTCATATGCAAAAACAGGTTATAAAATGCCATTTCTTGTTTACAAACAGGGTTCTCAGACTTTCCGCGAGAAGCGCTAGTGCGCATTGAAGTGAGCCTATAGAAATTACGTTACAAAAGAGTGGACCGCTTTTAACGCGGATTTATCATGGCCGTTCAGTCTCCTTATACTACTCCCTGGTCGTCGTACACTACAAAGCTCACCTGCTTTTCCCAATAGGCAACTTAAACTGTACAGTTTTTTTATGTTATTATTATGTGTAACAATGAGCACTGGCACTATTCGTGTCAGGCATGTTTTTTTTTATTTTTTTTTAGTTATTATACACTCGTTTTATCGACCTCACAGGCCCAATGACTGTCCCCCGTAGGGAGTTCGTAGAATTTAGTACTTTTTTTTTCTTTATATCCTCTAAGTGTTTTTGCGTCTACAGAACGGCTTGAAATTAGGAGTACTCGCATTTGCCTGGACCACCCGGTATATTGGGTTTGCTCGCCAGTGGAGAGGGAAAACTGTAGAAAAACCTTTCTATAGTACAACCGGTTTATCGACAGTCGAGTTCTAGTGATCTGCACAGGTCGATTACGGACAGTGTATCTCATTATACCTCGACGTCTTTACCTTCCACTTAAGTTATCTTACAGCTGGAAAAAATCCCAGGCTCACCGGGGCGCGAACCAAGCAAGCTTGACTTGGTGCGACCGTAGAGTCCAGGACCTTAACCGACTGAGCTAGTGTTAATCAAGAAATAAAATTTCTAAAAACTTCAATTTAATAGCTTAACAGTAAAAAGTAATAAAATATCAAAAAATATCAATATAATAAATTCTCTAACGATAAAATCACATTTTATGGTGGAAAATAAAAAATTTTAATTAATTGTCTCAAAAAATTATTAAAAAAAGTATAAAATCGAAAATATGCAAAAAAATACATTGAGATTTTATGCCTGTCCATCTTAGGGTACATGACACCATTTTTTAATTTCCAGTAAAAATATATATATGAATACTGAATTAGTAAAATCATTTTAGAATATTATTATACGATAAATAAAGAATATTATAACGTTCAGTACTCATTCTAAATCATAAATTTAAATAACTTTACCAACTTGAGAAAAAACTTTTACAAAACTTTTTTAGACACAAAATTACGTGGTATATGTAGAAGAAATCCTAACTGGTTTTTTTTCTTCAAATGTGCATCAAAATGTTCGTCTACACAAACAACAAAAATGCCAGAAAGCATAAGGCGCTGCACTGTGGGATGAATCTGGAATTTACTGTTCAAAAATGTCCAGAGCCCCTAATTCTTAACCAAATTTAAAGTTCTTTTTTTTAAATTAAAGCTTAATAAATTTCTAAAAACATTGTCGGAGCCGATTTTTGAAAAAAAAAATTTTTAACTTTTTTATTATTGTTTAAATGTAATAAAAGAGCTAATTATCAACATTCCACACGTTTAATCTACTTCACTTAATCTACGTCAGTAATACTTAAGCAAAAAAAAATTAATAACTTTACTTTCAGGAAAGTAAAATTTTATTTAATACTATGTGATCAGATAGAAAAAAAACCTTACTCATTACCTTTAATCTTAATAAATACTGAATATATGCCTCTTCTGCAATAATTTGTTTGTAACAATCAGGAAAAATGTGAAATTTTATTTATTAAGTAAAATTTAACTTTCCTGAAAGTAAAGTTATTAATTTTATTTTGCTTAAGTATTACTAAGTGACGTAGATTAAACGTGTGGAATGTTGATAATTAGCTCTTTTATTACATTTAAACAATAATAAAAAAGTTAAAAAATTTTTTGTTCAAAAATCGGCTCCGACAATGTTTTTAGAAATTTATTAAGCTTTAATTTAAAAAAAAGAACTTTAAATTTGGTTAAGAATTAGAGGCTCTGGACATTTTTGAACAGTAAATTCCAGATTCATCCCACTGTGCGCTGTCACATTAAACAAAAATTTTATACGAAATGTCCATCTTGGGGCCCTGTCCATCTTGGGGCCCACTCCCCTATAAATATTTCACATCAACAAGGACAGGTCTGAGTCCAAAAATGGTCTTGACCCTTTTTAAAGTTATATAGTTCAAAATAATTGTACGTTTGTCTACTTTTAAATGCCGTGTGGCGTTTTTTGAAAATTCAAAATGGCGATGCCAATATGGCGGAAAAAAGGCATTCAATTAAAAAATTTATAAATAACTTCATGTATTAAACATCCCAAAAAGACTAACTTGCCCTCAAACTATTTAATTAACAGTTTTTCTGGTCGCTAAAGGCAAATCTGATGTTGGTATTTCAAAATTCAAAATAGCGGATCCAAAATGGCTGACGAAAATGTAAAAATCTATCGAATTTGTTTGAAATTAATTACTAGTGCGTTTTTGGGGTCGCTGATTACGATTTTGAGCTTACTTTTTAAAAAATCAAAACACTTATGGGCTTTCGGGGTAGCTGATTGCGATTTTGATCTTACTTTTTGGAAATTGAAAACGGCAGATTCAAAATGACGGACACAAAATTTAACTAGGTAAGAATTATGTCCATTTTATGGACATTTCGCTTCCAAGTAAACAAAATAATTTGCTTCCTCATAGAGGAAGCAAGAAATTAATAATATGTGTCGATTCAGGGTGAAAGGGACCTTAGTTGCAAAACATTCGATTTCTAATTTTTATTATGAATCGATAGAATTTGACTTGTTCTTTCACATACAGTAATCAAAACTTGTTTATGTCTATTAGTTTTTCTGTTATTACGAAGAAACATAGACATAACCTAACAATAACATAGGCTGGCACAAGTTCAAACTCCCTTTCTGTAAAATTCAAAACATTTGTTTTTTAATTGTTATTATGAATCGATAGAATTTGAATTGCTTTTTCACACACATAAAGCAAAACTTGTTTATGTCTATTAGTTTTTGTTTTATTAGAGGTGAAACACAGGCATAACCTAACAGTGACAGAGAGGCTTAACGTCAAACGCCCGTTCGCGTAAAACTCATTTCTGCAGCTAAGGTCCCTTTCACCCTGAATCGACACATATATAAGTTAATTGAGGAAGTTGTTTAAAAAAATGTAAAAATATGAATTATTTTACGAATTCTTGATCAATTGAGGGGCTGGATGCAATAAAGGGACATAGACTACTTTCGAAGTCCCCCGTTTCTGCCGGAGACTCGCTGTATGCAGGGCCAATGAAAGTCTCGCGTATTGCATCCAGCCCCTCAATTATAAAAGTTATAAAAGTCAATCGATTCGTTTTGAGATAAGGAATATGATTTTTGTATTCTTTAAGTTGTATTTTTAGCATGAAAAATTTTTTTGGCAAAAAACGATTTTTTTCGATGAAAAAAGGTGCTCAAAAAAATTTGGTTGGGTATTTTCAAAAATCCCTGTGTCCAAATTTAGATATTCATGAGCTTAATAAGTCATCCAAATTTTATTAGAATCCATTAAAGCGTTCTCGAGATATCTTGTACACAAAAAACGCTATACACACACATACATGCATCTGGACATTTGCTTAGGAATAAAAATTTACGCTTTTTAGATTAAAATAAGTCGATTTAGACTATTTTTGGAAAATTGAAAATCTTAACGATCACAAAGCTTCCTCTATGAGGAAGCAAAAATCGATTAAATTTGCTTAAAAGTCATTCTTCGGGGATTTTTGCGGTAACCGATTACGATTTTGAGGTTACTTTTTGGAAATTCAAAATGACAGACTCAAACTTAATTTGGACCCAATGTTGTACAATGCATCGAAAAAAGCTCTCGGTAAAATTTAATTATATTTTGCAGTTTTGTACTTTATTATCACTCAAATAAAAGATGTTAATTAATAAACTCAAAAAAATTAACAGTTTTTTTATTCAAAGTTAAAGGGTACAAACACAGTACGACGTACCTAAATGGTTCGAGATTACAAAGACCTTTTAGTCAGCACATCTGCTAAAAATTATTTAAGAAATTGAAAAAAGTAAAACAAGAGATTGCTACCCTTCCTTTAAACACTCACAAAACCGTATTAAAAATTTTAAAAAATCATCCCCAAACCACCCCACATCGACATTTTTATGCCTTACCGCTATATATAATATATTTTCGGACTAATTGGCAGATGGAAATTATTTAAGAGTCACCTGGAAACAATATCATGTGATAACCTAAAATCACCAACCCTCAAAGACCACTTTGCCCCGATGTTTCCATTCCTCCTCACTTTAACTTTCTTGAGTTTAGGTAAAACTAGCGGATGGAAATTATTTAACAGTCATCTAGAAACGATACCATTTGATAAGAGGCCGTACACAAATTACGTAAGCCATTTTTTAGTATTTTTTACCTCCTCCCACCCCATCGTAAGACACTGTGAGATTTTTCTTGACCACCCCACCCCGTCCATTGAAATCTTACTAAGATCTGTTTTTTTCTTAATTTTTATCAAAACAATGTTTTAAAAGCATTTTCTTAATCTAATTAAAGTAAAATTTTTATTAGATAAAATATTTGCAGTATCTTTAAAAGTAGGGGAGAGTCGCTAGTTGTGAGACGGGTTTTATTTTTGACCTATAAATTGGAAATAGGTAAACAAAGTCGTAAATAAAATACACCGTTCAAAAAGTAACTTAAATACGCAACTTTTATTCATAGAAAGTGTAGTGTTCAGATGAACTCGAAAAATTTTATGATCAATTTTCCGAGCACATCTTTTTAGTAAAAAAAAAAAGGTGTCCAGTTGTGAGACACTTATAAAAAAATGGTAAAATTTAAAAAATTTGGCATGAAACATTATGTTTAATATAAATAACTAAATATATTGATAATACATATGTGACGCCGCGCGAGAAAAGGGACCTATCGCAAAAAATATCAATTTTCATTTTTTTATGCCAAAAGGTAGCTTTTTAGTCGCTCTTTCATTTAAAAGAATCAAAAATTGTTTCCATTAGTTACTTTTTGAGTTATTAAGCATGAATCCTAAGAATTTACATTGGTCGCCATGCATTGACGCAACTTCCAACGCAAAAAAACCTATCGCGAAAAAAATCAATTTTCATTTTTTTATGCCAAAAGGTAGCTTTTTAGTCGCTCTTTCATTTAAAAGAATCAAAAATTGTTTCCATTAGTTACTTTTTGAGTTATTAAGCATGAATCGTAAGAATTTACATTGGTCGCCATGCATTGACGCAACTTCCAACGCAAAAAAACCTATCGCGAAAAAAATCAATTTTCATTTTTTTATGCCAAAAGGTAGCTTTTTAGTCGCTCTTTCATTTAAAAGAATCAAAAATTGTTTCCATTAGTTACTTTTTGAGTTATTAAGCATGAATCGTAAGAATTTACATTGGTCGCCATGCATTGACGCAACTTCCAACGCAAAAAAACCTATCGCGAAAAAAATCAATTTTCATTTTTTTATGCCAAAAGGTAGCTTTTTAGTCGCTCTTTCATTTGAAAAAATCAGAAATTGTTTCCATCAATTACTTTTTGAGTTATTAAGCATGAAGCGTAATAATTTATATTGGTCGCAATGCATTGCTGCAACTTCTAACGCTTGCCCTGTAAAATTAACGTTTCAGGCGATAGGTCCCTTTTCTCGCGCGGCGTCACATATTATTATATACTAAATAAAAATATTTATTCTTTAAAATATGACTATCAGTTTTCTTCATCGAAATCGCTGTCGCAATGTAGGCAAATGAAATAACTTGTGCGCATGTTCCCACACTTTAAATAATTGTTGTGTTATCAAATGTACGTAACGAACTAAACTGAACAGAGCGCTTTATGCTGCATAACGAAAAATATAGGCTATTCCAGATGGGCGGCGCCACCGTCTCACAACTGGTGACTTGCTGTGTCTCACAACCGGAAATTGGCGCTATTTTGAAAAAGGGGAAAACAAATATTTCCAACTGTAGTTTGTAACAATGCAATATTGCATTACAAAATAGAAGGAAAATACTAAATAAAAATGCATAACATTTAGCTTTTCCAATTAATTAACTTAAAAAAAAAGTACTTTGCACATATTGAAAAAAAGTTTTTTAGTCGATTTTCACACACAGTGTTGGCATCTAACACAAACAATACATATATCCGCTTCGGTGTACACGCAAAAGTTGGCTCGTATAAAAAGAAATGTTTTCATGTATACCAATCAGCCTTTTTATATTTCGGGTTAAAAAATTGGACTTTCAACTGGAGCCGTCTCACAACTGGCGACTCTCCCCTAAATAATATGGATTATTAATTTATAGTAACTTTCATTTAAACAGTTTTAAATGCACCCAATCAAAAATCCTACATTCCGTGAAGTTGTATAAAAAGTTTTATTGAGGCGTTAAGATAACCATTAGAGAGTTGTAAGATAACACACAGGTAGCTATGACAAGCTTTCAGAAAGCCTGTTATGGTCGATTTTTCGCTTCATGCAGAATTCTACAAATTAGGAAAATTAAACATTTCTAACACTGCATTTAAATTCTTCAGATAGCTTTGACTGAGTTAAAAAAAATTCCACAGAATTTTATAGTAAGTTTCACGAAACAACCACAAAGTAAAATGTAACAAATCCAACCTTACTTTTTATTTTTATTAATAATAGTATCTAAATTAAAGTTTATTGATTTGTAATAAATTTTATTATTATTACAATTGTTATCTATAAACTCTCTGGATGCTTCATCGAAGTTATGAATTTTCGATTGGGGCATGTACCGAACCTAAAATCATCAACCCTTAAAAACCACACTTCCCCGCTTTTTCCATCCATCCTCACTTTAACTTTTTTTGGTTTAGGTAAAACTAGCGGATGGAAATTATTTAACAGTCATCTAGAAATTAGTGGCATAGCAAGGGGGGGGCGGAGGGGGCGGTCCGCCCCGGGTGACACCAATTTAGGGGTGACACCTTAGAGGAAAGCTAGTACAATATAACAAAAATCAACTATCCTCACTAAAAAAAAAAAAAAAGGTTAATAGTAGGGAAGGATTTGAGTATTTGGGGTGACAATCTCCTTTCCTCTCCGGGTGACACTCAGCCTTGCTACGTCCCTGCTAGAAACGATATTATTTGATAACCTAAAACCTCCAACTCCAAAAACCACACTGTCCCACTTTTACCATCTCTCCTTACTTTAGCTTCTTTTCGCTTACACTGAGGAAAAATTTTGTTTGAATCAAACATAATATGTTTGATTTAAACTTAATTTCACTTTGTTATACAGTAAACATAATTAGGTTCGATGAAAACAAATTTTTTGGTTGATCTAATATATCTGATTTAAACATATTTATTGTTTAATTCAAACAAATATTTCATTTAATTTAAATAAAATAGTTTTTTTGGTTTATGCGAAGTAAATATTATTTTAAGTAAAAGAAATTTTTATCTTTAACATATTATCTTTTTGTTTTAAACACAAAATTTTTTTATTGTAAACACAAAATATGTTCCGCCATACTTTAATATTTGTTTCTTGCTTTATATAAAGCATTCTTTGTAGTTTGATATTACTTTAAGTGTTAATTTACCATCTGTGCAAAACCTAACAAAACTACACTTCTCATCAGCTGCGCACAATTGTGAAAATGTGGAGATATGAATTAGACAAGAAAAAAAACAATATGTTTAATAAACTCACTTGAGCACAAAAGTTTCAATCACTTCAGATATAACTCAACTTCTTGATCTCACCTGCGTTTGTCTAAGCAACTGTCTACACATTTTCGATATTGAATTTGATATGAAATTTTAGCCTTATGTGATACTCTGTGACGCGCGTATTATTTTAATAAATTTGAACAACATTACGTCACTTCCAGTCACTGCAAAAACAAATGTTTCAAATATGGGTACACAAGACGCGTACCTATCATATGTTCCCATATTTGAGACCTTTGTTTTTGCAGTGTTTCTTCCATTCGATGTTTCCTCCCAAAAGCCTTAGATTATCTTATGAGAGAGAAAGAGATAGCAATATATTGATGTCTTTTTCTATCTCATATATCGCCCCCTCCGAAACCCTAGTCTGGATCCGCCTTTGCCTAATAATAAGGAAATTATTATATGCCTGATTCTATCCCCAACTAAAATTTACTTACCTAACTGGTTGGGGAACAAAATACTAAATAATATACCAAACATTACTCAAATGTCAACTCATCCGAGGAGTTACATACGATTGGTAAAAGGTTTCTCAGTGTATGAAAATAATACCTGTGATTTTTTAATGTACAGAACAGAACCCTGGTTTTAGTACACAAGTGTACTAAAACTCCTGCTTGTCCAATTTTTTAAACTTGCGTTTAAAAATATGTGATCCAAATCCAATACATTTTATAGCAATTCGATAAGGCGAGAATTACGAGAGTTATTCAAATCGTTTATAACTGCAAAACGTACCCCCTTCTTTGTCATTGACTATTATGCAAAGAGTCGAAAGTTATTATCAATTTCCCTTTAAATGTAAATGAATATTTCAATTTCTGCGATTAAAATGAACACAAGAAAGCATAAAACCGTTTGCACAATTCCGGGCGAATTTAGTGCAAAAACAGTTTGTTTAAACAACAAATAGAATTTTACAGAAACTATATTTTTATTCGACAGGCACTAAAATGGCGCTTTTAAATACCTGAAAACATGCATAGGATGTCGTTCATTTATTTGAACATAAATGAAAATCGCGTCTAGTTTTGTCCTAGGAAGAAAATGAAAATCTGGCAAATTCTTTATTAATTCCTGTCATCAGGTATCTAAAAGCGCCTTGTTTGTGCCTTTGGAATAAAAAGTATCGTAAGCAACACGGAAATAAAGACAGCTCTCGTACTGCAAACATCAACATAAACAAATGGCTGCCTTTATGTCCTTGTTACTTAATATACTAATATTTGATCAAGTTTGAAGTATTATACAATCATTCAGTTTCATGAGGGCTACATTTTTCAAAAGTTCCATAACGATTGAATGATCAACTAAGTTATATTGGACACTTTCAAAAGTGCGATTTTTAGTAGTTTTAATGCAATTTCAAATAAAAAAATTGATCAATTTCAACTTGCCAGCCATCAATTTTTAGGTAATTTTAATACCTTTTTTTTATTAATCACTTTTTTCTAAAATGACACAGAAAGTAATACGGACGAAAAAACAGATTTTCACACCTTTGACGATTGTTTATAACATTTTTCGCAACTGGAAATGCACAATAACCAATAGATTTTTTATCCCAATCATCTAATCTAACAAAATCCGTTGAAAATTTAGTAAAAGTAGAGACACCAGTAAATGATCTTGAAGGTGAGATTGAATAAAAATTCAAAAATTACGTCAAAATAACATAGCGACGTTTCGTTGGCTCAGGTTTGCCAACCTCATCAGGATTCAGGCTTAAACGAATGTTTTGACTTAGAGAGATTGGACTTTTTTGTTTTGTGTTTAAAGCCTGTTGAGGTTGGGAAACCTGAGCCAACAAAACGTCGCTATGTTAATTTGACGTAATTTTTTGAATTTTTATTCAATCTCATCTTCCTAAGATAATAATTTACTAGTTTCTCAACTAAAATAATATGGAAGGATTTACCTCTGTCTTAACTAAAAATAAGTATGTTTAAGTTAAAAAATAGTTACCGAAATGAGTAACCGAATTGTGTAAGATTTCAAATGAATAATCTGCAGGCGATAGGAATACACAAACAGTAAAAGCGTTGAGATACAAGCACCAAAAATACATAAACTTTGCACGTATTTACTAGAAAACTTGCATAAACCAATTGTAAAATACATAATGATACAGCATATCTAAAAAAAGAAAGTATTATAAGCGTGTTTAAATGTGAAACGAAATTAAATTAAAATAAAAATTATGATTTTATTCAATGCCATAAATAGTCTCACTTCCTTTTCCTACATAGTTAAAAAAATGTTGTAAAAAACGGTCCACATGTGTAAATTAACATATAGGTTATGTTAGTTTAACACAAAAGTAACACAAATTTTGAGTGGACCGTTTGGGACATTCAATTTGTGTTAAATTTACACAAAATTTTTAACTGTGATATGAAATAAGAATTTAACACCATTTCCTTTTACGGTCCATCCATAAACCATGTGGCTCTTATATTTGTCTTTTTTGATCCACCCTCATCCCCCACGTTGTATAATATAAAATAATTATGAACCCCTCCCTCTCTATCTCATGTAACGTAACCCCTTTATTATTGTAACGCATGACAAAATAGAGTCTCGGCGAGCCCTCAGCGAGGTCTCTTAATAGGGAAATTACAAAATTGATTCGAGCTTTGCTATGTCTACATTCAGGTAATATTGCCGGTTGATATTGAAGTAATGTTACAGGAATATTATGAAGTATTATTGAGATAATATTATAAGGTAATATATGAAGAACACTTTCTGAAATACATTCCAAGAGTTGGATGGCCGAGAAGTAAAAGACTCTTTCATTCATGAAAACAGGTTTCAAACTCTTCAGCGTAAAATTTTTTTTAATATTATTTTTAATAGAAAATAAGTTTGTAATATTACCTCAATATTACCATGTTTTCACAAAATAATTGTGTAACGTTACCTCAATATGAACCGGTAATATTACCTTGAAGCGGACATTTCAGTATCACGCCAATATCACTGTAATATTATCCCGTAATATTACCAATATTACTATAATTTAAATGTAAGCTTCAAAATATTTATAACAACCTTAGTCACAGTGAAATAGAAACTTCTAAATGAGTAACCTGCTGCAATAACTCGCTAGGCGCTCGAACACTCGTAAAACTATTGTCCAAGCCAAATTTTTGGAGTAGATTTTCAAATTGTTTAAAAAAGGTTTTTAAAAATATGACGTTATAGAGAAGAAAAAAACGCATCTTTTTTTTCTCTTCAATTTTTTTGTAGAATGCATACTTTTAATAATAAAAATTAAAAACACGAAAAAAAAATTTTGTAAAATCAATTACCTTTTTATAAATATCACATCATTTCTCAGCTATTTATTATTGAAATTGATTAAAATTTGGTACACGTATGCAGTATATACTGGTAAAGGCTGCAAGCACAGTAAAACCTTTAAAAAATGATATTGTTTAATATTATTTAATACAAAAGTAATAAGTTCAATAATATTAGTTTTCTAATTTTTAAGTCAAAAATTTGTATTAATGATTTAAAACAGCGGTAACTTGTAGTGAGAAAGTTTTTTATTTAGTATTAAGGAAGTTTTTCTCATACAGTTTGAAACTCATAAACGTATAAATAAAGAACTATATGAAGAATAGTGAAGCGTTATTTATTTCTATTGTTGCGTCCGCCATATTATCATGTACTACGGTCGTCAGCTGTTCTTCCTGTTCTCTATCCCTCTAGCGTAGACACATGACAATATGGCGGAGGCGACGATAGAAATAAATAACGTTCCACAATTCTTCTTATGATTCCTTATTTCTACGATTATGAGTTTCAAACTTTGCGAGAAAAACTTCCTTAATACTAAATGAAAAACTTTCTCGCTACAAGTTACCGGTATTTTAAATCATTAATAGAAATTTTTTACTTCAAAGTTAGAAAACTAATATTATTGAACTTATTACTTTTGTATTAAATAATATTAAACAATATCATTTTTTAAAGGTTTTACTGTGCTTGCAGCCTTTACCAGTATATACTGCATACGTGTACCAAATTTTAATCAATTTCAATAATAAATAGCTGAGAAATGATGTGATATTTATAAAAAGGTAATTGATTTTACAAATTTTTTTTTCGTTTTTTTAATTTTTATTATTAAAAGTATGCATTCTACAAAAAAATTGAAGAGAAAAAAAAGATGCCTTTTTTTCTTCTCTATAACTTCATATTTTTAAAAACCTTTTTTAAACAATTTGAAAATCTACTCTAAAAATTTGGCTTGGACAATAGTTTTACGCGTGTTCGAGCGCCTAGCGAGTTATTGCATCCGGCTACTCAAATGTTGATTGGGTTTGACGGGTCATAAGAGTCTTATGTTTATTTATGGAACACAATGGACACAAGGAGTAAACTTTTAGTGGGTAGAAAAGGCAAGGAAAAGCACGGGGAGGAAAAAATGATTTTCCGCATTAATAGCAATAGACGTACGTAGTGCGTTTAACTTCGTGAGATGGGACATCTGCATTGAATCGATGAGGGGAGAAGGATACCGACCTACCTATTGCGAATGATGGACGACTATCTTAGTAGTCGGTGGATTGAGTATGAGGGTATTAGTTTGGAATTGACCTTGGGTAAGAACGAAGCGCTACTCGTCATAGACCGCAGATCCTTTGTAACCTCACTTATTGAGATGGACGGGACTGAAGTCAAATGCAGAAATAAAATAAAAAACCTGTGCTTTGAGTTGGATAAGAAGCTTAGCTTTAATGAAAGTCTAACATCTACAACGACCAAAGCAATTCAATACGGATAAAATATTTCTTGACTTATGCCTAACATTGGTGGTCCCAGAGAAGCAGAAAGGAGATTAGTAGCGAGCGTGGTACACTACAGGCTGCTTTATGCAGCTCCAGTGTAAGTATCTGTCCTAGGGAAACACGTTATCTCTAAGAGGCTTCTTTCAGCCCAAAGAATAGTACTGCTAAGAATATTCTCACTTAAGACCGGGCAAACTTGCTTCCAAAGGAGGACTGACAGCTATTTAAAGCTCAAATTCGTAAAATTGCAAGGGGCAGATTGGTCGAAGAGTGTCAGGTGAGATGGAATGGGAAATTTACCGGAAGGTGGACTTACCACTTTATTCCTTATCTCGCTAAATAGCTACAAAGAGGACATGGGGTTGCTAGCTACTATTTAACATAGATGCTATTAAACACTTAAGTTAAGGGAATTGAAGTCGTGGTTCTATTGCGACGTGCAAAAGGATAATACGTAGCACATCCTCTTCGTTTGCAGAGATTGAAACGAAAAAAGGCAATTTATGTTTTGGGTGGTGGACACTGAAGTCACCACTAAAAACATGATTGACCTTATGTTAAGAGATCTGAACTCGTGGCAGCATATTGAACCCTTCATTACCCAAGTAATAACAACCAATGACATCGATGGGAACAGGGAAAAAAAATCAGGGTTAAAACTGAAGACACTGGAAGGTAAGTAGGAATGGAAAAAATTCGTATAAAATAGTCCACTTGGCACCACTACGAAGTCTTCCGTTGATCGGTGAAGATCATAACCCTCTTCGATTTGTAGGTTGATCGAGATCTGATGCTGGGCTAAGGATTCTATGGGTATAGGTGGAGTCAATATTCGGCGATGTTGGTTGCTAAATTCAATCGTTCCCTTGCATGTTAAGTAATCCTATAAAGCGAGGAAGGCTTAGTGGGTATATTATCCAGGTTCGGCTTGCGGGGAAATATTTGTATCCCCACGTAAGCCTTCTCTGGGCCCCTCCCCATTCCTAGACCCGGGAAGCATCTTTTTGAAATGATAGATGATTTCATTGCTTGATGCTTTTTACACTGAAAAACTTTTAATTTCAGTTTTTGCTTCTTTGAATCTCTGTGTTTGTAGTAAAACGTAAGAATTTAGGAATAATCGAGGTTCGCTCTTAATTGTTCTTTAAAAAAAAAAAATTGTGTTACCTTGTTTTCTATTATTGTAATTTCGTGAGACAAAAAATTAATACATATATTTATATATAGTATTATTTGAGGTTAGAAAAGCGTAAATGTAATCATGGGATATTCATTTTTAACCCGTAGTGGTCACACCTATAAATGGTCACATGGGGTTTTCCGCACCCCAGGCCGCAAAAAGGCTGTCATTCTAGTTCTTTATGATATATTCATATATGCCATGTATTATGCAAAATGTATTATGCGTGCTTTCAAAGACATTGAACGCAAAGTAGTCCTGGGGTGTCCTACACCCCGAGTGACCACAACGGGTTAACCCACTTTGATATTATTTGATCTCTAATAAAATTTCGTATCGTCCGGAATACTGAATACAATGGTTAATTATTATTATTATCATTTTCACTTCAATTTAGTAAAAAATCACTTCTCAAATCAAATGAAACTTTTTATAGTTAGTATATAAGGACAGCTAAAACACTCTATTCCAGCGATAATTACTCGTGCGATTATTCAACGTCACCGAAATGTTATATGTTCGTAGTTTAGGCTTAAAAGTGTGCGTAATGTATATATCATAGTATAGGTTATTCGTTACATAGATTTCGTCAAATTTTACTATAGAGATCTAGAACACTTGTAACTGTACATATATCAAAATAATTGTTATTATTTATAAACGGAAAAAACGTTTTTTGAAAAACTTTTTAATTTAGCCTGAATTCTTGCATATAAAATGACCAGAATCAATTTGTTATCAAAACAAACAAAATTTAGAAAATACTTATATAAATAAATTAGTTGCTACACAAGAGATACAAGAATTTATCTGATAGGGGAGAGCGGGGTTGAAAGTGCCGATTTTGAGAAATCTCCAAAATATACTGGTCAAATGAAAGCTTTTCTTTTGGGGTTATGTACTATTCAATGTCATATTTAATGTAGTTTTTGAATTTAATTTGAGTTAGAACAGATTTTCACAAGTATTTTTCTAATACTTGATTTTTTAAAAAAAAGTCAGTGCGGCACTTTCGACCCCACTCTGGGGACAAAAGTGCCAATGCTAGTGCGCCGATCGCTCTTTATATGTGATGTCTAATGAAAACAATTAATTTTAAATGGGAAAATAATAAATAATTTATGATTCCTAATACCTACATTTGTTCTTTAAGTAATATAAAGAATTTAAAGTTTTATTGAGCAAACAATCTAGACCAAATTTTATAAATGAAAAAAAAAAAAAAATGGCGGAGTTTTTTCATTTTTGACCTTGTTTTTTCAATGTAAATTGTTTAAAAAATGAATAAAAAATAAATAAAAAATTATAATTTTAGTTCACACGATAGCCGTACATGTGTAGCCATCAAAATTTTAGCCCGGTCGGTGAAATAGTTTTTTCTTCTAGGATGTCCGCCAGGTCAAGAAACGTTGTTTTGAGAAAAAGCGAATTTAAAAAAACACGTTCTCTTTCAAGAAAATACCCCTTACGCGTCGGAATATGCAATTTACTGTTTAAAAATGTCTATTGTTCACAAGTTTTGACAAAATTTGTTAACTCTGGTTCTGAAAAACTCAGGATTAATTACTTTTTCAATTTTTGGCCATGATTTCGGTACTTGAAACCGCTGTGGTACGCGAAACTCTTACATTTTGTATCTCGTTTTTCTATACTTTATCCAAGTTTCCAACCAAAATAATAGTTTTCACACCATTTCTACATATATATACTAGAAGAATCTGCAGTTTTTAGAAAATCGATTTTTTTGAAAAAAGATGTGGTACTAACCCCTTAAATATTTAAGAATAAAAAACTTTTTTGCGGACAAATTGACTTTATTTTGAAGGAGTCTTTTCAAGTAATTGTATTAGGGGCATTCCATTTGTCGGGAAACTTTTGAATTTTAGATTTTGTTAATACTTGGCCATTTTGTTGTATTGGGGGTGCAGATAAAGTATACCAAAGAGTTTTGCAAAAAAACAAATATTTTGCAAAATATTGTTTATTGAAATTTTTAGGCACTTATTTTTCATGAATTTTTATCTCGTAAACTATTGGTCCTAGAAAAAAAATGTATAACATGAAATTTGTAAGAAAAATATTAGATTTTATCAATATTATTTTTAAAAATAATTTTATTAATTTTTTGACTAATTTGTTTAAACAATAATTTTTTATTATTGCTTTTACCCGAACGGAATCGGCAAATAACAAAAAAAATATTTTCATTAAAGTTTGAAATGTCTTTCAAAAACGCTGTAAGTCTCAAAGATGTATTTTTTAATTTTGTCGAAAAATTAATTTTTGAAGTTTAGATTGCGCGACTCTGTACACACGACTTGCGTGGCAGCGCCAGGGAGCTGTTCAAACTTAACCTAGAAAATATTGTTTTTTTACCCGAAGGGAATCGCCAAATGGCTTGGATAAATATTTCTATTAAAGTTCGAAATGTACTTTAAAGACCCTATAAGTTTCAAAGACGTGATTTTTGATTTTGTGGAAAAATTAATTTTTGAAGTTATTTTTTTATTTTGTCGTGAAACAAATTTTTAAATTTTTGATTGCGCGTCTCTGTACACACGACTTGCGTGGCAGCGCCAGAGAGCTGTTCAAATTTACCCTACAAAATATTGTTTTTTCACCCGAAGGGAATCGCCAAATGATTTAAATAAATATTTTTATTCAAGTTCGAAAAGTACTTTGATGACCCTATTAGTTTCAAAGGTGTGATTTCTAGTTTTGTCGACAAATTAATTTTTGACTCTCTGCAAAACATTGTTTTTTCACCAGAAGGGAATCGTCATATGATATAAATAGTATATTATGCATCAAGGGAGGGAAGTCCGTGTTTTTTTGTCAAGCACAAATGTTCTCCGAACTCGTTTCGCACTCGCTACGCTCGTGCTACACTCGTTCTTCGAACATTTGTGCTTGACAAAAAATCGGCCTCCCGAGGTGCACTGTTCGGAAGTTTTTTTATCTCTAACGTTCACTGACCTAAAAACTGTGAGTTCTGCCCCGCTTAAGGCGAACGAAAACACGAGGTTTTCGTGCATGTGTGGTAGAAAATTTTTTTTTATTAATGTTGGAAATGTACTTAAAAGACCCTGTAAGTTTTAAAGACGTGATCTTTGATTTTGTAGAAAAATTAATTTTTGAAGTTTTGACTGCACGACTCTACACACGGCATGCGTAGCAGCGTTCGAGAGTTGGTCAAACTTTCTTTATTATAAAGCATTATATTACCACGCAAATAACTTATTTTAAACTGCTATTTCATATTTCTTTCAATTGTCTTTATGCTTTAAAACAATAAGATTTATAAAATTAAAATTTTGTCTAGTTCCTACATGCAATTTAAAACCCATTAAGTCTCACAATTCCTTCTTAGATTAAACATAATTTTGGTAAAAGGACAATGCTTTTTAAAAGTTTGAAATTTTGTTCATTACCACTCTAAACATGTGTAATTCTCAATATCAATGCAAAAACCTGGTGTCTTAAATTGGACAAAAATGTCTTAAATTAAGATATTTTTGGTGTCTTAGATTCGAAAAATTCAAGACACCTCTTTTTGCAGTGATGTTACTTAAAAAATTGAATAGATTTTTTTAGTAAGATTTAAAAATGAGTAATAGAATTTATATTCAAATATTTATTTATTTTACATTCTAAACTTATATGTGAATTATCAATTCAAAAATAATTATATGCGTAGCACTGCCCGCAAAGCCGTGTCGACAGAGTGGAACACTCAAAACTTCCAAAATTATTAACTGGGGGTCAATTGCGTAAATTGTTTTTGATTTTGTTTTTGTCATTGTCTTTCACGTTAATTGTAGTCTTCAATTTTTTTCCCTAGACACGTGAAAATATAATTTTGACAGCTCTTACGTTCACTTGCAAAAAACGTATTTTAGAAGTGAGGTTTGTTTTGAAATTGTGAGTGTTTGATAAAACCAAGAACGGGTTGCTTACGAAGATCTCTCGATGCTGAACGGAAAATTACTTTGCCGAATATTATGGGTAAGAGTTATAGTTTTTCTGTGTTTAATATAAAATTAATATAAATAATAAATAATTTTTGTATGAAGGTTAAAAAATATTATTAATATTATTAGTCATTAGGAATATACAGTTAAAGTAAATAAATCATTTCTCTGTAGAAATGTAAAATGTTCAATCTTTTTAAATAATATTTTTAGCTAGATTTAATGTATTAATTTAATTATCTTATAATTAATTAAATTCTCATTGTTGTTAATAAATAATTAGACTTTCTATATTAATCTTAACTTAATTCGAAAAATGATAATTAAATTTTTAAATAATTAACAACTAATTCACTGAAACGCAATTCAAAGTAAATTGAAAATTTGATTTTTAATTTAGATATAGGTTCTTAAGTATCTTTAAATATACTGTATTTAAAATTAAAAAAAAATTACAAGCAATTTAAAAACAGTAAAATAATACTTCGAATTTTCATAATTATAAGAATTTTTTACTTAATAAAATAACGTAGACTTAGATGTAATGTAACGTTGATTTGGAAAATTAATAATGATTTGATTTCTCTTTTAAATTATTACTAATAATTTATATTACAAATGATATCACTTACTTTGATAGGTCCTAATAGTCTAATAATATATGTAAATAATAATTTATCCATATAAGATATTTACTGATATCTGTCCAATTGAACAATAATAATTTTATATATTTTTTATTTTCATGGTTAAATTTACATTATAATAATAATTACTATATTATACATGATAAAAATGATGTTTAATTACATAATAAAGTCACGCTTAAGTAACACACAAGTAAAAATCAGTTTACTTTTTACAAACATACGACAGTTTTTTTAATTTTGCAAATTTCTTTTTACAATTTCTATTCTTGTTGATGATTCTTCTTTTCTTTCTTTTAACTTGGAAGTTTTTTTCTCTTTTTCTTAATCTTCTAACATTTTGCAGGAAAGGATTTAAAAGACCATCATGGATCCAAAAAATTCCAAAACCTCATATATTCACTGGCTCAGATTTGGATGATTTTTTAAATAAGTATTTTGTCCTGGCCATTGTGCTCGCTGTTTAGCAATACAACATTTATTACATTCAACGGCGCAGTTGTCGACTACAAAAACTGGCATTGGTAAGATCGATTTAATAAAAAAATTTTAAGTTTTATTGCATTTCATTCCATAAAATTTTAATAATATTCCTGTTCTTATAAATTAAGGTTAAAACTTCTTCATTTCTTGTAACTAGAAAAGCTATTTGCACTTGAAGAACATTAATCGCTGGAAAAAAATATAATCCATCAAGAGATTGTTGAGAAAAATATTACTTGCTAAAATTAATTTTCAGGAATTTGATGACATTTTACAGAAATTACTTTCGTTATTCCAAATTTTTTTTAATACTGACCAAATTCATTTTAATTCAGACAAGCTAGGCATGGTCGGAACTGAAAATTAGTTTTGTCTTTACAAAGATGTTTTGTAAAGTTGAAATTTTTTTTAAAATCGTCGTAATTGTGAAAATTATTTTTCATAATAATTTAACTTGTGCCCGATTTTTATAAAAGAGATAAAAATTATAATTTGATTCTTTAAAGGAAAATTTCATTTTTCTCAAAAAAATGCACTAGATATCAAAAAAAATCCCAAATAAAAGTTGTTCCTCTTCACAAAAATTAAAAAAAAATTACTAGGTATTTTTCTCGTATTTTCAACAAATTTCGTCGAAATTCGGTTAAAAGCTAATTTTTAGAAAACTTTGCAGTGTTTTTGGATGCAAATAAGCAAATAATTGTAAGAAAACGTATAATTTATCAAAATCATTTATATCTCAAACATATAACTTTTTAGTTTAAATGATTTTTTTATGTATTTTTAAACTTTTTTCATTAGAATATTCAAATTAAGAAGTAGTTTTTTAGCTAAAAAAAAATATTATTAAAGCTTATTTCACCAAATTTTAAAATATCAAGTTTCACATTTCTTAGAAAATACTACGTTGGGTCAAAATTTGATGTCAAATAATAATTATTATTTAACATTTTATGTGTTTTCTTCGAACATATTGAAAATATGTCATTTTGACCCAATCTTGACAAATAATAGCTAATTTTTCTCTTTAAAACATTATTTAGAATTTTATTTGGTGGATTTTGTTAAATAACATTTTGTTTAAAAATAGATTATATGATCAAATTTTCTTTATTTAATAAATTTGAATAAAATATTTTAAAAAATCTAACCGATAAATTTGCAGAAATTGTTTCAACTAGTAAGAAGAGCTATTATTTGGCAAAATAGGATGAGATTTTATCTAGACTTAATAAAAAAAACAACATCAATTGTTAAATAATTATTATTTGACAACTTTTAGCTCGACCTAATATTTTATAAAAAATATACACTTGTATCTTTTAAAATTTGTTTTAATTAATTAAAATAACATTTATTTTCGATCTGAAAAGAAAAGCCATTTTTTAGTTTAAGGTTGTATCAATGGAGAGACTTAAACTAAAAATATATGTTTGAGATATAAACGCTTCTGAAAAATTACACATTTTTTAACAATTATTTGCCTATTTGCATCCAAAAACACTTCAAAGTTTTTTAAAAATTAGCTTCTTACTGAATTTTGACGAAATTTGTTGAAAAAATGAGAAATAGAGAAAAATATCGAGAAAAATTTTTTTTATAGGTTTTGAAGAGGAACAACTTTTATTTTGGAAATTTTTTTATATCTAGTGTATTTTTTGAAAAAAATGAAATTCTCCTTTAAAAAAAAAAAATATTTTTTTTCTCTTTTATAAAAATCGGGCACAAGTTAAATTCTTATGGAAAATAATCTTTACTATCACTAAAATTTTCAAAAAAATGTTAACCAAAAAACTTTGGTGTTTTTGAGTAACTGCAATTTAAAATTTTTTAGGAAAATATCCCTATTATTTAAAAAGTTATTACACTTATAAGGTTTTTTTCAAATTTGAAATAAAAAACGAGGATTTCGACTTTAAAAATTAAAATCTTTATAACTCCATGAAATATTTTTTTTAGCCAAACAAGAAATATTTGAAAAACAACTTTTTGGAGATAAAATTGATTTTTATTTCCGTCCTTGTCCAGCCTGCCTGAATTGAAATAAATTTGGTCCACTTACTTTCAAGATTGGAAAAAATTTTTTAATGATTTTTATCAGATTTTTTAGAAAATACTTTTGTTCTTTTAGCTAATAGGTATTTTACGTGAATTGAAACAACTTTTTATTATCTGAAATGACGGAACATCTATTTATTTTCAAAGTTGTAAAAAAATGTTTTAAAAATTCGTATCAAATTTTTCAAAAATTTCTAGATAATAGGTACATTTTATGGGTCGAAAATTTTTTATTAAATAAAAATATCATGGGGATTTTTTCTGAATAAATCTATTTATTTGTAACGCTAGAACCTCAGTCTATGTTTTGTGCCTTCAGATAATTTTGCGAATTTCAGACATTATTATTTGAATTTTTTAAAGATCAAGATTGAAAATAATTTTAAGAGGTATAACCTTAGGAGGTTTTCAAAAGACAAAGTTTAAAACATTTGTCCGTGTGGGGTTCTAAGGTTCAAATTTAAAAAAATAAAAATTTTTTTCCTGGAAAATTTGTTTACAATTTTAAAAATGAAGATATTTGTTTAAGAGAATGCCTCATATTATTTTCAGGGGATAAAAGAGTTTTCTTCTCGGTAAAAGAACTTATTGTTTAGAAAAAGGAAAGTAAATTTTGAAAACCTCGATATAAATTCTTAAACTTTTTTTACCACTTTGAAAATAAGTAAATTCATTCAGAGGCATTACAAAATAATTTCAGGTAATGAAAAGAGTTTTCGACCTGTACATGTATCTATTAATTGAATAAGCGACACTGATTTCTGAAAAATTTAATCTAAGTACCCAAAAAAAAAACGTTTTTACAATTTTTGGAAAGTTTTCTTAACTCACAAGAGATACTTGTTAGTTGAAAGAACGAAACTAAATTTTGAAAAATTTGATAAAACACCTCAAGAATTTTTTTATAATTTTGAAAATGAATGATGACCTGCGATATTTTCATGTTATAAAAAGTATTTTTGACGCACAAAAGATGTCGATTATTTAAAAAAAGCTAACCAAATTTATCAAAATTTAGGTCTGAAAATTTGTTTACAACTTTTTCTAAATTAATATTAAATTTATTGAGGAAGATGCCCTGTTATATTTTCAGGTTATGAAAAGTTTTTCAACTCACAAACTTTACCTATGAGTTGAAAAAACGAAAATAATTTTTAAAAAATGTGATAAAAACCGTAATTTTTAGTAGTTTCAGTCCATAAAAATAATTTTTAACCCGAGAGAGGTAACCATTAATTGTATTGATGGCATTAATTTTTGCAAAATTTGACCAAATTCCTAAAAATAATGTTTACCATGTAATATTTTTTGCTAAATAATCACTTGCTGGATTATATCTTCTTTCAAGCGATTGATGTCCTCTAAGGGCAAATAGCTTTCCGAGTTAGAAAAAATGAAGGGGAATCAGCAATTGTCATCATTTTAATTTACTATAATTAATATTTCGTATAATTTTCATTCTACTGTTTTCCAGGAAAAAAATTTTTATTTTTTTAAATTTGAACCTTAGAACCCCACACGGACAAATGTTTTAAACTTTGTCTTTTGAAAACCTCCTAAGGTTATACCTCTTAAAATTATTTTCAATCTTGATCTTTAAAAAATTCAAATAATAATGTCTGAAATTCGCAAAATTATCTGAAGGCACAAAACATAGACTGAGGTTCTAGCGTTACAAATAAATAGATTTATTCAGAAAAAATCCCCATGATATTTTTATTTAATAAAAAGTTTTCGACCCATAAAATGTACCCATTATCTAGAAATTTTTGAAAAATTTGATACGAATTTTTAAAACATTTTTTTACAACTTTGAAAATAAATAGATGTTCCGTCATTTCAGATAATAAAAAGTTGTTTCAATTCACGTAAAATACCTATTAGCTAAAAGAACAAAAGTATTTTCTAAAAAATCTGATAAAAATCATTAAAAAATTTTTTCCAATCTTGAAAGTAAGTGGACCAAATTTATTTCAATTCAGGCAGGCTGGACAAGGACGGAAATAAAAATCAATTTTATCTCCAAAAAGTTGTTTTTCAAATATTTCTTGTTTGGCTAAAAAAAATATTTCATGGAGTTATAAAGATTTTAATTTTTAATGTCGAAATCCTCGTTTTTTATTTCAAATTTGAAAAAAACCTTATAAGTGTAATAACTTTTTAAATAATAGGGATATTTTCCTAAAAAATTTTAAATTGCAGTTACTCAAAAACACCAAAGTTTTTTGGTTAACATTTTTTTGAAAATTTTAGTGATAGTAAAGATTATTTTCCATAAGAATTTAACTTGTGCCCGATTTTTATAAAAGAGAAAAAAAATATTTTTTTTTTTTAAAGGAGAATTTCATTTTTTTCAAAAAATACACTAGATATAAAAAAATTTCCAAAATAAAAGTTGTTCCTCTTCAAAACCTATAAAAAAAATTTTTCTCGATATTTTTCTCTATTTCTCATTTTTTCAACAAATTTCGTCAAAATTCAGTAAGAAGCTAATTTTTAAAAAACTTTGAAGTGTTTTTGGATGCAAATAGGCAAATAATTGTTAAAAAATGTGTAATTTTTCAGAAGCGTTTATATCTCAAACATATATTTTTAGTTTAAGTCTCTCCATTGATACAACCTTAAACTAAAAAATGGCTTTTCTTTTCAGATCGAAAATAAATGTTATTTTAATTAATTAAAACAAATTTTAAAAGATACAAGTGTATATTTTTTATAAAATATTAGGTCGAGCTAAAAGTTGTCAAATAATAATTATTTAACAATTGATGTTGTTTTTTTTATTAAGTCTAGATAAAATCTCATCCTATTTTGCCAAATAATAGCTCTTCTTACTAGTTGAAACAATTTCTGCAAATTTATCGGTTAGATTTTTTAAAATATTTTATTCAAATTTATTAAATAAAGAAAATTTGATCATATAATCTATTTTTAAACAAAATGTTATTTAACAAAATCCACCAAATAAAATTCTAAATAATGTTTTAAAGAGAAAAATTAGCTATTATTTGTCAAGATTGGGTCAAAATGACATATTTTCAATATGTTCGAAGAAAACACATAAAATGTTAAATAATAATTATTATTTGACATCAAATTTTGACCCAACGTAGTATTTTCTAAGAAATGTGAAACTTGATATTTTAAAATTTGGTGAAATAAGCTTTAATAATATTTTTTTTTAGCTAAAAAACTACTTCTTAATTTGAATATTCTAATGAAAAAAGTTTAAAAATACATAAAAAAATCATTTAAACTAAAAAGTTATATGTTTGAGATATAAATGATTTTGATAAATTATACGTTTTCTTACAATTATTTGCTTATTTGCATCCAAAAACACTGCAAAGTTTTCTAAAAATTAGCTTTTAACCGAATTTCGACGAAATTTGTTGAAAATACGAGAAAAATACCTAGTAATTTTTTTTTAATTTTTGTGAAGAGGAACAACTTTTATTTGGGATTTTTTTTGATATCTAGTGCATTTTTTTGAGAAAAATGAAATTTTCCTTTAAAGAATCAAAATATAATTTTTATCTCTTTTATAAAAATCGGGCACAAGTTAAATTATTATGAAAAATAATTTTCACAATTACGACGATTTTAAAAAAAAATTTCAACTTTACAAAACATCTTTGTAAAGACAAAACTAATTTTCAGTTCCGACCATGCCTAGCTTGTCTGAATTAAAATGAATTTGGTCAGTATTAAAAAAAATTTGGAATAACGAAAGTAATTTCTGTAAAATGTCATCAAATTCCTGAAAATTAATTTTAGCAAGTAATATTTTTCTCAACAATCTCTTGATGGATTATATTTTTTTCCAGCGATTAATGTTCTTCAAGTGCAAATAGCTTTTCTAGTTACAAGAAATGAAGAAGTTTTAACCTTAATTTATAAGAACAGGAATATTATTAAAATTTTATGGAATGAAATGCAATAAAACTTAAAATTTTTTTATTAAATCGATCTTACCAATGCCAGTTTTTGTAGTCGACAACTGCGCCGTTGAATGTAATAAATGTTGTATTGCTAAACAGCGAGCACAATGGCCAGGACAAAATACTTATTTAAAAAATCATCCAAATCTGAGCCAGTGAATATATGAGGTTTTGGAATTTTTTGGATCCATGATGGTCTTTTAAATCCTTTCCTGCAAAATGTTAGAAGATTAAGAAAAAGAGAAAAAAACTTCCAAGTTAAAAGAAAGAAAAGAAGAATCATCAACAAGAATAGAAATTGTAAAAAGAAATTTGCAAAATTAAAAAAACTGTCGTATGTTTGTAAAAAGTAAACTGATTTTTACTTGTGTGTTACTTAAGCGTGACTTTATTATGTAATTAAACATCATTTTTATCATGTATAATATAGTAATTATTATTATAATGTAAATTTAACCATGAAAATAAAAAATATATAAAATTATTATTGTTCAATTGGACAGATATCAGTAAATATCTTATATGGATAAATTATTATTTACATATATTATTAGACTATTAGGACCTATCAAAGTAAGTGATATCATTTGTAATATAAATTATTAGTAATAATTTAAAAGAGAAATCAAATCATTATTAATTTTCCAAATCAACGTTACATTACATCTAAGTCTACGTTATTTTATTAAGGAAAAAATTCTTATAATTATGAAAATTCGAAGTATTATTTTAATGTTTTTAAATTGCTTGTAATTTTTTTTTAATTTTAAATACAGTATATTTAAAGATACTTAAGAACCTATATCTAAATTAAAAATCAAATTTTCAATTTACTTTGAATTGCGTTTCAGTGAATTAGTTGTTAATTATTTAAAAATTTAATTATCATTTCTCGAATTAAGTTAAGATTAATATAGAAAGTCTAATTATTTATTAACAACAATGAGAATTTAATTAATTATAAGATAATCAAATTAATACATTAAATCTAGCTAAAAATATTATTTAAAAAGATTGAACATTTTACATTTCTACAGAGAAATGATTTATTTACTTTAACTGTATATTCCTATTGACTAATAATATTAATAATATTTTTTAACCTTCATACAAAAATTATTTATGATTTATATTAATTTTATATTAAACACAGAAAAACAATAACTCTTACCCATAATATTCGGCAAAGTAATTTTCCGTTCAGCATCGAGAGATCTTCGTAAGCAACCCGTTCTCGGTTTTATCAAACACTCACAATTTCAAAACAAACCTCACTTCTAAAATACGTTTTTTGCAAGTGAACGTAAGAGCTGTCAAAATTATATTTTCACGTGTCTAGGGAAAAAAATTTAAGACTACAATTAACGTGAAAGACAATGACAAAAACAAAATCAAAAACAATTTACGCAATTGACCCCCTGGACAAAAGAATAAATTACATAGTTATAACTTACCAAGTTTTCTAAGGACCATTTAAAACTTTAATAAAAATATTTTTTATATCATTTTACGATTCCCTTAGGGTAAGAAAACAATGTTTTGTAGAGAAAGTTTAAATAGATCTCTTGTGCTACAACGCATGCCGTGTATAGAGTCTTGCAGTCAAAACTTCAAAAATTAATTTTTCCACAAAATCAAAAATAACGTCTTTGAAACTTTTAGGGTCTTTAAAGTATATTTCGAACTTTAATAAAAATATTTATCCAAGCCATTTGGCAATTCCCTTCGGGTAAAAAAACAAAAATAAAAAATTATTTTTTAAAACAAATTAGTAAAAAAATTAATGAAATTATTTTTAAAAATAATATTGTTAAAATCTAATATTTTCCCTACAATTTTCATATTATACATTTCTTTTCTAGGACCAATAGTTTACGAGATAAAAATTCATGAAAAATAAGTGCCTAAAAATGTCAATAAACAATATTTTGCAAAATATTCGTTTTTTTGCAAAACTCTTTGGTATACTTTATCTGCACCCCCAATACAACAAAATGCCCAAGTATTAACAAAATCTAAAATTCAAAAGTTTACCGATAGATGGAATGCCCCATTATGCATGAAAAACTGCTCAATAAATAGTTTTCTTTAAATAGAAGCACACACAGAAAAATGTTAAGTCATAGCAACAAAAATTTGGTTGAGCCAAATAATTTATTTGGTTGTTATTTAATCAACCAAACTATTTGGTTGAGACAACTAAATTATTTGGTTCAGTGTTGTTTGTTGGTATAACAAAAACTTTTGGTTGTCACAACAATATTTTTTTATTTGGGATAACAAAAACTTTTGGTTGTATTTTGTACTATCGTCTGTCACACCCGCGAGTGCGAATTCAGTCTCTATTTAAGCGAACCACATTTCAGGATCATTTCGCCAAAAAGGTAATAGTCTTATATGTACTCTTATCGCTACCACTGATTTTACGACTTCTTTTTTTATGAAAATATCACGTCGGGGTCACCACTTTAGTCGTTTATTGAACGGCTAGGTTAAATTAAATAAAAGTTGTTTAAGTACGGTAAAATTAATAAATTTATTTGCTGATTCTCGGAGTTAGGTCGTGCTCAGGACGAGAACGGGTCAGAAACTAAATTCAAAAATGGCATATGCACTGCGAATTGCTATGGGAAAATAGCATCTAGAATTTTCTAGAGAGAGAAAAGTAATAAAGTTAGAAAGATAGAAAAAGATACAAATAGTAAAGTAGGTAGCAACTACGCATCGGTTTTTAAGCCTCTTCGGGCCCGATTTTTATGATCGGATCGGCACCGCCGTGGCCGTGACAAAAGATCATGAGATTGCCAGGCAGAAAGAATCTGAGAGAAGTGCAGATTTTAGGAAAATAACGAATTCTTAAAAGCATAGGAAATTCAGGGACGTAACTACAAATGTCGAGGCCCCCCGCAAATTTTTTCAGGAGGCCCCCTCCCCCCCTATTTTTTTAAATAATGTATAAATAATTTCAGACAATATTTTCTATTTTTAATTTTATTTTAAAAAATTTTTTTTGTATTAGGGTTATTGGGCTCGAGGCCTCCTAGCAAGTCGAGGCTCCCACGCAATGCGGGGTTTCGATGTATGGCAGTTACGTCCTTAAGGAAATTAACATTTAGAAAACTTTGAAATTAAGAAATAATGAAAATTCCTGAGCACAACCTGAAAGAAATACATAAATGAAATTAAGTGTACTACATAAGGTGTCAGTGTAAGTGTGTATGTTTGTGTGAATAATATATAGACATATGCAATATAGCAGAAATATAAGATTCATATTTAAAGATATTAAAGTTTTGATATTTACCATAAATAATATAAATATTTATATTCTCAAAATATAAAATTTTCATATTAAAACTTGTAAAAACACAACATTTAGAGTTCTTATATGAAGTTTATAAAATACTTTAAGATATGGTTTAGGGATGTGGCTTACATGAAATGTAGTCACCACATTATTATCGGCAGCTTACTTACAAACTAGTCACCTATTTTTTTTAATAATTGTATGGTTGTCCAACCAAATTATGTTTGGAGGTCACAACCAATTTATGTTTGTTGCCCCAAACAACTTGTTGTGTTACGCCAACCATATCGTTTTGTTATACGATATAACAGCAATATTATATATTTTTGTTACAACCAACAATAGTCAACTAAAAAATATTGTTGCTAAAACTAAATCTTTTTTCACAGTGTATCTACTGTTGGTAGGAGGTTGCTTTTTGAGTGATTGTTTATTGTGTTTAGAAAGTATTTAAAATGAAAAGGAGGTTTATTTTAAGCTCATTTTGCTTCCTGCATTACTTACTAGAATATATTAGCTTTATTTTAGCGTTATGCATTCTATTAATAACTTTAGCCTGAAATAATTACACCTATCAAAAATTTTTATTATCTAATGTTGGGCGGTCTACCATACTAGTTTTTATAACCACATCTCGATTGTCCCTAAATTCTTAAATTTTATTGTGCATAGTGATAAGCAATAAAGCAAATATTAATATCAGAAGTTTTTTAGTGTATGATGCGTAAAGACATTTTCCAAACCTCGTATTAAAAAAATCCTTCAATAGTATTTTACTGCAATGCCTACAACTGATGATGCCGATGTTTGTAAGCATTTAAAGACATTTAAAGGCATTTATTCAAGAGCGGGATTATATCTTAAGGAAACATATCAATCCATTTCAATCCTCTTATTCTTGCCAGGTGCATCAGTTTTTTAAACGAGGTCTCTTAATATGAAATTATTAGTTAACTTTTACTGATTCACATTAAGAGAGCAGAATGACAAAAACCTGGATTACGCGAGAGATTACTATACAGATATATTTCATACCACTTGTGCGACTTTTAAAAGACCCATTGTACTCCAAATGTAAAGATTATCACTTTTCAATTCAAATTCTGAAAACGTCGTTATGTCTGATTGTTCGTTTCTTATCTCTATTTCTTCAGCTAGTTCGCAAACTCTGTTTTGGCATTCAAAAGTTTGTTCACTCATTTCTATGTCACTAAAATCAGAGTCTGATAAAAATGCAAAGCTACTCTCTGTGCGCCTTCGCATCTCGCCTGTTGAATGTGTAGAAGTCGAACTTTCACTTGAACAATCATTTATAATTATCACTGATGGTACTGTAAAAATAAAATATTAAATGATACAAACAAAAATTAAATTACTCTGTGATAACAGTTTTTTTTACATTTAACCTTATGATGATCACATTTTTATACACAAGAAAATAATTTTCTTTATTATTTCTATATTTTTTGTGGTCAAGAAGAACGTGAACTATCACGTCTAAAAAATCTCAATTTCCTTACCTTTGACATTTCTTTTCTTAAAAACTATAATAAATGTTTTGTTGAATGAATGATAAATTATAAATTTTAAAGCCAACTGCAAAGAGAAGTTGGTTGTAACTGAGTTCGTGCGAAACTTAGAGAGACGTAAATTAGTGCGAGAAACTTTGAGACTAATAGTTACTGAAACTAAATTGTAGAATAGTATACCTTTATTGATTTTATATTGTCTTTACTGTGTAAATGACTTCATCTGTTTGAAAAGTTAGTACCGATGAATGTTTATAATAAACTATTCAATTTATGACTGTTAATTTCAGATTGTTGTATTCTGTGACCTGATCTATAATTTACCGAGTAGTTATGTAGTTAGTGAGTGTAGTTAGTGCTGTGTAGTTTGTGCGTTTGTGATTGTGGGAAGCTTTTATTCTGTGGAGAAAATGGATGCAGCTAAAAAGGAAAGGAAAGCGTTTCGTGCAGTGTTTACTAAATCACATATTGGATTTTAAATAAAATGGGTGGTAATTACTCCCAAGACGATCGGTTGGTTGCATTTTGATTCTTGGAGACAAACAAGGAGAGGTTGTCAACTGTCCCCCGCCGATATCACTGGGGCTGAAATATGTTGTTCTATATCGAAATCCATTAGACACGTGTTTTTTCATTGTTGCCAATTAATAAACAAATTATTTAAATAATTTTACAATTTTTAGTAAAAATTTATCAAATTGAGCTGAAATTCGTTACTCGGGGGTTTTTGAGGTCGTTGAATTCGAATCTGTGATCAAAAATGCAAAATTCAAAATGACGGATCCAATATGGCGGACATTATTTTATTCATTTCGCTTAAAACGTGTTACTCGGGGGTTTTAGGGGTCGATGAAGAATATATGATCAAAAAATCAAAATGGCGAATCCAAAATTGCGAACACTATTTTATAAAAGTGAATCAATTCGCTTAAAACTTGTTACTCGGGGATTTTTTGTGGTCAATGAATTCGAATTCACTATCAAAAATGCAAAATTCAAAATGGCAGATCCAATATGGAGGACATTATGTTCGAAAAGTTATTAAAAGGGTATAAAACAGGGTACCGTATAGATAGTGAAACAAAAGGTTGCTTGTCGCACTACTGGAAAATACAATAGGGAAGACCGGGGCTACTTCGTGCACTTTTCACTCTTTGTTGATTAACTTTGTTAATTTTGAATCTATGAAAACTATACTGCACAATAACCTTGCTTGACATCTTAGCTTTGATTAAAAAAAGGCAATTCCTAAACATTCTCTATTTTTTTTATTTTAAGAAGGAAATTCACGGTCGGTCGACATCTATTTAATCGATGCCTATTACGCTCTTGGTTCGAGCTCTTGGTGGTTAAATAGATGTTGCTTTACCGGTAAGGTCGAAATCTTCTTTTCAATTACAAACCGACCGGGAACTTCCTCCTTAAAATAAAGATAGCCTTTGACGTCAGTATGAGCTTGTTCTGGAAGAATGAGAAGGTGGAGAGTCATGTCGTGTTGGCAAGGTGCACTAATAGGTTATAAGTCCCCGGAAAGGCATCCATTGTCAGGGGTTCGAGTCCTCTCGGTTGCACGGTGTGCTCTTCCACGGCTTATTTTTTCAGAACAAAATTTTAAGTATAATTTAGATTGGAAAAACCATTCGAATTTAAATTTAAATTTACCACCAAGAGCTCGAACCAAGAGCGTAATAGGCATCGATTAAATAGATGTCGCTTTACCGGTAAGGTCGAAATCTTCTTTTCAATTCTCTATTTTTTTTTTAGAACAGCTTATTTAGAGTATTTCAAAGTGCGCCAACCTGCCCCGGCTCGAGTTTAATCCTTTAAGCCCCAAATGCACTGAATTTTTCGTCCACCTTCACACTCTAATATACTGAAAAAAATATTTCCATGGAACTGCGATAATTATGAGCATAATTATTGATCATATTTTATTGCTGATTGGGAACTGCCATATAGAGTTTGGTGTTTTAGCCATACGACTGTCATGAAACTGTGATTGACATTTTAAGGTTAGATACAATCGACAGTGGCGCACCAATGCATTATAGGTAATTCACACATATAGTTGTCAAATTTCTAGGGGGTTGTCCATAAACTACGTAGCACTTCAAGGGGTGGGGGGGGGGGCAAGCTATTGTCTACGATAAGAGGCAAAAATTTGCGCTAATACATGTAATAGCGTCTACGCGGGGGGAGGAGGGGGGTTAAATTTTCCAAAAAATGAGGCTACGTAGTTTATGGACGACCTCTAGATAACCTGTTAACCATAATGAAATGTCTAATCTAAACCAAATATTTTTTTCAGTGTAGCAATTTTTGCACTTTTTTGCAAAAATGCGTAAGTTTTTATGATTTTTTACAAAAAAAAAAAAAAAAAAACAGAAATATTAAAGGGAATTTTTTTTCTCACAGCTCTATTTTTTATAAATCGTATACTCAACCCGACAAGAAGGCTGGAATAGAATGTAATTGAAAATTTTAATCCGACTGAATTCCTGATTTGAATCCAAAGCTTAATTTCTAAATCAGCAAAGAAAAACAAGAGTATCCTATTCGTTTTAATTCCAGCTACTCAACATTTAAAATTTATTCCTTTTTTCAATGTATAAATAATTTATATTTAGTATTTTAATATTATACTTGTTTTTCATGATTTATAAATTCGGTTTATATACTTATTACCCAAACTCAAAATGGAAGTCAAATTTGTAATATCTGTGACCGTTTACGAGATAAGCTGCTATTTCTTTAATTCTAAGTCTTTTTAAAAAAATTTTGGATATCCATAATTGTTAGAACTTTTAGATTTAGAATTTTAAAAAATCAAAATTTTAGCTTGAAAAACAAACAATATTTAATTTTCTTAATTTTAATTAGCACCGTACTGCATTTTTCTATTAAAAGAATTGGATGTAATTGGAGGAGATTTTTATCTATTGCTGTCAACCAACAATAGAACCAACGCATGCCAAGAAGTTCTAGCCAGAATTGAACGGAATTAAAAATGATAATTTGTCATTTCTCTCTATAGAATTCAACTTCAATTTAAATGCGCTATGCGAATAGAGTATAATTCATATTTTCAACAAATTTATTTTCCTGGATGAATTGAGCTTCGGATTCAAATCAGGAATTAAGTAAAATACAAAAACGATCACATTTTCATTATAACTTTGAAATATTTAATTATATCTAATTCAAGCCTTCTTACTGGGAATAGTTTTACTCTAAAAATATAGAAACTCTTTACTACACTTACTACTTTATCTTACTACTCCCCTCTCCAATTTTTTAAAATAGCGTCCTGAACTACCAAACAATTGTATTTTACCAATTTGGAGGATAAATTTTTGAAAAAAAAAAGTTTTCAACTTTTACGCATGTAAATCATTGATGCACTCATCACAAAAATATTGTATGCAACCGTTAGCAAATTTTTCTGGTTCTCATTCTATACTTTTTATTAACAAACATACACGGAAAAATTTAGTACCAGAATTATTCTTGAACTCGTTCAAGAACTGTGGATAGGAAAATAATTCGGAAGTTTTTATATTACTAATTCTTTGTAATATTCCAAAAAGTTTTTCTAGAAAAATTAGATTTTATTTCGAGATGACTTTCGAAACTCGTATAAAGATTTCTAGAAATCGTTTTGGATTCTTTAAATGTAATTATAGAAATACCTGCAAAATTTAAAAATTATTCTCGTATCCACAGTTTTTGAACAAGTTCTAAAATAATTCTGGTACTAATTTTTTCCGTGTATTCAAATTCAGCGCCCCTAAAAACCCCTGAGCAACTATTTTCAGCATAATTTATTATTTTAAGATTTTTTTCCACCATTTTGAATATTGAAAATTGAATGAAATATTCGAATTCAGCGATCCCAAGAACATCTATGTAAGCATTCATAGCCTAATTTGTTGCTTTTGAACATTTTATTTGACATTTCGAATCTGCCATTTTTAATTTAAAAAATGTAATAACTTATTTGAATTCAGTGACTCCAAAAACCCCCAAGTAACGAGTTTAAAGCAAATCTGATCACTTTTCAAAAATTCGTCCGTCATATTGCATCCACCAAATTGAATTTTAAAAATGTAATATATTCGACCCCAAAAAACACCGAGTAACAAATTTCAAGCGAATCCAATCACTATTTAAGAAACCGTCCTCCATATTGGATCCATAATTTTTAATTTTAAAAATGTAATAACATATTCGAATTCAGAGACCCAAAAAACCCCCATGTAACGAGTTTAAAGCAAATCTGATCACTTTTCAAAAATTCGTCCGTCATATTGGACTCCAATTGAGCGTCATCAAAACCCCTTCGTAACACATTTCAAGCGAATTAAAGAACTTTTAAAAAATATTGTCCGCCATTTTGGATTCTTTATTATGAATTTTGCATTTTTGATCATATATTTGAATTCATCGACCCCAAAAACTCCTGAGTAACACGTTTTAAGCGAATTAAAGAACTTTTAAAAAATAGTGTCCGCCATTTTGGATCCGCCATTTTGAATTTTGCATTTGTGATCACAGATTCGAATTCAGCGACCTCAAAAACCCCCAAATAACGAATTTCAGCTAGATTTGATGAACTTTTACTAAAAATTGTAAAATTGTTTAAATAATTTGTTTATTGCTAATATCTCGTAAAGAAATGCCCGTTGGCAACAATGAAAAAACACGTGTCTAATGGATTTCAATATAGAACAACATATTTCAGCCCCAGTGATATCGGCGGGGGACAGTTGACAACCTTTCCTTGTAAGGCGCTCACTTAGACGTAGCACATGAGACAAAATGATCATAAAGTTTAATTTTATTACCATAAATATACACCGAGAAACCTTTGGGTCGTCTGCACACCTAGTGGATAAAAATTCATGGGACGACTGTGCGACCGCAATTCGGGAAACCTGAGCTCCTACTCTGGGCGTGCGCATAGTGGTTTGAAAATGAAAATTAGGGTTCAAAATAACCTTGAGCCTACAATTCTTAACCGTTTTTCAAATTTTTTTTTTTTTTTAAATAATCGTTATTAAATTTTTAAGAGATTGGTCGAGGCGGATTTTTAATTTTCAATTTTCAGTAATAAATATATTGTTATAAACAAATAAAAAAACCGTTATTTTATAAATAATATTTATTATCTAAATAAAATCAATGTAGTTTTCTTTTCTAGGTACTCCAATTTGTTCATAGAGAGCTATTCATTGTAAAACAGTGTTATAGATATATTACTAAATTGTTATAAACAATTTATATAAACAAATTGTTAATTTAAACTATTCGTTCAAGCAATTCGCCTAAAAGTTGTCACTCGGGGGTTTTCGGGGTCGCTGATCACGATTTCAATGTCGTTTTTTCCAAATTTAAAATGGTGGATTCAAAATAGCCGAAAATTTTTTAAAAATCATCTTGAATTCGTCTAAAAATTGTCACTCGGGGGTTTTCGAGGTTGCTGATCACGAATTCAGTGTCGTTTTTTCAAAATTTAAATTGTCCGACAATTTTTAAAAAAATATCTTAAATTCACCTAAAAATTGTCTCTCGGGGGTTTCGGGGACGCTGATCATGAATTCAATGTCGTTTATTCGAAATTCAAAATGGCCGACAATTTTTTAAATATGATTTTGCATTCTATTAAAAGTATAAAAAAAGTAAAACTTTTCTTTAAACTTCTTAATTTAGAAGCTAGAAAATATTTATTTTCTTACATTATTTAATATTGATGTAAAAGCTTAAATTCTGCATAATAATTAAATTTCTAAACTTCTAATGGTCTATTGTAATTTATTAAGTATCATTGGATTGTGTAAAGTTTCTTCAAAGTACAGTTCATTCTTTTTTAACACAAAACATGTTTTTTTAACTTTTTAACAATTTTTCAAACATTTTTTTTCTTACAAATTTTATTATATTTTTCATGTATGCTGAAAGTTAGAAGGTTTTTCTTATTTTTTTTTCTTAATTACGTCTGCAAATTTAACTTTTTTTTTAATATTATTTACTTTCTAAATCTGAATTAGTAAAATTTTACTGACAATCAGTCGTAATTACTGATAGACCACTAGAGTTTAACTGATGATCAGTAAATTTTTTCCTGAATTAATCAGTAACTTTAATTCACTGATGAATTCAGTAAAAAATGTTACTGATTATCAGTAAAATCTACTAGTGAATCAGTGAATACGACTGATTGTCAGTTAAATTTAACTCATTAAAATAAAGAAAACCATGCCAATGAGAATCACTGAGAATCAGTTATTTTTCGCTGGGATAGTAAAATTTTATTGATTCATATCTAGTGTGTACTAAATTTAAATAAATATAAAGTAATCAACAGTCTATTTTGAATTATACAGCACGTAAATCGTAAAAAAATTAACTTTTTAATTTTTCTATATTTATTTTAAAACTTTTTCGTGTGGAAAACAGAAATCGTTTTTAAAATTTCGCGCCTTTAATGACAGTTGATCATTGCAACCTTTTGCGCATGGTAAGTAGGCGCTGTTAACCTTATAAAAATCACAGTTACTAGGAAAAGCGGCATTGAATTCGTGATCAGCGACCCCGAAAACCCTCGAGTGACAATTTTTAGACGAATTCAAGATGATTTTAAAAAAATTGTCGGACATTTTGAATCCGCCATTTTGAATTTCAAAAAAACGACATTGAATTCGTGATCCGCGACCCCGAAAACCCCCGAGTGACAATTTTTAGACGAATTCAAGATGATTTTTAAAAAATTTTCGGCCATTTTGAATCCACCATTTTAAATTTGGAAAAAACGACATTAAAATCGTGATCAGCGACCCCAAAAACCCCTGAGTGACAACATTTAGGCGAATTCAAGATGATTTTCAAAAAATTGTCGGCCATTTTGAATCCGCCATTTTGAATTTCAAAAAAACGACATTGAATTCGTGATCCGCGACCCCGAAAACCCCCGAGTGACAATTTTTAGACGAATTCAAGATGATTTTTAAAAAATTTTCGGCCATTTTGAATCCACCATTTTAAATTTGGAAAAAACGACATTAAAATCGTGATCAGCGACCCCGAAAACCCCCGAGTGACAACATTTAGGCGAATTCAAGATGATTTTCAAAAAATTGTCGGCCATTTTGAATCCGCCATTTTGAATTTCGAAAATACGACATTGAATTCGTGATCAGCGACCCCGAAAACCCCCGAGTGACAACTTTTAGGCGAATTCAAGATGATTTTCAAAAAATTGTCGGCCATTTTGAATCCGCCATTTTGAATTTCGAAAATACGACTTTGAATTCGTGATCAGCGACCCCGAAAACCCCCGAGTGACAATTTTTAGGCGAATTGCTTGAACGAATAGTTTAAATTAACAATTTGTTTATATAAATTGTTTATAACAATTTAGTAATATATCTATAACACTGTTTTACAATGAATAGCTCTCTATGAACAAATTGGAGTACCTAGAAAAGAAAACTACATTGATTTTATTTAGATAATAAATATTATTTATAAAATAACGGTTTTTTTATTTGTTTATAACAATATATTTATTACTGAAAATTGAAAATTAAAAATCCGCCTTGACCAATCTCTTAAAAATTTAATAACGATTATTTTAAAAAAAAAATTTGAAAAACGGTTAAGAATTGTAGGCTCTAGGTTATTTTGAACCCTAATTTTCATTTTCAAACCACTGTGGTGCGGTAGCACTGGTATAACAGCAAAACCAAAGCATTGGGACGTCTGGCCACCCGTTTTGTGGGAGCTGAACGTGCTTTGAATAAAACATTTTTTTGTGACGTGTTTCGTTTAATTATTAAATAATTATGATAAAGTGAATGATCATATTAACTGTTGAGGTTTATTTATTTAATAGTTTATGCCATCCTGCTTGAAAAAAACGCATGCGGAATTGTGTTAGCATTATGTTTTATGGAAATTCGGCATTCGGAATTGTGTTTTATGACAATAACGCATGAAAAATAAAATGCAGAATTCCGCATGCGGAATGCGGAACTTTTGAAAAACACTATTCCGCATGCAGTATTTCCATAAAACACAATTCCGCATGCGGGACTTTCTTAACCCATTAAGGACCAAATGTACAAAATTTGTCAATGAAGTTCGACACTTCATATTAATTAAAATTTGAAATCTGTGAAAAAATATCAGACATTTAGCTCCGCCGGGATTCGAACTCGGGTCTTTCATTTGCTAGATGACTGCTCTAAACCAACTAAGCTACAGAGGTCCATGTCAGTTATAATTTCACAGATTAATGTAAACGCTTGATTCAGCTACACTGAGAAAATGAGACATGACTGAGTACTGTCTAGACAGGAATGGTTCCTGTCCAAATAAAAAATGTTAATTAGACAGCACTCATTGCTCTCTGGACATGAACCATTCCTGTCTGGAAAGGACTCAGTTATGTCTTGGACATTAATGAAATGGACAGTAGTGAACCCTGTCCAGACAGGAGTGGTTCATGTCCAGACCTGAATGATAACGTTCCGATGGTGAAATTAAAAAAAGGTTAATTTGTAAAATGTGATAGACGTCATTCAAAATAATTGTTTATAAGTAGTATAATAAAAGGTTGTCAATAGAAGTCAATAGATAGTACAGTGAAATTAATAGAATGATAGTAATCTTACCATCAAAATAATTTAAGATGAAATCCGAATGGAGTAATAAAACAATTCACATAGAAATTCAAATGGGATTTCTTTCATCCTTTTTAACCCTTACAGATATTTGAGAATACACACAAAAAATAAAGAACACACGTGTAACTTTTTTTTTATATTTGGACAAAACTGCACTGAGGGATGAAAGATTTGAATCTTTATAAAAACAAAGTTGAAATTTTATTAATTACAGGTTAGGGGAAAACGTACTTTTTTAAATATTTCAAATGTTTTATTCAAAATTTACAAAAATAATAAACCTTCAAAGACTATATTTTTTTTAGCAATCTCTATTATTAACTTTCCTAAGAAACATACTAAAAATCGTAAACAACATTTCAGACATCAATATAACCTTTCGAGCGTTCAGTGTAATATTTAGAAAATTCATATGAAGCATATGAAATATTGGAACATTACATATTAAAATTTCAAAGGTTTTTAATAAAATTTTAATAAAATATTGATTGGCCAATAATGGGCCAATCATGACTAACCAATTATTGGCATGAGCGTGATCATCCCAAGGTTTGACCAGTAGTGGTCCAATATTGGTTACCATTATTGACGCCAATATTGGTATCACTGGCTCCCAATATTGGTCCATTATTGCGCCAATCGTTAATTTCCCATTGGGTGGGTGTGCAGATGACCCAAAGGTTTCTCGGTTTATGTATATTATAAAAACAAGAAATTAAAGGTGACACTCTAAGGAATATCATTAAGCCTCAAGAGTTAAGTATTTTTAAATTTATAGGTATAAGGGGTAAAAGACCGGCTACTTAAAATTTGAAGCTCCACAACCGGCCAAAATCGAGATACCACTTACAACAGTCGGATTAGAAACATAACCGTCTTTAAACGCTGATAACTCGGCTGAAAATACGTGAAATAAAATTTTTTATATACCATTGGATAGCTTATAAAATTTGCCATTAAATGGTTGTAATTTCAAGCTTTTTGACTAATAGAAACTGAGATTTGATGTAATAAGACAATTAAATTTTTCGATTTTAGTGAATTTTTATTGGTCAAGTTTGGTAAACTGCATTTTCTAGAAAAGTAATACGAAAATTAAAAAATTTAGTTAATTAAAACCTTGAACCTTTATCTTTTAAATAAGCCAAAGAAAACTTGAATACCTTGATTACATCGAACTTCTTAAAAGGCTCTGTCTCCACCGGTAAAATTAATCAAGGTACAAACAAAAAATCTTCCAGTAAGTTCTACAAGAAATTAAAAAAAAATTTAATCGGACAATATCTTTTATTTGCGCACTTGTACTCAAACATCAGCGTAAAGAAATGGCTGCCTTTAACCCCTATTTGCTTAAGGGGGCGCCGACTTTATCGGGTCAAAAAAGTCTATTTTTTAACAGTAGTCTTATCTTTTATACTACAAATATCAGAGAATACCCTCCTAGGATATTAAGTTAAAATACGAAGTATTTTGCGAGTTACAACTTGTAGGACCTCATGAGTCATATGTAGCACTTATATGTTCTTTAAAGTTTAAACGTGCTTTTCTCAGAACGCAGTTTTTGAAATTTGTGTACATGATAGACAAAATTCTAATCAATCGATTAAGCTCTACCCAGGCTTGTTTTGAAAAGAAATATTTTTTCTTCTGTATGAACTAAATTGTTTTTGAATAAAGTTGAATTTGACTTTTTATTTTGAAAAAAAGTAAGATTTTTTCGCAAAAGTTAAACATTTTTGTTAAAAGTCATGTAAAATTTTCAATTTTCACTTTCGATTGAAATATTTTAGTTTATATAGAAGGAAATAATGTCTGAATGAAGAATCAACTTGATTTTTTTGTTTTATATAACAATTGTGGACCCTAGGTTGTTCACAGTGGAAAAATCACTGTTTGGAAGTTTTTTTATCTCTACACGGAAAGAAATCTGGAAATATTAAATCAGTTGATAGTTCGATAGATTTTTAGTATCAATAGACAAATAGAATTTTATTATCTAATGTGACTAATATTAATATGAAAACATGAAAATATTCTAAAGAGCTTGAGATAGAAAGAAACCAACAGCCATTTATAAAATTTCCATCTATTTGATATTAAAAATGCTCGTAGGCCTTATTACAATTCCATCACACGCCAGCTAATATTATTCTATCGGCCACCACTAATTTTCAGGCGAAGTTTGTACAACACAAACTAAGCTTTATATACATGTATAAACACACACACACAAGCAATGCATTGACTGAAGGCCTGCTGGCTGATCCGTCAGCCTATGTATTGCTTGCGTGTGTGTGTTCATACATGTATATAAAGCTTAGCTTGTGTTGTACAAACTTCGCCTGAAAATTAGTGGTGTCCGATAGAATAATATTAGCTGGCGTGTGATGGAATTGTAATAAGGCCTACGAGCATTTTTAATATCAAATAGATGGAAATTTTATAAATGGCTGTTGGTTTCTTTCTATCTCAAGCTCTTTAGAATATTTTCATGTTTTCATATTAATATTAGTCACATTAGACAATAAAATTCTATTTGTCTATTGATACTAAAAATCTATCGAACTATCAACTGATTTAATTCTACCAGATTTCTTTCCGTGTAACGTCACTAACCTGAAAACTGCGAGTGCTGACCCGCTAACGCGTACGAAACACGACATTTTCGTACATCTGTGATAGAAAATAGCATATGCACCTCGGGAGGCCGATTTTTTGTCTCGCACAATGTTCTCCGAACTCATTTCGCACTCTCTACGCTCGTGCTACACTCGTTCTTCGAACATTTGTGCTTGACAAAAAAACACGGCCTTCCCTCCCTTGATGCATAATATACTATTTTTTTTAATAACAAAACTATAATTGAAAGCTTAAATATATAAGAAAACATTCCCTTAATCTCGAATTGATTTATTCCACTGTGTTTGAGAAAAAAATTTCTGAAATTCACACATTTTTTGACCTTCTAATGTTGGCGCCCCCCTTAATATACTATATTATATTCATTAAAACATTTTCTCTTCATAACAGGCTCTCACATATGTTGATTTATTGAGAGAAGATGCTGGCAATCACCCCTTTAAAAACCAAACAATATTATAAATAAAATAACGAAAATAGCAAAAAAAAGTGGGACCAGATCTTTTACCACGTCCTCGTCGTTGAACCTGGGGAAAGTTAAACATGAAAAACCATACACATCAATGTGTATGGCATTAAAAAACGACAATTTAAAATTATTTTCAAGTACTTCAGAAAATACATTTTTTTTGAGAAAAATGTTCAAAATTTCAGGTGCACTGAGAAAAATGAGTTAGCTACTATATGGATAGCTAACTTTTAGCTGTGGTAGCAAATATTTAGCTGTTTCAGCAAACAAAATTAGCTGTGAAAGCTAATTAATAGTTGTGTTAGCTAAAAAATTAGCTATCCATATAATAGCAATTAAAGTTAGCTAAGGTAGCTAAGTCTTAGCTTTGGCTGCTAATTTTTTTTCTCTGTGTGCGACGCGCAAACTGAAGATATTGTACTATTTCAATTTTTTTTCAATTTTTTGTATAATTCTGTAGCAACTTTTCCGCACTATTGGAATTCGATCAAAATTACTTGTTGGATTTCGAATCACCCGCACCCTGGCAGTGTACAAATACATATAGACTTTTTTGAATTTACCAAAACTAGTTGACGTAGATGGACCTTCTAAGTCTTCCACTTGTCTTATCTTTCTTCCATAAATGCGTGGACTCTTTTGTAATTTTGTTATAGGAAATTTTTCTAGTATATTTTTATCCAGTTGTGTTGCCGTTAATATTAGATTACAATTGGTTGAATCAATTTCTGTTTCTATGTTAGAATTATATAATCTTTTGTTATCTTCAGTTCTATTTTCATAAATTTCTGTATACCTAAATTCATTGGAATCTGGAAACAACAAATTATTTAATTATTAGGTCTTGCCCATTGTGGTACTGAAAAAAACCATAATATTTTAAATTACAGGCTGTGTAAATCACCATTAACTTTTAAGACAAAGCATTCTAAGAATTTCTTAAAAGAAATTCACAATATTAACACTTTATTATACAATATAAACTTTAAACATTCACTTCATGGTTTTCATGGTAAAAAACAAAAAAACTACCATAATTTACTGTTTTTTTGCTTTTATCTCATAAAATATTCAAAATTTCGAGACATGTTTTACACAATAGATGTAGATCTTCCAAAAATACATGGGCTACGAATTTTTTTCAAAAGAGGAATAATTTTCTTGAAAAATGCAAAATCCTATGTAAGAAACGAGTACTGAATCTAGGTGTTAAAAGTTAACGGAAAAGAATACTTTTATACCTGGTTCCTTGGTTAGAGAGAGGAGGTATGGATTAAAATTTAACGAAAAAGGAAACTCTTAGCTCAGTATACAAATCACTTTAAGATTTAAATTTTATTTCTGAATACAAACAATAGACCACCTACAGGGTGGAATCATCGTGCGAGGAAACCCTTGTATAATAAGGGTTAATGGCTTTAGACAAAAAAAAATTTCGACTTTTAAGGAAAAGAGAGATAAATACGGTTTAAATATAAATTTTATTTTTAAATACAAACAATAAACCACCTGCTGGGTGTCATCATCGTTCGAGCAAACCCTTGCATGATGAAGGTTAATGGCTTTAGGAAAAAAAATAGAATTTTCGAGTTTCAATGAAAAGAGAGAAATTAAATTAAATTCTGAAATTTTACTTCATTTAATTTAAATCATTATTCAAATACTCTAAATACGAACATTAGACTAAATAACCCCATCGTTTTTTGAGCCAACCCTTGCATAACGAGGGTTATAATTGGTTTTGGAAAAGAGAAAACATTTTCGAGCTTTAACGAAAAGAGAGATAAATACATTAGTGAGTGGTACAGAAGTGCATGGTATGAAAGTTATTAATGAATAGAACTTAAATGTGTATAATGTAAAAGTGAATAATGCTTTTATTGTGTATCTTTTATTAAGTGTTTATAACAGAAATGTGTTTAATGTGAATGTGTATAGTATTAATATGCTTATTGTTTATTAAGAGTTTGTGTTGAATAGTTCTTAATACGGAGAACGAAACTCTGTTTTATGCGTTTAAAGAATTTCTCCACAAATAGAAATAGCTCAAAAAAATTTAATTGGTGTAAGCAGGTTGAACACTTTTGAACACTTTGAAACAAGAAAATGGGAAAACCTCTCCCTGAGTGTACTACAGAGAATTTTGTTGAATTTTGGACCCCAAAAAATTATTGAATGTCAAACTCTTTCTGAAGAAAGACGGCAATTTATTTCTGCAAGTTTAAAAAAACCGTCCATAACAGTCGCTTTTTTTGAATTATTAGATACTTTCAATCGAGAAGAACTTTTAAATTTGTATTTATATATCAACAAAATAATGCAAAAAATGTATAATACTTAAAAGAAAAAAAGAAAACTGTATATTTAATGTAATGCGGCAAACTCTTTGTATTGGCTCTTATGCCATATAACGAATAAACAATCTAATAAAGTGACTCTAATAGTAAATGTACAGTAAAAGTTAAATGTTAAAAGTGACAGTGATTCAAATGAAAGTCTGCAAAATGTGATGACTAAAGTAACAATATTTAGAAACTATTTAAATTTTTTATTTCCTTCTTATTTTTAATAAAGTTAGTGTTATGAAATGCTAAAAGTGTCCATAAAATGGGAATGTGGACTCATTATACAAGTGATTGATAACTGTTTAATAAAAAAATTATTGTGAATGTTTAAAAAATAATAAAGTGATTGTAATGTTTCTAAACAGTCGCTACCGTGTAAAGAGATGACATAATGAGATAAGATAAATAGATATGAGATAAACATATAAGATGCAGAAACAAAAAAAGAGGAGATATTTCAATTTTAATGATTAACATTGGGATATTATTCGTAATGGGGATATGCTAAATGACAATCACATGTATATATAACATATAAATGAATGTGAGGTAAACTGCGCTTTTGAAATTCAATAACATAAACATAAGACTTTACTTGTCCAAATAGGTTATCATCTACTATAGTTTCGATTAATTTTTTTACTTTTAAAAGAAAGATTCTTGCGACTATGTCAGGTCTAGCAGATGCTGACTGATTAGGTAATAAATTTTCATCAATTCCTTTCGATTTTGAACTAAATGTTATTATAATAAATAAATCTGGTATACCATGAAAAACTACAATGGTCATTGAATCTTGATATTGTTCTAATATGTTACGAGGTAATCCTATAAATTTTAAAGGAAAGGTCAACATCTTGCCAACATGTACATTATTTTCAATTTCTTGATTATGTAAATGTGAGGCGCTCTGAAGAAAGGGACCTTAGAGGCAAATCTGTAATTTTACAGGAGAGCGAGAAGAAAAGACGAGCGCGCATGGTGCTCTGTACAAATCGATGATGTTTGAATTGTCATAACTTAAAAAATAATTAATAAAAACAATTTCTGACTTCAAATAATGAAAAAGGAAGTTTTATTGATGTTAAATCAACCATAAACCGAAAATCGATTTTTTGCTTCGAAGGTCCCTTTCTTCAGAGCGCCTCACAAATGACTTCTATTTTATATTTTATATAAGCAGATCTAGACGCAGTTTGATTTATGATTCGTTTGTCACTATCAGTACGAATTATATCGATACTATAACCCTTGCTTTCTAGAGGATAAAGTATTGGATATGGGCAAGTCTCTGGAACCTTTAACATTTTAAATAAAATTTTTTTTTAATTTTATTCTTCAGCACAGCTTTAAATTTTAAACTATAGTATTTTGAACCTTTAATAGATTTCAATTCTATTACAGTACAAGCTTTTTTTGGTTGCGCTCTCATCTAAAATATCAATTTTATGAGATACAAAAAGGGGGTTATGTAAAATTTTAATATGCCTAAAACTAAAATATATAATTTTTTAATAACATTGAAATTATAAAAAATAATGAGGATCATAATAATTAATTAAAGAATCACTATTAAGACTATAACTCTGTAAAAAAAGTTGAAAATTATTTTGTATACAATCATTACAATTAGTAAAATACACGTTTGATTTAAATTTCATTGTTTTGAGACAATCGCAGATTCTAAATATAACCTTAAAGAGTTACAACAAATTCATAAAAATGCTGTGTTCAATTAATTAAAAGTAACTAAATAAGATTTACTTGAGAGCTTTACGATAATATTATCTATGCATTCTTCTTTTCATTTCTTTGATTTTTATTTTCTTTTCTCGCTTTTTCTTATTTTTTCTTTCACCTGTCAGAGACTAAATTTAATTTTATAAATCTTGGCCATTTCGTAATTATCGATATAAAATAAGTAAATGCATAACTTCAGATTGATCGAAAAAAAGTGAATTTGACCAAGAGACTATTTGAGGAGCGACAATTTGAATATCCACATTAAAAAAATATGTAACTAATAATTAAAATAAATGTCACTTCATGGGAAATTTAAAGTACATCGAAATTTGTATGTGCCACAAATTTGGAGCAGATTTGATAAGTTGTTTCGTAAAGCTCACTTATTTGACCAGCGACAGTTTTTTCGTACTACACAAGTATGTGCGTATAACCAGTATTATAATTTGTATAAAAAATAAATTTAAATAAAAGCAAAGTACACTGATTTGTTTTTTGAGCTAATATTGAACTGTGCCTCAAGTTACAAATTATTTCCTCCAGTATTCAGGGGCGGTCCAAGCTGAATTTTTTACCCGGGCAAACTATAGGGGGCGGGCGCTTTTCAGCGCCCCGGACCTATTTTCGGCGCTCTATTGTCTATTAAGACAATCTTGGCGCCCCGGGCGTTTGTCCGCCCCTGCCAGTATTTAAATAATAATTTGATAAAAACTGAATCATTTTACCTTCGACATACAAACTGAGGAACAATTTTCAGAACAAAAAAAATATCACATTTTGATATTATGTATTATGTTTGCTCTTTTTATTCGATTTTTAATTACATTTTTAATTAGTTCATAACATAAAATTTTGTTTTCCTTCAAAAATTAGAATAAAAAATTAAAACTTTTCAAAAAACAGCGGAAGTGACACATTCAAAAACATAGAATAATCAAAATGATTACGGTAAAAAAATATAAAATAATAATATTAATTCAAAACAATGATTGGACAATGATCTGTATATCTCATTTTAAAATATATCAATTTTTGGTAAACTTTAATTGTGATTAAAAGCGTTTTTTAAAGTAAAATATATGAGGAACATTAAGGTTAAAAGTTCCAGAGACTTGCCCATATTGGAAGAAGTTTCTAAAATATTAGGATTAGAGAGTGTTGATTGGTATATTTCAGCTGAGATTCCAGATGAACATGTTAACTCTACATTACATAAAATTATAATGCAAACTATCTAACTTACAATAACTATATTCTATTTCTATTTCTTCAACATTCTAAATGGTATTAGATATATCATAATTTTGTATAATTCTTCTTCATATTCTTTATTTTTTTCTTTATCTTTATTTTATTTAATTAATTTTCAATTAATTAAAATTCGCAAATTGATATACACGGTAAATCAAAGATCAAATCAATTTAAATGTATTCCAATGTCTTCCTACCATTAATTTTCTTTTTTTATTATATTGTGCATTTCTTTCATTTCACATAATTATACATAAATAAAACATTATTTTAGGAAATAATAAAATTTGGCGTGCGATTTAGAGCGCGCTTTTTTCCTAGTATAAATAAAATAACAATGGTGCTAGAAGTGAACCCTGTGGTACCCCACTTTCTGACCTTACCCCTTTCCGAAGAGCCGTAGATGGTATCTACTCTCTGATACCTACTCCTAAGATCCGATTGGAACGAAGATCGAACGGAGTCAGAAATATTGAATAATTTAAGTTTAGAGATAAGTAAATTATGATCTACTAAATCAAATGCATTTGAGAAGTCAAAAAGCACTGCTACAGTAATATTTTTGGAGTCCATCGCGAGTTTCATATCCGAAGTTAGCTTTAGTGATGCAGTACGTTTACACCCAAAGCCAGACTGTGATTAGTCAAATGAGTTATTTGTAGTGAGGTAGTCGGTCAACTGTTGGCACACTATCCTTTCCAAAAGTTTAGAGAGAGTACAGATGATGGAAATAGGCCTAAAGTCGGAAGGGCTACCTGTGTTTTGAACCTTAGAAATGAGACTAATTGAGCTTTTCTTCCATAATTCTGGAGAAGTCCCAGTTTTTAGAGAATAGTTACAAATGTGTTCAATTACGGGCAGTTAAGGGGGGCAACCACATTAGAACGCTGTTTTTTAGCAGTTTTTTGGGAATTTTTTTTTAAAGGAAAAAAATTTTTTTCATGAAATTGAATATTACCATCATGTTCTAGATATATTTAAGTGCAAATCATATTTTTTACAATAATTTATCTTCAAAATCTTTCGAATTAGGAACTATTATTTGTAGAGCTGCGCCGCTGTATTATATAATTGGTGTGCAGTCCTCAGTCCATAAATTTTGTCTGAAACCAAAAATTCAAGTTTTTTCACATTTTGTACATATTTTATTATTAAGTGAACTAACTTTTAAGTGAAAATATTGAAAATTCAAAAATTGACACTACTTTGAAAAAAATCTTTGATTTTTTGTATACTTTTTTGCGACTTTTTTATTTAAAAAAAGGTACTAAAAATTTTTTTTTTTAAGTTTAGTTCACTTAATAATAAATTTAAGAACGAATAATTTCCAATTTTTTTTTAAATAGGTCAATAACTTTTTTAGCAGCACTGCACACCAATTTCAAAAATCCTGTTTCGAGAAAAACGCGTTTAAAAAAAAAGTATCGAAAAATTGAAAATTTATGGCATAAAAAAAATATTTAAAGTGCTTACATTTTAATCGGCTATTCCAGCACCATACATCAGGCCTTCCTCTTCTTCATACGCAGCATTTAAGGCTAACAACTCCTCTTTTCGTGCCTTTCTGCTCTCCTTAGTCTCTAAAGCGCTACGCCTATTCTGCCGTTTAACGCGCTGTGCGTCCATATCAGTGGCAAAATTAAAGCTGCGTGAGCCCACATTAATTTGCATTTCGTTCATTATCATTAATAATGATGAATTTCCTTCATTGAACAAGGCCGCAGCGATATAGGACGATATCTCGATTACTTTGAGGCCGGAATTCAAATGTTTTGGAGCCAGTCGCCAAATTGTGGAATTCAAACTTTCATTAGCATTTTGCGTATGGCCTCCGAAACATCTTGTCAATAAATCTGCTCTCGATAGATCTTCAAAAATAGGGAGTATTTCTTTCTGAACGTCAGAGTGTAAGGGTTTAGGATGGGTTTCAGGCCTATTTCCAAGAGCTACAGCCTGCTGCCACTTGCACCAGCTATCAGCGCCTGTTGGACAGTTTTCGTGTCTAGGTTTTTTGTCAGTCGATATCATATGATAAAATGTGGCCATTATAGCTTTTTTCATACCTTCAATGCTATTAGTATTTCTCCGAATCGCTAAGCCGTAATAAGTACTCAGTTTTTTAATTAAAGTTTCAGTTAATTTACCTCTTCCGCCTAATTTTTTCATTTTTTTCATATTTCGAAGTCTTGTTCCCATTCGTTTTTCAACATGACCTACACACTCGTTCTTGACCACTTTTACTTTATCACCATAAGGATTTACATTAAGAATCCCTAAAAATGTTTTTGAATCTCCGTCACCTATGTAATTGACATATTTTACGCCATATAAATCTTCTGATCTCAAAAACATTTCTTTCATGGATTCTACTTCCATACTTCCCGCCGAACCTTCGTGGTTTTTTGTGCATGTTTCTTCGTCGTGTTCTTCATTCCATGCCAAATATTCTTCAGAAGTCTTAGATTTCTTATTCCAATGTGCACAAGCATTGCAGTAACTGCTTTTTATGACGAGATCAATCACTTTTCCAGTATAATATGCTATAAGCGTCGTCACGCCGTATAGTGACTTAAAGCCTCTTTTTTTCCACGTCCCATCTCCGGACACTTTAAAATTAAGAATAGGTGTTTCTCGTTTTTCGTTTTCTTTTTTTTCTTCTTCTACGGCTTTCTTACAGCAGTATTCGAATACTCTCTTTGCAGCAGAATATATGTGATTGTAAACTCTGTTGTAAGTCTCTTCAGCTATGCCGGTGCCTATATCCATGTAGTTGCAAAACAAATTTAAGCCTTGTCTTCCAACACCCAAGAGTCGCATGACAAATACTATTCTTCGATTTATCTCAAATCCGGTATTAATTAGAGGTCCTGAATTAATAAAACTTTTCCCACATCTACATACCACAACAAGCTTGAAACCAAGTCCTCGCATTCCCGTTTCTTCAAATTTCACATTTTCCTTGCAGATTTCACAAATTAAAATTTCCGATAGCGCTGTAAATACAGTAAATAATTCTATTATTCGATAGCTTAGTAAAGGATTTACAACCACATTTTCGCACTTTGCTGTTTTTAGTTTTTTTGAGCTAGCACTTTCATTTTCACAGTTACTATTTTCGTCACTTTTAGTAAACCGATCACCATGAAATGATCTTTTACGCGGTCTACTAGATCTGTAAACGGAATGACCTTTACTTTTTGGATATGAAGACATTTTTCTTAAATAGTGCACATTATAAAAATAGCGTCGAATCAGAGAAGAACTAACTCAGCGGCGCCGCGCCACGCCGTTACGTACCTTCGCGAGCCAACGGTAACCCGGGTCGCGCTTCGCTTATCTCTAGCACAGCGAGGACATCGAATTTCGCTCTAAAAACTTTTTTCGCATATTTTTGAATACTTTAACTAACGATTTATGCAAAAAAAAAAAAAATCGATTTTTTCATCCGTCTAATGTGGTTGCCCTCCTTAAGGTATGCAGAGGTGCAAAATAGTTGAAAGAAGATAAGAGGAAGGTAGAGAGTTTAATAACTCTTACATTGATATCAGTAGCTATATATACACTTAACCAATCGTAAGATCATAAATGGGAAAGAAATTCAGATATTGAAATCCGATTCAAACCACGAGAGGTCCAAGACTTGACATGCTCGTGTAAATGACCACCATCAAACTAAAAACTGATATTAATTAGATCATGATTACAGAGGAAAGAGATAGCGTGCTGGTCATATTTAACTACAAGTGTTATTTAATTATCGCCTCTTTATCACTTTCTCCCAGTTCAAAGAGATATTTATTCGTATATATATATATATAGATATAGCGAACAGATATTCTCTAACCTTAGCTTTTTAATCTATCCTTACTGTTTTTAACCCATCTAAAATCTGCAGAATCTTCAGTTCAGCAGTCGACTGCAGATTTTATCCCTTAAGATTAAAATCCTAAATATTACGAATAACGATCAAGTCAAATGAGTCCAAAGTTATTAGACGAAAGTCTAGACTTGAATTAAAATTGAAATTAATTAAGTTAATTGTGTTGCGGACGTAACAATCTATACAATATTGGTGTCGAAGGTGATAATACAACACCTTAAGCGCAGCATTGTGTCTTTCTACATATCTGTAACATACATACTTCGGGCACGCACTTAGAATATGACTAAGTGTCTCCGGGTCTTGCCTGCACGCTCGACAGTTGGTATTGTCGACAGATATATGTATCACTCGACTGCGATGCACCAAAGTATTTATCACTCCATCCTGGCAAGCAAACAAAAATCCTTCAGTCTCCGATTTCAAACCAGCAGATTTGAGGAAAGCAAATGAAAAAACCCCAGAGAATCCCAACTATTTTATGAGACTGAAGAACCGTCCATGCACAGGCTTGCCAATATGCTACTGTAACAGAAGAACATGTTCTGCTTCCTTGACACGTTTTTTAAGCATCAATGGTGTTAAAGTGCTAAACCGTATTCCATATCCCTGGTTTCAAATGGGAGACTAAGTTCACTTGCAGCTCTTTCTGCCGCTCGATATAAAAACGCCCCAACATTTGCAATTTCATGATGGTGAACAAATTGCATAAGAGGATATCTACTGTTTATGACTGATCATGCCGCAGATAAAACAATTCTACGATGAAGACACTCTAAATTTAAAAGACCTTTTCCTCCCCGATCTCGTGGAAGGTAAATACGAGGTACGGAAGACTTAGGATGATGACTTTGATGTATAGTCATCATCTTGCGAGTTTCTCTATCTAGTTCCTTCAACTCATTCACATTCCACTTAACTGCTCCTAATGTATAGAGTAGTAAAGGAATGGCTAATGTGTTTGTGGCTTGTATCTTATTCTTCTCAGATAGTTCAGAAGCCCAAATTTTTCTGAGAAGACCATGGTATTTCATATGGAGCTGATCTTTAAGCCCACACAAATCTTGGCTTTCCGATTGAGGAATTCCAAGATATGTGTAAGTTTCCCCAACACTAAGGTGATGAATGGTATTGCCACCAATGAGCTGAATATTCTCCGAGTCGCTCGACATTTCAGATGTATCTCGTCTCCCTTTAATTAAATGGATAACAGCACATTTATCCAATCCAAAATCCATAACAATAGCTCTGGAGTACTCGGCTACTGCAAACACCAGAATTTTTAATTCGTCCTTGCTGGATATATATAGCATAAGATCGTCCATATAAAACAGATGGTTGATCTTATGGACTCTATTTCTGGGTTTTCCACACATGTCTCCAGAGTATTTTTCTCGAAGTACTACAGACAGAGGCAAGAGGGAGATGCAAAAAAGTAGAGGACTAAGGGAGTCTCCTTGGAAAACTCCTCTTCTAAACGAGATAATTCTAGTCATCACCTGCTGTTTGTTGGATGTTATAACAAACCTTGTCCTCCACATGACCATTAGCTCCTTTAAGCATCTCACAATGTTCTGATGTATCTTTAAGCATTCAAAGAGCTTGATGATCAGCTCATGACTTGTAGAGTCAAATGCCTTTCGGTAACCAATCCAAGCCATTGACAGGTTACGTCGATAAAATATCGAGTCTTGGGTAATACACCTATCAATCAATAGGTTCTCCCTACAACCTGCCAGACCTCTCTTGCACCCTCGCTGCTCGCTTATTGCTCTCCAAACTGGCTCGATGGATGTCAAAATCCTCTCTTTGATGATGCCAGTGAATAGCTTGTAGCAGGTGTTAAGACAAGCTATTGGTCTATAATTTTTTTGAATAGATAAATCTCCATATTTTGGTAAGATTACCGTTCGTCCTTCCAGCAACCACTGTGGTATTGGATGTTGACCGTTCTTCGTTTTAGCAACTATGTTTCTCACCTCCTCCTTAGTAATTGGTGGACTTACCTCTGCAGGATGGTCCAGCCCCTGTCTAAAACAGAAGCTACGAAAGAGTGTTCATAATGACCATCGTTCACTGAGTGGGCTTTCCCATAGATGTTACTCCAGAAGTTTTTAATCTCTTCACGACATGGGGGTCTTTCGACAGTTGGCGATGGTGGACTGAACAGGCGAGAAGGATTAGTAGCATAGGTATTATTTTGCTTTATCCATTTAACCTGGCGTTCTAAACGCTCTCTTATCACAACAAGAGAACGTATCTTCTCAATCCAATGTTGCTTGATGGTCTGCAACTTCGATTTCTTTAGAGTGTGATGCAATCTTTTTAGAGTCTGGGCTATTTCCAAAACCCTGGATGTAAATTTTCTTTTCGATTCAAGATATACAATCACACTCTGCAATTGAGAAGCATGCCTTCGTGCCACCCCAATCTTAAACTGTACTTGTCTGATTCGTTTAATGGTCCTATCGACGCGGTCTGAAACAGATTTTCTGTTAGTTTCTCGAAGCAGGACCTTTGCTTTTTCACACAGCACAATTTAATTTCCAGAGATCTACATCCTCTGGGAGTAATGAGAGCTCGTTATTCCCTTCAGCGATTTTGTCTATTTTAATGGAAACCTTAGATGCACTTTGGTTTTCCTAGACCTCATGTTCCCTTCTTCGGCCGTTGGTGTAGGTGTTACTGTTGAAACCTGAAGGTTCTCTGAGGGTTCTTCTTCTTCCTGCTGAAGAAAAGCTTCATGTCCCTTTTTTTCGCAGAGTGGATACTTGGTCTCTTAAATACTAAGGTGTTATCTGAGCGTATTGGGGGTACATATTGACCCATCGATTATGCAACCTTACCATGTATCCTCTTATGCAAGGACTACAGTTTTGCCAACATAGCATGATGTCCTTCCGAAGTTGGTCCGTCCATTTAAAGCGTATCCTAGCTTGTCCCGGGTCAATGCCTGGTCGTTGCCTGGGTTCTGTCCTATTGCCACTTCCAACTATACCCTGATCTCCATCCGAGAGAGACCTATTGTAGGTGGCACTGCGCGTTACAGTCGTCGTAACCGCAAATACTCTGTGTGGGAGGTTATCCCAACACAGAGTGGACAATTATATAGGGTGCCCACCCCTATCTGACCTTTGGTCCGCCCTGGGTATTCTAATTTTCTCGGTAGCTCCCATATCTGAGAGGCCTTCCCCTATCCGCCACCTGGGGAGGCGCCCGATTGGGGTATCAGAAACCCCATCTTAAATGACATTCAAGTACTTGACCCAGTTGGCTCAGAAATTCTGTAATATCCCGTAAAGGGTACCACAAGTCCCTTACCAACCTGATCAAATACCTACACGATGTTCTGTAATGGTCATCTTAGTACTGAGCCAAGTCGGACCAGTATCTTTGAGCTGCTTGGTAACGGATAAACCAAGCAACCCCCTATTATTATTATTATTATTAGTTACTATTGTATAGAGGCTAATTCTCTGGAAAGAATCTGGAAGTTTCCGGAAAATTCCAGAAACTTGTGGGCGTAGGGAAAGGGAAGTTCTCTGTGAATTTTTTTTTGCATAGAGTTTTTCCCTTTATAACCCGTTCTCGCAGAACTGTCACTTAGTCTTTTCCGGATCGTCAAACCGGACACATCTCAGCCTGAGATTTAATTGATCTTTGCCTTAATCAACTTGTCTCTTAATTTCTAGTAAACCGTGAATTAAACCTCGGATTAAGTCGCGTTCCTCTGTGTCATGAGCTACCGCGCCACCAAGTGTGTGAAGTCCAGACACGAGGACGCTCTGAGTGTCATGAACGCCGCGGCCCCTAGTGTGTGAGTTCGGCTTAGTTTCTCTCGCGAATAAATCCGCAAAGCAACCCGCAGATTAAGTCGCTTTCCCCTGGGTCGTGAGCTACCGCTCCACCAAGCGTGTTGAAACGGTATTTCAATAGTAAATTGAAATAAATAAAATAAAATATTAAAATAATAATAAATAATTAAAATAATAATAATGTTTAGAAATAAAAAAATATTGGAGGTTGTGGGGATCGATCCCTGGACGTGGGGTTTGTGGCCTGGCGTGCTGTGTCTGTTGGTATGAGACACTTGAAAAAGGAAGTAGAAATAGACCAAATAGTAAGAAGGGTAAAATAAGGAAAAATAATTTTATATTTTTAAAGAAATGTAAAATTTATATCTAAATTTCTAATTTCAAGTATAGTATTTTATAACAAAAGGATTTTTTTTTATAATAAGAGAAGATCAAAATAAGAAAAACATTGATATTGAAAAAGTAAAATAATAAATATTATAACAACAAAAAGGAATAAAAATTTAATAATTATCTTGTTTTATATATTTTCTGTAAAAATAATGAAATTAAAATATATTGTAAGAGCTATTGATTATATAAATAAATAAATTGTTAATATTAATTAATTTACAAAAGCTTTAAAAAAATAATAATTTAAACTAAATTAATTTAAAATAATAGGTAGAAAATTTTTATTATTAATAACATTTAAATATAATTGTATAATATTGAGAAATATTCAATAATTTAATTAAATAAAGCAAAGTTTTTTAAGTGCGAAAGAAAGGTTTGAAGACATTTGTTAAACAAGGATGTCAATAAAAGTAAAATTATTGGTTCCTGTAAATTATTCAATAACTTAACGATTATATTCATCAATCAGAGTTGAAATTTCCTAAAGGGGTTGGTCAATCTTAATGAGTTTACCCTGGAGGAAGGGAGAATTTGCAGAGAATATAAAAGTACGAATTTTGGCAGTTGTAGCTCTCTTCTCTTGAAAGCTCACTAGAGGTGAGACGCACAAAATATATTATCAGAGGATTGTTGGATGTTGTATCATTTCAACTTGAAATGAAATAACTTTTCAATAATATTCTAAATTTTCTAAATTTCGAATAACCTTTAATTGATTCTTTTAAAATCAATGTAAGGTTATTCAAATTACAAATTATATTAATTAATAAATTTTTATAAAATATATATTCTATTTTATTTGTGGATCTACTGGGAGTAATTATTATACAACCCAGTGATTCACCAGTAATAAGAAATTGTAATAATAATTGTAAAGAAAATTCTTTCTTTATTATTGTTATTTAATTATAAAATTTCAATTTATTAAAATTACATCTAAAAAAAAATATATCAAAGTATTGCCAATCATTTGTAATATTGGTTATATTAAATATTTTAATTTATTAAAGTATTTAATAAAGTAATTTATTAAAGTTCTGTTTACGGGAGTAATTATTTTACAATCCGGCAGAATTTAGTAAAGATTAAAGTTATAAAAGTAAAGCAATACCTTTTTCGCAAGGCTCTGCAGTCTAGGTGCATTTGTAGAAATAACCTAGTACTGTTTGAGAAATTGGGTAATCGAAAAATGTCCTGAGCCCTCCTTTAGAATAGGATAGTAAATTAATAAAGGTTTTACCCAGAATTTATTTTCTATTTATTTTATTTAGCTCAGGGAAATATATACCAACAATTTTAGTTTAATTAAGTAAAAATTAATATTTAGATGAAGTTTTGAATTTGAATTTACAATTTATTTTTATTTTTTATTTTTAGATTTACAAACAATTTCTAAAACAAAGAAAAATTTGAATAAACAAATAAGTTTTACGTATTTTTATTTGGATTATTTATATAATTTGAAGTGAGTAATAAAGTTAATTTTATTTAAGAAATATTTAAAGCTGAATGAAAAGAATTTTGAGAAAATAAAAATTAAAGTTAGTATTTATAATTTGCAATTGAACAGAATAAGTAAATTTAATTTTTAATAATTTCTAATATAATTTTTAAATTAAAATAATGCTTTATTTACAGATTCTTTTAACAATCAATGATGATTTCTGCATTATTTGATTTTATAAAATAAATAAGCAGTGGTGAGATTATAATAAAGAATAAAATAAATTTATGAATTTATTAGATTTTAAAATTAGTTACATTGTTTATTAAATGATGAATCTTTATAATTATTAAAGTGATTATTAATAAATAATTATTTCTGAAAAATATTACAGAGGGCTATTAAATGTATTGATTGAAAATAATAATGGATTTAAAGATCCATACTTGAACTATATCTCTGTCCATTAAAATGGCACTTAAATTCAGTATTAAATAAGAAAATAGAAATAATACCCCGGTTTTAAAGGACTAGGATAGAGATATATGCTTCAGTGTGAAGTCCGGATACGAGGACGCCGTGAGTGTCATGAACGCCGCGCCCCCTAGCGTGTGAGTGAGGCTCATTTTCTCCCGCGAATCAATCCGCGAATCAAACCACGGAATTAGTCGCGTTCCCTTGTGTCGTGAGCTACCGCTCCACCAAGCGTGTGAAGTCCAGACAAGAGGACGCCGTGAGTGTCTTGAACGCCGTTCCCCCTAACGTGTGAGTTTGGCTCAGTTCCACCCGCGAATCAAATTACGAATTAGTTTGCTAATCAGATCGCGAACCGTGAATCGCCCCTCGAACTTAACCGCGAACCATGGCCTCCCTTAACCCTAACAGTCGGGATCACTCCTCCGACTCCGACTTATCGTTTCACAGATGGAGCCACCACGACGGCATAAGACGCTGAAGAAAATACAACGTAACAAGGAGAGGACACGGAAAAAGTGTTTGAGAGGAGGACGGTCTTCCAAGCTTTGTACTCGGCCACCACCGAGGCCGCCTACTCATCTGCTCCAGTGACCCTGTCTCTGCCTAACTTGCGCCACTCTGAGACTGTCTCTACGATTACCATCAGCGGCTACCTAACTACACCAGTTTCCAGTTCCACTCCCGTGCCAACACCTCAGTTCGGGACCTTCCACGCTCCTACACCAAGGTACATGACCGAGGGGTATTTCACGTCTGCTCCAGAGCCAAGTCGGCCCCCATTGTCTCCTGACCACACTAGGGCCTCCACCACTACGCGAGATCCAGACTCGAAAACCGACTACTATTTCGAGCCTATAGCTCCTCTAACCACGGACGCGGAGTATCCGGCCCCCTCGCCGAGGTCACCGTCGCCCTTGCCTCCGCTGCCTCGCGGTTCCCAGGATATCCTCCGAGAAGATTTAAACTTGTCGGACGACGCAATAATCCTGCATAAAGACTGCTCTCTGGAGGAACCAGAGACCGTCCTCTCAGTGGCTCCAGTCGAGGGTACACCATCCCCCTCTCGGACCGGGGGCCGGTGCCAGCTGTTGCAAGAGAAACCTCCGGTTTTCATTTAACGGCAAGGTCTCGCCGCCCCTCACTTCTCTGGATACGAGAGAAAGCAGACCCGTCCGGCCCGTCCTTATGGGAAACCTTGGGACGAAAATACCCGTGTAATACACGGCCCGCACCGGCGCCGAGACCTCTTGGACTTTAACCAAGCGAAATACCGGCGCCTTGTACAGCGTTTCCGTTCTCGGCGATAACAATATTTTGTAAACAACTTTTGTACAAATTGGTCAGGGCGTTCAGTGAATAAATGTTATTTATTGTAGATCCTCTCTCATTTTACTCTCCTTCCTGCTTAGCTTTTAATTCCAAGTCAGCTACTTTCACATTTTAATTGTTCATTAACATCGAATTTTATTTAAAAGACAGAACGCCATTCAACTCTTTCATTTCACTTTTGAGATCTAAATCTAACAGGTTAATTTTAATATTTTTCCGTAAGAACAAGAACAAATCTCTTTCTTTACTTTTCAGCCTTCTCAAACGGACCAGAGTTTTCAAGTCACCCAAAATCTTCACGTCTTCACTTCGTTGAATCTGTGTACAAGTGGTTCAAAGAAAATCGCAAATGTTTATTTTAATTAAAAAGTGCTTAACATGAAAACTTTGTCTAATTTTAATTTATTAAGACATCTGTATATTTTTTCGATCTTTAATATTAATTTGAAATTGACCGCCCATTTACATCATGCGTAGAAACCATCTGCGCATCAATTTCCCCTAACAGACCTCGACTCTATAATTTCAAACCCTATATAGATATAGATATAGATAATAATATATAATATATATATATCTATATAATATAGATTTTGGGGACACTGATTACAAATATGACATCAGATTTCCAAAATTCATAATAGCGGATTCAATATGGCGGACATAAAAACTAAAGAGTTGTTGATTTTGTTATAAAACTTAGTATCTGGAGGTTTTTGGGGACTCTAAATGCAAATCTAAAATAAGATTTCTAAAATTCAAAATGGCGTATCCAATATGGCACCCCTTAAAATTAAAAGTTTGTTGATTTTTTATGAAACTTAGTATACCGAACATTTTTTAAATTTTGTCCACTATACTAGATCCGCTATTTCGAATTTTTTATCTGATGCGAAATTCGTAATCAGCAACCCCGAAAACCCCCGAGGAATAATTTTTAGGCAAATTCAAACAATTTTCAAATTTTCGTCCTACATACCCACACAGCGCAATTTCTCACATGAGGCTGTCCTGAAGCTTACATGGAAGATTCGGAAGCTTACACTGTAAGCTTCAGGTATGTTTTAGGTGAGCTTGTAATGTCCGCCATACAGGAAGCTTACATAGGAAGTTCGCAGGAAGCTTACCCCGTAAGTTTGTGATAAGCTCATGGTAAGCTTACAACAATTTAATTAATAAATTATTTTAAACAATAATTCGTGTGCAGTAGTTCCCTATGGCACCTACGAATGCGCAGTAAATTTTATTCAACAAAACCCTAATGGAACCTTTGAACTATTTTACTGAATACATCAATCTCTAAAAAAAATTGTTAAATAATATATATTGTAATAAATTGATAATTTTTATATTTGAATAATATAGAGTAAGCTGGTTGTAAACTTACCAGAAGCTTACGGTGTAAGCTTACCACAACCTTAAGGTTTAAGCTTCCTGTGAACTTCCTATGTAAGCTTCCGGTCAGCCTCATGTGAGAAATTGTGCTGTGTGGGTATTGGATCTGCCGTTTTGAATTTTTTAACCCCGACTTCCGATTCGTAATCAGCGAACTCAAAAACCCTTAAATACCAAGTTTTATTAAAATATATAATTTTTTTAGAAATTCATCTGCCATATTAGATCCGCCATTTTGAATTTTTTAAAACCGACTTCAGATTCGTAATCAGTAACCCTTGGGTACCTTTGGTACTCTTTCATAAAAAAGAAACTGAGAGAGTAGTTCTGTCCATCTACTTTTTCATTTCAGCTCACTATGAATCAGACCCATTCTCTAAATCTGAATTAGTTAAAAATAACTAATGATTAGTCAAATCGTGACTGAGTTTTTGTTTCAGCAAATAGTGAAAAATAATATAGTTGAAATTAATTGAAAATTGATATAGTACATCAGTATATTAGAAGGAAGACTACAGTTACAACTAAAATCTTAAAAACGTTAATTGTTTAATAATATTTAATAATAAAGTGATAAGTTAGAAAATACGATTTTCCTAATTTCACATGCCGTGAGTTTTACGTTCTGCTGGAGACTGAGAAAACTTTAAGCGAAGGAGTTTCGTATATTTATAATTAAAAAAGTTTTTTACCAAATTTCAAAAAGATTGTTTAATTAATGGTGAAAATACAATGGTTTTTGAAGCACCGCGCTTCCGTCAAAATTCGCAGGAAGAATTGTCTCAGCGCAGCAGTTCCGCGAGAAGTCAAGAGTCCCGAAAATGATGTTTTATTTTGATTAATTAAAAGTTTATTTTTGCTCGCATAATGCAAATCACATTTATAAAATATCATGTATTTAATCTGATTTAAATATTCGTTATAAACATTTAAAAATGATTTATTATGCTTTTCGCATTTAGACAGAAAACTTGTTTAATTTCTTTTAGGCTTAGGTGTTGTTTGTAAACAGTCCTTAGTGTTTTTGTTTAATTTATGGATTTATTTCTTTTTATGTCATTTTTTACTTTTTATTAAGTAATTAATTAAATTAATTATTATTATTTTTTTTTTTTAATTTTTTTTTTTAATCTTTGACTTCATAAAACGCGAATGATCATTTTCTTTTTACTAATGACCCTGAGAGAATCGGTAACTACTATGTTTACAAAACTAATAACACCTAAGCCTTTAAAAAATTAAACAAGTTTTCTGCCTAAATGCGAAAAGTATAATAAATCATTTTTAAAAAGCTTATAACGAATATTTAAATCAGATTAAATACAAGATATTTTATAAATGTGTTTTGCGTTATGCAAGCAAAAATAAACGTTTAATTAATCAAAATGAAACATCATTTTCAGAACTCTAGACTTTTCGCGGAACTTCTGAGCTGAGACAGTTGCTCACGCGAATTTTGACGGAAGCGCGGTGCTTCAAAAACCATTGTATTTCCACCAATAATTGAACAATCTTTTTGGATATATACCAATTTTCAATTAATTTCAACTATATTTTGCTGAGATATGACGATAAAATCATTAAAAAACAATTGATTTCTTAAAAACAAATTTTTCACTTTTTATTTTTTTTTGTTAAAAATATGCATCACAGAAAAAATATCAAAGGAAAAAAATGTGTTATTTTGGTTTCTAAACAACTCTGCATTAAAAAAGAATTAATTTTTTGAGTTTTAAAAATTTGCCTATACATATATTTTTTAGGGGCCAACAATTCTACGCGTTTCGAGCGGAGAGCTGGTTCTTTGATCCGAAGCCTCAATTATTAGTAAAATTAGACTATTTATTAGTAAAAAAAATAACTAAAAAATAGTTAAAATTTGACTAATTAAATTAGTGAACAGAGTTTTGTTAAAATATTAGTTATTTTGACATAACCTAAAAGTGAATTTGACTATTAATTAGTAATTTTTCACTCAATGATTAGTAGTAATATAACTATTTGGACCACGGAGTTAGCTCAGTTGGTTAAGGTCCTGGACTCTACGGTCGCGCCAAGTCAAGCGTCAAGCTTGCTTGGTTCGCGCCCCGGGGAGCCTGGGATTTTTTCCGGCTGTGAGATAGATTCAGTGGAAGATCACTAGAACTCGACTGTCGATAAACCGGTTGCCCTCAGGAGAGGTTTTTTTACAGTTTTCCCTCTCCACTGGCGAGCAAACCCAATATACCGGGTGGTCTAGGCAAAATGTGAGTACTCCTAATTTCAAGCCGTTCTGTAGACAAAAAAACACTTAGAAAAATATATATACAAAGTATTGAATACTAGAAACTCCCTACGGGGGACACTCATTGGGCCTGTAAGGTCGTTAAAACGAGTGTATAAGAACTAAAAAAAATATATATAACTATTTGAATTAGTGACAGAGTTTTTGCTTTTAAATTAGTTATTTTTGACTAATTTAGATTTAGGGCATAGTGCCATAAAAACCTCAAAAAATAATCTTAATAATCACATGCTTTTCAAGTTAATTTTGAAACTTTTTCTTTTGAAATAACTCAAGAAGTGTAGTAGAACTTATATTAAGTAAGATTTTCTTAAAAAAATAACTGTTTTGTAAATATACATTTTTCTGACATTTAAGTGTTTTACTTTTAAAATAGTAAAATAATGCAAACAAAAAAAAGATTTCTATCTTTGGTATTCCTTATTGTACTCTAGAATATCCAGACAAAAAAAATACTTCATACAGTAAAAACGATAAAAAAATTTCCTTACACAACTTTATAAATATGGGTAAGAATTCCTGAAGTGGGCCTCTAAATTTTTTTGGGTCTGTGAATTTTTTTCATTCTTATATGTTTCGATAGCCAATGATGGTATAATAAAAAACTGTAAATAGTTTTCCGAAATTCAAATATTTGCAAAAGTTATTACAGGTCAAAGTTTTTTGCAGCGTTTTAGTAAATAACCAATTACTCGCGAATGGACGAACGTATTTAAATAAAAATTGGAAGGAAGCTTAATGAGGAATTGTACTTACGATAAATGATCAAAATTTTAATTAAAAATAATAATTTGTTTAAATAAATTAAGTTTTTCATTTTTGAGGTTAAAAAACAATGTGTTGTCCCTCTTTTTTTTATTTGTTTTTTAAGAATCAAATAGAGAATACTTTTAAGATTTTATTTGAACAATAAAAAAGTGGGATTCTCAATGACTTAATAAAATACAATATTTTATAATAAAGTTTGCACAGCCTTTTTATGTAGGTTTTAAATTATCGCGCGTCTTTTGTTTTCTTGTGTATTGTAACAAGTTTCTACAACATATTTAAAGTCTTCAGAGTGTAACATGCAAATCATTTCATTTTTGATTAGTGGAGCGTAGAAATGATATTTTTTTGTATTTTTAATCAATTGGGCTTTCAAAACGAATAATTGGCCGCGAAAACATTAAAACAATTATGTATTTTTCTGACGGTTGTGGAACGCAGTACAAAAACAAATTTAATTTCGTCAATTTAATCGAACATGAAAATGAATTTGGTGTGAAAGCTGGGTAGAATTTTTTTGCGACCCGTCGCAAAAAAATTAATATATAAAAAATATGTGTATAAGTAAAGGTGCACCTTTACCGTCTCTGGTCGCAAAAAAAATTCCACTTAGCTTTCACATTAAATTCATTTTTCATGTTCGATTAAATTAACTAAATAAAATTTGTTTTTGTACTGCGCTCTACAACTGTCAAAAAATACATAATTTTTTTAATTTTTTCGCGGACAATTTTTCGTTCTGAAAGCGCAATCGATTAAAAATACAAGAAAATATCATTTCTACGCTCCACTAATCAAAAATGAAATGATTTGCATGTTATACTCTGAAGACTTTAAATATGTTGTAGAAACTTGTTACAATACAGAAGAAAACAAAATACGCGCGATAGTTTAAAACCTACATGAAAAGGCTCCCGGTTGTAAATCCGTGTACTAGATTATCTACAGAACTTGCATATGATTCTGGATAAAATCATGCACAGGTGCATTGACTTGTCTTGTGCATGAACTTGTGGATGGTCAACACATGGATTTGGAACAACGAACGTGTACATTTTCATGCACGCACAATAAAATCTGATACAAGAACATGTGCATGAACGTGCAAATGTTCATGCACATAATTTTCCACACTTTAAATATTATTAACAAATGTTACTTGTTTTATAGCGGTCCTCTACCTTTTATAACCATTAAAATCTACTGCGCAGCCTTCACTCCCATAGATAACTAATGCGCAACGTTTAAAGTTTAACAAATAATTATCCATTTTCGTGTACAGATTCATGTGCATGTTCGTGTGTATGTTCATGCACATGAAATTATTTGCCTTAAGAAGCGTTCATAAACATGTGCGTGTTCCTTTGCACGTTCGTTGTTCCAAATTCATGTGTTGACCATTCGCAAGTTCATGCACAAAGCAAGTCAATGCGCCAGTGCATGATTTTATCCAGAATCAAGTACAAGCTCAGTAGACGATCTTGTACACGGATTTACAACCGGGCTATGCAAACTTTATTATAAAATATTGTATTTTATTAAGTTATTGAGAATCCCACTTTTTTATTGTTGAAATAAAATCTTAAAAGTATTCTCTATTTGATTCTTAAAAAACAAATAAAAAAAAAAAGAGGGAGAACACATTGTTTTTTAACCTTAAAAATGAAAAACTTAATTTATTTAAACAAATTATTATTTTTAATTAAAATTTTGATCATTTATCGTAAGTACAATTCCTCATTAAGCTTCCTTCTAATTTTTATTTAAATCGGTTCGTCCATTCGCGAGTAATTGGTTATTTACTAAAACGCTGCAAAAAACTTTGACCTGTAATAACTTTTGCAAATATTCGAATTTCGGAAAACTATTTACAGGTTTTTATTATACTATCATTGGCTATCGAAACATATAAGAATGAAAAAAATTCACAGGCCCAAAAAAATGTAGGGGCCCACTTCAGGAATTCTTACCCATATACAAACTTTAATGCACAAAATAGCCCTATCAGTGGGTCTAACTTATACTGCCGTACATTTAAAGAAAGTCACTATCTGCATTTTTTTCGAAAAATGAGTTTTTTATGTCGTTGGATTCGCAATAAAAAAATAAATTTATCTGTGCAATCCGCGATTAAAAATATTAATTAGTTTCGAAGATAATTAAACCCTAATTGGCCTATCTACAGCCACTTTGGTGAAATACATTTAAAGAAAGTCACTATCTGCCGAACGGCGGGCCTATCCAACAGGGAAAAATGTAAAGTGGGTGTCGGACGGTATACAAATACATTTTTATGGGCCTATGTACATAGTACTAAATGTAAATTCGCTAGAAATGACCGAAGGAAGAAAACCTATGTAGATAGTGACTTTCTACGAATGTATTTGAACCCAGTTGAAGTCTAAAATTAGGTCATATCCAACAAATCCACACAGTGGTTGTTGGATAGTGACTTTCTTCAAATGTATCTCAGCGCTTTCACGACTCGGGAGCGAGGTCCTATGTACATAGGACCCGACCAAATGTATTTCGAGTAATTTTACGCATGCAAAATGGGCCTATCTGCAGTTTTGCATATAACCAATTAAAATTTATAATTTTTTTTTGCACCAATCGATAGATCGAGTCCATTTTACTAAGAAATGATAGTTGTCTTTTCAAAAAGTATTATATATTAAAGGATTCTCATGCAAACGCGTTTCCTTAAATATCTCCGTTCGACTTCAAATGCAGATAGTGACTTTCTTTAAATGTACGGCAGTATAGGACACCTTTAGAAAGATGTCCAAAGCATAACAGAATAGACAAGTTTTTTATTTTTTCAAATTCTAAATTTTAATAAAGCATAGAGTAAAAAAACGGCTTCGTGCATAAAATAGCCCTGCTTGACAGTATCCTTATTTATAAAAAACATCATTTGAATTATTACATTTACCTAAACAAGAAGACTCTATCATTTTAATGGATTCCGTTGAGATCTGCTTAGATTTTTGGTCCTCTTCTTTTACTTTTGTCATATTGAAATTGGTAACATTATCAGATGAACATATCTTTCCTTTTTCAGATTCTTCATTGTCTGTACCCACCTTTTTTAAATTATATAAAATACCACTTGAAATAGTAGAATCTGATAAATCAGCAACCCCTTTTTTTGAAATTTCACATAATATGTCATTGTGCTTATTTTGACTAAGGTTGGAATTTGCTAAAAAAATAGGTCCTGTCACCTGTTTAGCTTCATTTAAATTTATTTTGACATATTTGTCAGAATATTCACATAGTAATATTACTGATTGAACTGTGAAAAATAGAATTATTAATGATAGAAAATGAATAATAGAAATTTAGAATTCAATTCAAAGTTACCAATTTCATCTAAAATAGTTTTTATTATATCCTCGTCCCTGAAAATGTAAAATAGATTTATGAAAACTAAGTTATAACAGAGAACATTGAACCACGCTGAAAGAAATTTTAAAATGCAATTTAAAAATTAATTTATAAAATATGATATATCCATTTCCGTGTGGAAAATTGACAAAGGGACCCTCCGCAGCAGGGTCCGCATGGATTGAGCTAACTCCGCATGGAATCCATGATTCTGATACAAAATCCTTTTGATACAACTACATCGCACTTATTTTATTATCTTGAATTGAAAACTATACCTTTCCGCGAGTGCACTGAAAAACATATCGTTTCGCAAAAGTATTCGAAACCATACCATTTCAGCAAAGATTTGAAGAACATACCATACCGAGGAAAGACGTTTTTTGTTTTATTTTAGGTTGGCAGCTCTTACAAGAATTTTTAAATAAATTTGTAAATAAATTTCAACGTATTTTATTCGTTAATTATTACTGTGTTATTCATGGGCGTACCCACGTTGGGGCAGGGGGGGCCGCTGCCCCCCTCGAAGGCCCGTTTATATGAAAGAGAAAGAGATAGCAATATATTGTTGTCTCTCTCACTTCCACATAAAACCCCCACCAAGAAACTTTTCTGGGTACGCCCCTGCTACTATTTTTTATTTTATATAACATATAATACTTTTTTTTATTCATTACGTGAAAGAACTTTCTTAGTAACGAAATTATCGTTTATATTAAATTGTTTTTAAGATTCATTAAATAATATTTGAGTTTCCTTTTTCATTATTTTCCTAGAAAGATTATATGATGGAAATTATTAATTTCTTACCTAATAATTAAATTAAATAATACAATTCAAGAAATTATATTTATTTAATTTATCAGGAAATTCTTTATACACTATAATTTACATTAATTATGATATTTCTAATCTACTAATGGTCATATCGCAATAAATTATAAATTAAGAAATATAATAAAGTAGGTATACATATATTTAAATATGGGACGTTCCACGTCAACAAGGACAAGCCTGAGTCCAAAATTGGTCTTGACCGATTTTAAAGTTATATAGCTCAAAAAATTCGTACGTTTGTCTACTTTTAAATATCGCATGGCGTTTTTTGATAATTTAAAATGTCGTTGCCAATATGGCTGAAAAAGGCAGTAAATTCAAAAATTTTTAAATTAGTTCATGTATTGAAAGGACGAAAAGATCAACTTGCCCTCAAACTCTCTAATTAACTGTTTTTGTGGTCGCCGAATGCAAATCTGATGTTGGTTTTTCAAAATTCAAAATGGTGGATCCAAAATGGCGGACAAAAATGTAAAAACCCATCGAATTTGCTTGAAATTAATTTCCTGGGGGTTTTTAGGGTCTCTGATTAAGATTTTGAACTTACTTTTTGGAAATTCTAAATGGTGGATCCAAAATGGCGGACATAAAAATTTAAGAAACGATCAAATTTGTTTGAAACTCATTTCTTGGGGGTTTTTGGGATCGGTGATTAGGATTTTTAGCTTACTTTTGGGAAAATCAAAACCCTCAAGGGTTTTTGTGGTAGCTGATTGCGATTTTGAGCATACTTTTTGGAAATTGAAAATGGCGGATTCAAAATGTCGAAAAAGAAATTTAAAAATTGATTAAATTTGCTTAAAAGTCAGTCCTTGGGTGTTTTTGGGGTCGCTGTTTACGACTTTGAGGTTACTTTTTGGAAATTCAAAATGGCGGATCCAAAATGGCAGGGTCAAATTTTTAAAAATCAATCAAATTTGGTTAATAGTCATTCCTCAGGAGTTTTTGGGGTTGTTGATTATGATTTTGAGCTTTCTGTTTGAAAATTCAAAATGGTAAACTGTGGTTCCTAAGGGTTAGTGGTAACAAGTTATCACATAATATCATTTCCAGGAGGCTTCTAAATAATTTTTCAACGTCAAGTCAGTTTGCAAATTGTACCTGCAGTTCCATAAGAGTAAATTAAAATGATGAGCAATGAAAATATCGATGTAGGGCGGTTTTTAGAGGTTGGTGATGTTAGATTATCACTTGATATCTTTTCTAGGTGACTCTTAAATAATTTTCATCTGCTAGTTTGTCCGAAAAAAAACTTTATCTAATCGCAAAAAGTTAAAGTGAGGAGGGATGGAAACATCTATTAAAGTTAGAGTGATTTTGGGGGTTAATGATTCTAATTCATGGCCAGTCAACATTTTTAAGTGACTAGTAAATAATTCGCAAAGTTTAATCAGACTGAAAAAGAGTCTTTAATTCCTTGAAACTAAGTTATAGCGGTAAGGCATGAAAATATTAATGTGGTGTGGTTTGGGGATAACAAAAATAAAAAATAAAAATTCATTTTTTTGAGTGAATTCATTAACATTTTTTGTTGGGGTGATAATAAACTACAAAACTGCAAAGTATAATTAAATTTAACCTAGAGTTTGTTTAATGCATTTTGTGCGGAGTCCTTTGGTAGATTTTTTAAATTTGTGTCCGCCATTTTGAATTCCAAAAAGTAACCTCAAAGTCGTAAACAGCGACCCCAAAAACGCCCAAGGAATGACTTTTAAGCAAATTTAATAAATTTAAAAATTTTTTTCTCCATTTTGAATCTGCAATTTTCAATTTCCAAAAAGTAAGCTCAAAATCGCAATCAGTTACCACAAAAACCCTTGAGGGTTTTGAATTTCCCAAAAGTAAGCTAAAAATCGTAATCACCGATCCCAAAAACCCCCAAGAAATGAGTTTCAAACAAATTTGATCGTTTCTTAAATTTTTATGTCCGCCATTTTGAATCCACCATTTTGAATTTCCAAAAAATAAGTTCAAAATCTTAATCAGAGACCCTAAAAACCCCCAGGAAATTAATTTCAAGCAAATTCGATGGGTTTTTACATTTTTGTCCGCCACTTTGGATCCGCCATTTTAAATTTTGAAAAACCAACATCAGATTTGCATTCGGCGACCACAAAAACAGTTAATTAGAGAGTTTGAGGGCAAGTTGATCTTTTCGGCCTTTCAATACCCAGTGAGAAATAGTTGCTCGATTCGATGTCGATTCGATATCGATTCCATCGACAAATCATCAATGATCGAAATGCAATATGATTTTGATGTAAAATCGATGTTACATTAAGAGGCGCTGTATGTACTGTTTTTTACCAAAAAAGCAGAGCACGATTAATTTTTAATAATTTGGACACTGAATTCACAAAATTTCCAAAATATGTAAATCGACGTCGAACCGAAATCGAATCGATAAATTTTTTTTTCTCCAGTCATACAACATTTTAAAAATATTTCAATAGATGTCGAATCGAAGTCGAATCGATAAAAGTTTTCCTGGCAAACTTGCTTTTTGCACTGAAGTCATTTTGGCTTAGGTTTTTACATTTTCTACATTCCTTACGAATATATTGTCAAAAACTAGGAGTTAGGCGTAACTGCGCAACCCTGATCGCTTCTACATGATATTTTCCATCTTTTATAATTTTTTTGGTTTTTTTAATTGATGTTAGTGGTACGTATCATTTTCTAAAAACTGTTTTATATTTATTTTAGGTAAAAACAAAAAATTAAGTTTATTTTCATAATTGACATTAACTAACACATTATTAGTTTATTACATAATAATTTCTCAAAATTATAATAGCATTATATGCACCTCCGGAGGCCGATTTTTTTTGCATAATTCACTCAGAAAAATGGATGTTCACCCGTAACATCTAGATGTTAACGCGTAACATATTTATCATTTAACATAGGGACAGCTATCTAGATATCAAACATCTAGATGTTAGACGTTATTATCTAGCATCTAGTTCTTAACATCTAGATATTAAAGTTAAATATCCAGATGTTCAACGTTAATATTTTTCTTTAAATATTTTTTCGTGTTTTCGATCAAATTCAGATAAATCCGAATTTTTACTAAACAGAGTTTTTTAGTTTTAAGTAAAACTCCTGGTATACTGACTGCCCACACATGTATATTTAAGATTCTTTTGGATTTTTAGGTTTCCGGTGATTCAAAATGATTTGATTTTCAAAATGATGCCGTTTCATATAACATTTTAGATGTAAAAATAATTTTTTTCTCTTTCAAAATACTTCCATTTTAATATGTTTTAATGTTTAATATGTTAGGTTTAGATAGATATTTATAAAAATAAATCAATAATGAAATAAAAACGAAAATGTTCATTTTTCGACTTTTCCATTAAAAACCCCCCTTAATTTTAAATTTTGCACAAGCAACCTTCATTTTGTTCGGTCATTTGCAACTTCAGTCAAATAAACATTCGATGTTTCAAAAATTCTATCAAAAAAGCAAAGAAAAATTTAGGCACATAGAAATTCTAACCATCGAAAATTCGGTCAAGTGAATATTCTGAGATTTAAAAATTTTTCTTACTTAAAATTCTGTTAGGTGAGAGTTCTCGTAAATGAAAATTGTGTTGGATATATAAATTCAGAAAACTAAAAATTCTGTTAAATAAAAATTCGGATTTATTTAAATTCGTTAAAAAATAAATTAAAAAAAACTAAGACAATTTTCGCAGAAAAAAATTTCGCGGAATTTTTGCGTAGATACTGTAATAGTCTACGCATAAATATAATATAAGAGGGCCTTAAATGAATCTGACCGTCGATCGCATTTCGATCACTGTTCGATAAATCGAGATCGAATCGAGGTCGCCCACACAGCACCGGAAATTCCCTGAATTTTCCCTGAATATTCGTCTACATTTCTCGAATATTCGAACTAAATATTCAGGGAAGTTTCGTGGAAACAGTCAAATGTCCGCCTAGAATAATATTGGGCGCGAAATTTCCCTGAAAATGTATTTCTAATTTTCAGGGAATTTCCGCATCTAACATTCCTCCAATATTCATAGTATTCGTATATTCACTTAACTTGATGCGCACTGGTCGAACTTGGATTCTATGACACTTACGGCTGCGCAGTAGTTTTTAATTTTCTAGAATCCCACGGATGTCGAATATAACATATTTTTTTGATCAATTACCAGATTAAAAAAAATTTTGGAATTTTTTTTTAACTTTCCCTGAATTTTCAAGGAATATTAGAGGCAGAAATTCCCTGAAAATTGGAAATACATTTTCAGGGAAATTTCGCGCCCAATATTATTCTAGGCGGACATTTTACTGCTTCCACGAAACTTCCCTGAATATTAAGTTCGAATATTCGAGAAATGTTGACGAATATTCAGGGAAAATTCAGGGAATTTCCGGTGCTGTGTGGGCGAATCGACATCAATACAATGTTTTTCATTTATCATCGATTTTTTGTCGATATCGAAAATGCATCGATTTCAGTGTCAGATTTACATCGAAACGATTAGACACATCGATGGAATATCGACCGACAAATCGACGTCTATTTGACGTCGATTCGAGCATTCATTTCTTACTGGGTACATGAACTAATTTTAAAATTTTTGAATTTACCGCCTTTTTCAGCCATATTGGCATCGACATTTTAAATTATCAAAAAACGCCATGCGATATTTAAAAGTAGACAAACGTACGAATTTTTTGAGCTATATAACTTTAAAATCGGTCAAGACCAAGTTTGGACTCAGGCTTGTCCTTGTTGACGTGGAACGTCCCATATATATTATATTTTATATATTATATATAAATATATATTTATATATTTGTTAGATATAACCCTTTTCAACAGAAAAAAAATTAATTTTTTACCAAAAAAATACGCATGGGTTTTAAAATCTTTAAATTTTGACGAAAAATAAAAATTCGAAGATAGTCAACAAATTTTTTGACCAATCTTTTTTATGACTGTTGAATTCCTCGTTAAAAATTACTATAAAAATTATAATGACGATTAGTAAAGTGAATTCTTTCACATATCTAAAAATGTCGCAGTCCCCCCTTAATTCTTATTTTTAACAACTTCAAGGTTTTTTGGTGAGCATAGACTCGATTCAATTCAATTCTCTCGAAATGACTTTTGAGTTGCCAACGCTATTTAAAAAAAATATCTGTGAAATTAAAATACAAAGCTACGTTACTCGGACACGAACCTCTCCCTCCCCCTCCATGTAGTCTAGCGTAGCATTTTGCCTGACCCCCCTCCTCCCCCCTAACAGACCACGTAATTTATGGATTGTCCCTAATATCGTATTTTAAAAAAAATTAATTTAATTTTAACAAAGTTTGTAACTAATTTTGTTTTGATACTAAATCAGAATGATTTTAACTAAAACAGAAAATATTTCACAATAAATGTTTTTGTAACAGACAAAACCTGAAGTGCTCAAAACGTTACATAATAATGCCAATTTTTAGCTCAATTTGTAAAATAAATCGAAAAACGGTATCATTATGCAACGTTTTCAGCTTTTTTAGGTTTTTTGTAAATATAATTGGTTCGATTTTCAAATTACTCAGTAATGACAATTAAACAACATAGTTTCTGTCTTAGACAAACATTTTTAAACAAAACTAAGATACTGTGGTTCTGTTTATGAGTAAGTTTAGAACATCAAAGTCAACATTTTACGAAACTTCATAAGTTTTAGACTTCCATAGCAATTTTTGTTTGAAAATGGTTATCAACCCTTAAATTTTACGTGTTTTCTGAAAATTGTTCTAAAATAATGACCAAGTAATTTGAAAATTAGGCCAAAAATTTGTTTTTTGTCCCTTAAAGAAAAAGCGTCTAATAGTGAAATATTTTCCTTTTTGGCTTAAAATAATTTTAATATCGTCTGTAACCAAAAATTTTTTTATTGAAAGTTATACCTTTTATTTAATTACTACTTATTAAAACATTTAAAGTGAATCTTATATTTTCATGAATATATTCGAATGTTGCTCTTCCGTTGAATGACGTCAAATATGACTATTGACAATGATTGTGATATCCTCACCTTTGAGTAAGGACCAGATTTATTTTGATATTACTTTTTAGAAGCTGCCAGTTTAACAGTTTTATAATTAAATTAATTCATTGGAGGTTTAAAGTTGATTAGTTTCATATTATCAGCTCCACTGCAAAAAAAGTTTGTGTCAAAAACAACTTTTTTGCTACAGTTGAGGTCGTTTTAGTTAAAATGACAAGGATTCCACCTTAAGCTAGCAACCGAAGAGAAAATAATTCTAATAAGTCGAATTTGTTCGACTTGTAATTCTTAAAAACAGAACAAAATTATAAATCAAATGAAATATTACAATTTCCCAGTGCAAATGATATTAAAATTAATCTTTAAAATAGTACTAAAGTTAACTAAAGTTTTAATAGTTTGTTGTATTGAGGTATTGACAAATGTATTTTAGATAACAAAGAACTTTTTGTAGTAATAAAAGCAGTAGATCGCACAAATTTTGGTGTTAATATTATGTAATTCCTAAAAACTTGGGGTACAAATTATCATTGTCATTTTAACTATCCTTTCCTAGTTGGCGCCATAACTAACAAGGAAAAATGGTTGATTCCTAGTAAATGGGTGCAAGGTATTTTTTTCAGTGTCTATCTATGAAGATAGGTAGAAGAAGGAAAAAATAGAAAACAGAAACACTGACTTTTTTTTTATAGACAAATAAAAAAATGTACTTGCATTTTGTTATATATATTTTTCCTGTTATGTACCTACACTTATGACATTAAATATTATCAAGAAAGTTCTAAAAACTTAATTACAAATTTTAAGTGAAATTTCTACAGAAATTTTCAAATCCGATATATATGAAAATAATGTAGCTTAAGTGTCTTCAAAATGTATCCGATATAAGCGAATTTCTAAAATAATGAGGTTTTAGGAAAAAAGCAGACAATACTATATTGATATAATTTATTTTTTAAGTTATATATTGTCGAACAAATATTTGTGGTACTTCTAATATATTTTAAATTTACGAATTTCAAATTTATTGTCAACAAAAACTATTTAAACTTTCTTAAAAAATTATTCTAGATGTAGAAAAATAAGAAATTGAATAGTAATTAGTTTGGACATAGCATTGAAGAAAAAAGAAGTTATCACATTCCATTGTTTTGTAAATGTACGAGGTGTTTTTTGTTTGTTTTTATCTGTGTGAGTTCTGAAAACTGAAAGCTATTTAGTACACGTTAATATTCTTAATTTAACTTTATCAGCTGAGTATTAATACCAATCAGTGGTTCAATGAAAATTATTTAAATTTAAATTTAAGTAATTTAAATGCTCGAATAGGAAAGGTATTTTGTTAAATTGTTTACTTACATTTGTTCTAAAAAATCTTCGAACTATGTATGTATTATTTAACAGCTGATACGAAAAATGCTTGAAAACTATAAGCTTACTTTCTTTTGCCCACTTACTATAGCATAGCATGGAACACTATATTCGTAAGTTTTAAAACCGGTAAAAGTTACGTCGAGAACTGTGAGAAATTTCATTGTAACTTCTTTAGTAACTGTGCGCTTTTTGAGAATAATCGATACTTAGTTAATTTTATGTATTTAACTCGGGCTCGATTTTACATTTTTTTTTTTAAATTGAAAATTCTTTTTTTCTTATAACTTCTTCTATTTTATAATCATACAATAAAAACAAATTGATCGATATTTATATAGTATATGTTTTTTAATAAATTAGTATAATTTATGAAAATATTACTTGTTTCAAGAAATTTAAATTTAATTCCTAGTTTTATTTCTTCACTTCTTCTATGAAGATCCTAACTTATTTATACGACCATAATTTTTATTAAATTTCGTGCATTTTGAAAGGCTTTGGTCTCTTAGATGAAAAATTCGCAAAGTTACAAGCATTCAAAATTAGGAACGTCAAAACCTTAGTTTTCTGAAAAACGAGTTTAATGTTCAGGATTACCATTAACGCCCATGCATTTTAAAAATTAAAAATAAAATAATTTTGTGTTTTTAATTACAATAAAGTTATGGTAAACGCATGATTCGACGTCGTAGTTTGTTTTTCAGCAATAAAAAAAATCGAATATCTAAACCTCGTTTAGAAAAATGCGAATATCTCGAAAAATAAAATCGACAAAGTCGGCCCTTTTTATGCGGACGTATACATTTACGCTTTTTTAAATTGTATGACAAACCACGGTGTTAGCTCACTGTCAGTTGGTTAAAATACTAGACTAGACTCTGCGGTCGCATCAAGTAAATCTTGTTTGGTTCGCGCCCGATAGCCTGAGATTTTTCCAGCTCGTGAGATAATAACAGTGAAAGCAAGAAGACTAGAACAAGGAAGTGAAATTAGATGGTTTTGCCACAGGGAAATGGTCCAGGTAAATGCGAGTACCTACATATAAATATATCTAAGAGATATAAAATTGACTTTTCATGAACTTTTGCTTGTCACAACTTTATTTTAAATACAAATTTTATATAAAACAACAGAAAAACACAATTTACTGGATTTATGGTAAATTTCGTAAATTTTCAGAAATTTACAATAAAGAGCGGTCAGCGTTCATCACTAGATGGCCCAAACCGTGGGTAGTGATTATAAATTCTCGGTAATTTAAAATTCGGTAAGGTAACAGAACTTTACAGTAAGTTGCATCATCAAGAGAATTTATCGAAAATTTATGAGAGTTTAATATTTTAAAATATTTTATCGAAATCTCTATGCATTTTCATAAAGTAGTTAATATATTATACAATAATTTGTAATTATTATTTGGGGTAATAAGAATATATTCTAAAATTAAGTCACAAAATAAGAAATTATTTCAAGAATCAAAAAATGAAAAGGATCTAAACAGCAAAATACACAAAAAAATTAATAGCTTGGGTTGTAGAATACACATAATGGTTTATGGGTAGCTTTATATTAATAAAAATTATATTTCAGTTAATAAATACAATTTTTTAATTTAATAGATTAAAAAATAATTTTAAAAATACAAATTATTGTAATGTGACCGAATGAAGATTACCCAATGGGAAACTGCGATCGGTTACCATTGGCTAAATAATGGTCCAAAAATGGTTGACAATAGTTTTTCTCTTGGCAAACTATTGGACCGCCAGCGCCATTGGTCAACTCTTGGGATGTTCACGACTTTGTCAATCATAGGTATAGCCAATAATGGTCTATTATTGGCCGCCAAGACAAACACCGGGTTCTGAACGCATTGGTAATTCATTGGTTATGATGATTCCGACAATATTGATAGCCAATGGAATAACCAAAAAATAAGTTGTTTAAATTTAGTTTTACAACTTTATAAACATAGAGTTGTTTTAAAATCTCCTGCAAATATTTGGCTCAGGAGATTTCAAAATGTGTAGACACATTTAGTTTGTATTTTCAACGGTGCAGGATCGAGTTTTATATAACGGAGCTAAAACAAGCATTTTTCAAGCATTTAATCAAATAAAAGAAAATGAATATAATAATACCGAATTTATAAACATTCTTTAATTAGTATCGCTTTCTGAATATTAACAGAAAGTAATATGCTTAATTTTGAACAAATAATTGTAATAAATTCCTTCAATAAGTAACCCAGTGAAAAAAATTGAATACCACGAAATATAATTTTTAGGTTATGTAGACTTCATATGGCTAACACCCTACCAACTCTGTTTGAATTTAACGTGCGAAATATGGTTTTTTCTTAAAAATATAAAACTTGTTTTTTTATATATTTTAAAGAAACTAAGCAAATATAATAAAAATTATACTAATTAATTAGAATTTAGCTAGCGAGGTTAATTTCGCTAGTTCTAAATTAAAATAAGAAATAATATCCAATATTAAAAAATTTTAAATACAATAAATTTGATTTATTATTATTATTTTAAATTGAAACATTGCAAAAAAAGCAGTGAATATAATAAATTATATTTATAAAATTTATTATAATTAGTTACGATTTATTCATAAAATAAATTAAATGAAATTAATTTTCGAATTTTTTATTTTGTTAAAAAACTTTCTATCTGAAATTTAATTGACAATTATTTCAAAACAATTATTTGAAAAATTAATAAAAGAAAGGCAGCAAATATCATTTATTTTAATTAAGTAGAATTTATTTATTCCTAAAGTTTATTTATAGGTATTAGGTATATGCAATTAATTCAGAATTCCTTTTTATTTAAAATTTTTTCAAAATAAAAATTTAAAGTGTATTTTAAAATTATTTCAAAATTATTATTATTATTAGTATTATTATTATTCTTTGTGAATATTACTATTTGTAAAATTAATAAAATTAAACAATAATAATTTTGAAATAATTTTAAAGTAAAATTAAAAAGTCATAAATTTAAATTTTTAACGTAAATAAAATCTTAATATATTATTATTATGGTTTTAATTTAAAACATTTAAATAAAGCCACAAATATATATATATTATTATATTAATAACATTTGTTTATAGTTTTTTAGACTTTATTTACACAAAAAATAAAATTAAGAACAATATTTTTCTTTAAAATCGAAATTCCCAATTTCAGATTGCAATGTAATATTAATTTATTTTAAAATTGTTGATATTACTTTGAAATTAAAATTTAGCAATAATAAAATTTGAATCTTTAATGTAAATAACATTTTTTTATTTATTATCTCAATTGAAAATATTGCAGAAAATCAGCAAATATAATCAACTATATTAAAAATAATGTAGATTATAATTAATTATAATTTATTTATAAAAAACATTAAAATTTATAAAACAACATTTTTTTTTTCAATTTAATTTTCTCTTTCTTACCTGATATTTAAAATAAAATTACGAAATAATAAATTAAATTTAAAAAAAAAATAACTTTAACATTATTACCTACCTTTTTTGCTTTAAAAGTTTAATTTCTTATTTGTAATTTGCAAATTAATTTCGATACATTTTTAATTTATATTTTCGTAATTTTTGTTTGGAATTATTTTTAAATTATTAATATTTATTTTTATTAATTTAACAAACAATAATAATTATTACCTATATTATTAAATAATTTTAATTTAAGTTTTCAATTAAAAATAGGATTTTTTTTTAAATTCTTCTAATTCATATATAAATAAATTTAAATATTAATAATAATACATCAAATTTATTGCATATTAAAATTTTTTAAACATACGTTTTTATTTGTTTAATTTAAAATTATTTCAAACATATAATTTGCTTTTATTTATTTTACAAATTTTAATAATTTTGAAAAAACGGCTTCCGTTTCCGGTACTGATGAGTAGTTGACGCGTTTTGTGAAGGGGAAATAGTTTTTTGGAAAATCTGATAATATTAAGTGAAGGGAGGGTAGTGGAGTGATTGGTGAGTATAGAGTAAATGGATGTGAGTTGAATGAAAAAAGTGTATGTGGAAGTAAGTGTGAAATGAATGGTAAAAAGACGTGAGAAAGGAGGCAAAATTGTAAGGTTAGGATAAAAGCGTGTTGAGTGAGAGTGAGAGAGCGAGAGAGTGACAAAGATAAAAGATAGCGCTTCTGGGTGGATAAGGTAGAGCTTGACAATGTCGAATAAAGAGGAAGGCAATGACGCAAGTGGTAAAGGCGGGAATGAGTCTAAGGCGCGAAAATTTGAAAAGGGATTGGATAAGAAAAGTTTTGAATGCAAGGATTGTCAAGTTTTACTAAGTCTAATCAAAAGAACAGTGAATGAGAATGATGAGCAGTTTAATGAAGCCTGGGATAAAATGGAGGAAATTAGTAAACTGGAGAAAAAGAGGTTAAAACAAATGGAGGGATTACGAATGGCAGTGAAAGCAATTTTAGAAAGGGTTGAACAGTGGGAGGCAAGTTGGGATAAGGAGGCGGATAATATGTGGAAGAGAATGGATGAGTTAGAGAAAGATATAATAGAGAGTGAAGAGAAGAGGAAGAGAGAACTCGTAGAAAGGGAGAGGGTACCATTAAATGAAGGAGTAGAAGAAAGGGTGGGGAGTAGAGAAAAAGCAGATGATGGTATAAGAATCAAAATGGGGGAATTATCGATGAGAGTAGAAGTTATGGAGAAGGAGAAAAGAAAAAGAAATATTGTGATTAGAGGGATGAAGGTAGAGTGGAGAAAAGGCAAAGAGGAGGTAGAAAAACTGTTGTCAAGAATTGGAGCGAAAGTTAGGATCAAGAACGGAGGATGTGGAAAAGTGGAGTTAGAAGATGACAATGCTAGGATGGAAGTAATGAGATTAAAATGTAGGTTGAAAGGAAGTGTAGAGAGAATAGATATTGATAGAACCTGGAGAGAGAGAAGAATAAAATGGCTGCTGGAACAAAAAGCGTGGGTGGAAAGAAGAAACGGAAGGGTAGTGAAAGTGAATAGAGAAAGTGTTTGGGTGGATGAAGTGGAATGGCTGGTGAAAGAGGATACAGTAGGGGTTATCAAAGTGGGATTGGAAATAGGTTAGAAGAGGAAGGGAGAAGGTAAAAAGAGCAAGAAAAAGGAATAAAGTGCGTTAGTGGGTGAATGGAGATGTTGGCAGGAGCGGATGAGAAATATATGGAGAGAAATCAGTGAATGGTTATGATTAGAATGTGGAATATGACTGATTCAGGAAAGAGTGAAAATAGAGTTTTATAAAAGGGTGGACGATGAGGTGGATAAACCCTGAAATGGTAAAAGGAACAGGAAACGGAAGCCCAGGCACTTGGCAGTTAGTTAAGTAAAATAGTATAAGAGCGACGAGTAAATATGTAAATAGTAGATATAAGTTAAACAGTTGTAATATAGATTAAGTGAGTTGTAAGCAAGTTAAGAAAGAATGTAAGACTCGAACCTGTAAAAAGGAGAGTAAATAAATATATAATTTTGAAAAACTTTAAATTAAAATTAAGAAATTAAATTTGTTATAACAATTATATATTCGAATTAATTTATATTCTTAATTTATATATAATTTGAATTTTAATATTCATATTAAAATTTTTTAAACATCTTTTTTTATTGTTTAATTTATATTCTTAATTTATATATAATTTAATATTAATAATATTAATATTAATTTATTTATAATTTGAATTTTAATATGCATATTAAAATTTTTTAAACATCTTTTTTTATTATTTAACTTAAAATTAATTCGAATATGTAATTGTTATAACAAATTTAATTTCTTAATTTTAATTTAAAGTTTTTTCAAAGTTATTAAAATTTGTAAAATAAATAAAAGCAAATTATATATTTGAAATAATTTTAAATTAAACAAATAAAAACAGATGTTTAAAAAATTTTAATATGCAATAAATTTGATGTATTATTATTAGTATTTAAATTTATTTATATATGAATTAGAAGAATTTAAAAAAAAATCCTATTTTTAATTGAAAACATAAATTAAAAGTATTTAATAATATAGGTAATAATTATTATTGTTTGTTAAATTAATAAAAAAAAAATATTAATAATTTAAAAATAATTCCAAACAAAAATTTCGAAAATATAAATTAAAAATGTATCGAAATTAATTTGCAAATTACAAATAAGAAATTAAACTTTTAAAGCAAAAAAGGTAGGTAATACCTATAAATAAACTTTAGGAATAAATAAATTCTACTTAATTAAAATAAATGATATTTGCTGCCTTTCTTTTATTAATTTTTCAAATAATTGTTTTGAAATAATTGTCAATTAAATTTCAGATAGAAAGTTTTTTAACAAAATAAAAAATTCGAAAATTAATTTCATTTAATTTATTTTATGAATAAATCGTAACTAATTATAATAAATTTTATAAATATAATTTATTATATTCACTGCTTTTTTTGCAATGTTTCAATTTAAAATAATAATAATAAATCAAATTTATTGTATTTAAAATTTTTTAATATTGGATATTATTTCTTATTTTAATTAAGAACTAGCGAAATTAACCTCACTAGCTAAATTCTAATTAATTAGTATAATTTTTATTATATTTGCTTAGTTTCTTTAAAATATATAAAAAAGCAAGTTTTATATTTTTAAGAAAAAACCATATTTCGCGCGTTAAATTCAAACAGAGTTGGTAGGGTGTTAGCCATATGTAGTCTACATAACCTAAAAATTATATTTTCTTTTTATCATGAAATAAGCTATTTGCGTCATAGTTCCAGGTTTTGCACAGTTTATTTATTGATCAGCAACCATTTAGCTGTCTGTTAAAATCATATTTCTTTCATAAATACGTTAAATTAGTGGACAATTTATCACCTTACTCGAAACCATATACCAGTTGACAGGTGGTAAATGGTTTTTGCTCGAAACCATGTACCACCTCGTCAAGTGGTAAATGGTTTCCCGCGACGTGGTATTCAATTTTTTTTACTGGGAAGTATTCAATTCTTGAAGATTCTAAAATCCACTTAAAGTAGTATCTTAAATTTATAAATTATTGTTCTAAATTTATCGTAACTGATTTCCATTTTTTTAGAAATTATTTTAAAATTAATTCATTTTAAAAAAATAAAAAGAATTTAAAATTATGAAAAGTAAATCTTAAGTATTTAAAATAATATTAATAATATCTTGAAATTAAAAAAAACCTAAAACATGAAAAATTTTTTAAGAAAATATAAAAAACTTTTAAAAATAAAAAAATTAATGCTATTAATAATAATATTAAATTTATATCCTAATTAAAAAATATAATTTATTTCAATTTAGCTTTTATAAAACGTTACTATTTTTAAATAATATTTATTTTGAATAATAAAAAATATGCTAAGAAAGAAACTAAAAATTGCTTTAAAACTTTTAAATTTTTAAACTAAAAATGAATATAAGATGTAAAAAAATTTAAAGCTCAATTAAAAAGTTAAAATTTGTAAATCAGTATAAAAAATTTTAATATTAAAAATAATATTAAATTTTAGTTTAGATACATACCCTTTTTAGAAATCTATTACTTTTGAAAAAACTTTATTAAAAAATAAACAGAAATAATTAAAATCTTCTCAAAATTTTATTTTTTATAATTTTTTCAATTTTACTTTAATTTTAAACATAAACATTATCAATTTAAAATTTAAATACTTGATAATTTGAAGATAATTATATGACTTAAATTTAGTAGGTACCTAATTATTTTAATATAAATAATTTTTTTAAAAATCTTTTTAATTTTCAATTTATTTTTTAAATTGAAAGTTTTTGTTTTGTTTAATTTGAAAGCAAACTTAATTTTTTCCTTTCTTATGTTGTTCTGAATTATTTTTCTTTTAAAAAAAAAATATTTTCTTTCATGAGCTTAATTTAAATAAATGAATATTTGACTTTATGATTCAAAATTAAAATTATTTTTTTAATGCAATAAATCATTGATTTTATTAGCAATTACATATATTATTTTTCAAGTAAAATAAGGAGATAACCATTTTTTCGAATTTGAGAAAAACGTTTTTCAACGTTTTTTAACCCCGATTAAAAATTGTTCTTTTGCATGGCATTTTTTGTGTAATTAAGATAATCAATTTTTCTTTCTTAATTGTTGTAGATAATGTCATTCTCTTTAAAAATTCATTGGAATTTATGAAAAATCTTAAAAATTAACAAAATGGCGTTCTATTTTCTGAAAATAAACATAGTCAATTATCTCAAAAATACCACCTTCGATTTTGTTCAAAATTTTACCACAAATTGTTACTAATATAAGGAAAAATTTATATAAGATCTAAACATGACATTTTTGAATGCCAGGAATACCTTAAACATTTTTCCATTCAGAAATTTCGGTTTTCCGGAACTTCGTTAGATCTTGACTCGAATTATGAAAATCAAGGGAATAAAAAGTAAAGGTAATGTTATAATAAAAAAATTCTGTAAAATAATATTAAATAATTTTTAAATAAAAAGAAGAAAATTAAAGAAAATCCTATAATAAAAAGACAAATGTGACTTGGAAAGTTAAAAGGGACCTTACGTCAAAAAAATCGATTTTTTGATGTTTAGTTCATTCAAAAGAGTGAACTTTTCTCTTTCAGAATCACCTATCATTAAAAAAATCGATTTTTCGACGTAAGGTCCCTTTTAACTTTCCAAGTCACAAATACAAAAAAAAATCAAACGTAAAAAGAGAAAAAATCTTTAAATTTTGTAAAAATAAGAAATAGGTAATAGGATATAAATTAAACAAAATAGTATTATAATTTTCTTCTTATTTTGCAGACATTTTAGACATTTTAGATTTCGACGTTACCGGTAAAGATGTCGCTTTACCGGTAAGGTCGAAATCTTCTTTTCAATTACAAACCGACCGGGAATTTCCTGCTTAAATTAAAAGATAGCCTTTGACGTCAGTATGGGCTTGTTCTGGAAGAATGAGAAAGTGGAGAGTCATGTCGTGTTGGCAAGGTGCACTAATAGGTTATAAGTCCTCGGATAGGCATCCATTGGCAGGGGTTCGAGTCCTCTCGGTTGCACGGTGTGCTCTTCCACGGCTTATTTTTTCAGAACAAAATTTTAAAGTATAATTTAAATTCGAAAAACCAATCGAATTTAAATTTAAATTTACCACCAAAAGCTCGAACCAAGAGCGTAATAGGCATCGAGTAATAGATGTCGCTTTACCGGTAAGGTCGAAATCTTCTTTTCAATTACAAACCGACCGGGAATTTCCTTCTTAAATTAAAAGATTCAAATTATTACAACCAAACTGGTTAGGTTAAAGAAACCAATCTATTTGTTTCAAGCAACCTATCTAATGTCAACCATACTGAGTTTGGTTATTGAATACAAACCATTTTTTCCGTGTGCAATTGAGAAGGAAATAAAGTTCTTAGAAAACTCATAGAAGGTCTTAGAAAGACATACATAATTAGAAATGTTAATTCTGACTTTTTTCCTAATAGAAACCTCTTAGAAACTCTTAAAAAGATTATAGGGTACTTGCAATTCTGAAGGGAATAAAACTCTTAGAAAACTCATAGAAGGTCTTTAAAAAACATATTTAGAAACGTAAAACCTAATTTTTTAACTCATAGAAACCGCTTAAAGACTCTTTTAAGAAGATAATAGGGTACCTTCAATTGTGAAGGAAATAAAAATCGTAGAAAATTCGAAGAAGATCTTAGGAAGACATTTAGAAACGTAAAACATAATTTTTTACCTCGTAGAAAGATCTTAGAAACTCATTCAAAGATTGTTAGTTACTTTAAAAATTTTTGGCTTTAGGGGACTTTTAAAAAGCTTTTAAAAACTATTAAAGAAATATGTTTTGGAAATTAATAATTATTATTTTAGCTTATAGAAAACTCTTAGAAACTAATTCAAAGATCATTGAAAATACTTATAAAATTTGCAGTTACTGGAAGCTCTTAGAAAGCTCTTAGAAACTCTTAAAAAACATGGTATACTTTTTTTCTTCAAACAGAAGCTCATTAAAAGCTATTAGAAACTCATAGGAAAATTTTTTTTAGTCTTACAACGACAGATGGAGACATTAGAAAACTCCTTAAGAAAAATTAGCTTTTTAAAAGACATAAGAAACTCCTAAAATAATAGTGTGTGTCTATGATTTTTCTATTGTTTTTTTACTATCTTCTACTATTCTTCTAAGTAGGGTAATGTTTATTACATTAGCTCATGTAAAACTCTTAGAAAATCTTTCAAAGATCATTGGTTATCAATTATCAATCCTTCCTTAGTAAACCTCAGTGGGGGGTTCCGGGGCGGAGCCCCCCTAAACGGGAAAAACGACTCTAAAGATTTAATATATAAATCTCCCATATTTTTAAAATTTTTCTCGAAAAATATTAATTTTTGTTAAAAAATGTATACTTTCTAAAATATGTACTTTAAGGTCCTCTACAACTTTTGTCAAAAACATTTTTTTACATTTTTGCGGTTTTTACGAGTTAAATGCAAAAACCAATGAATTTAAGGATTTATGATTTTTATGGGTTTTTCCATGAAAATGATCAACTCGCCAATTTTCACTAAGCTTTTCGTAATCAGCGCAACAAATTACTTGTGAAATAAGTGTGATGATTTGAATTTCCCTAATTTTGATGTAATGTGTGTATAGGTTGATTTTATGGTGATTTCTAATTTTTTTCATTTTTCTCATAAACTAATCAGTTTTAGGAAAAAATGTTTCACACATAAAATGTGTATTTTAATGAAACCTACAATTTTTTTATTAAGCAATTTTCAAATATTTTGAATATTTAAAGAGATAAATGCAAAAAACTTCAATTTTTTTTGGTTTTTTATGGTTTTTACAATGAAGATGATCTAGTCGTTAATTTTTACTATGATTTTCGAAATCAGCGCATCAAATTACGTAAGTATACCAAGTTTCATCAAAATCGAAGGGTTGCCCTATTCGGAACTTTATCCAAAAAATGTGTATCGGAAATTAATATTTATTACATTAGCTCATAGAAACCTCTTAGAAACTCTTTCAAAGAACATTGAAAATACTTTTCATAACGCAGTCTTAAAAATGGCGTGATTCGGTTCTCTGTAGATAACCAGAAAGTTGCAGATTTAAGAACGATTCACTATGTGACGTCAGAGTGCAAACAAGTACAGTCCAAGTTGCATGTCCCCCACTTTTCTACTTTTCTTGCACGCACTGTTTGACCAACAGAACAGAGTCGATATCTTTAGCGTGAGTAGTACAGCTTCAAAATCTAACCTGACCGTATCACTAGCGCGGCGTGTTGACAAGTAAAAAAGTGTGAGACATTCAATTTGGATTGTATTTGTGTACACTTTGACGTGACATAAGGAATCATTCTTAATTCTGCAACTTTCTAGTTATCTATACAGGCGCATCCATGATTTAACGTGCGGTTCCCACCTGTACAGGTCTATACTACACCGGTCCGCCTACGGTTCCTTCACGGGGTCACGAAACGGCGACCATGCGCGGCATTGTGCAGTGCAAGACACCCCGAATTGCAGACGGAACTCCTGTTACCTTTAAGTTCACATTTCACTAGCCGTTCGCCTTACTAACCCCGAGCTCAACTATGTCACTCGGACCCTTCGGGCTACTAGGGAGCTAATCTGGTCACCGCCAGGTCAGCCTGCCGTACATACCAAGACAGGATCGAATTGCAGCTGAGCTTCTGTTACCTTTAGGTTCACGTTTCGCTAGCCGTTCGCCTTACTAACCCCGGGCTCAACTATGTCACCCGGACCCTTCGGACTACTAGGGAGTTACTCTGGTCACCGCCGGGTCATCCTCTCAGTACGCTACACATGCCTACCGATTTTCGCACTAAGGTGGATTGCCCTTAGTGTGACCCCTCGGTGGGGGGCGGGCACTTCCCATACCCTCGCAGTTTGTGCATAACTGCTAAACCGAGTCGAAACATGCGACTCACACATCGACACTTCAGACACTGACTCCTTAACGTTACTTTACCGTCAGGCTCAAGTGTTCATCAACATCTTGCTCAAGCATAGAGCTTTCAACCACTGCCACCACGAGTCCGACCTCAAATGACCGAGGGAAGGCAACGCCTTCGGGCCACCTCGGTCGCCCATGGTACCATTATACCCAGGTGCGGGTACCTAGGTGGGGAGCCGAATCCACTCCCTTATTTCTAGGATTTACCAAACATACTTGCAATGTGCACTTCCCCCGCGGCCCTACAAGGGACGAACGAAGAGAACCATTCGCACGCCCTTGATCAGGTCCTAACACGGCAAGAGCACACACCGCACGTCCATTAACCATTAGCCTATAGATTTCTTCACTTTGACATCAGGCGGTATTTTGGGACGCTAAATTCTCGGTTGGCGGCTGTATAAACAGCAACCAGGATCGTACCCTAAAGACGTTCAGGCCGTTTTCCCAGTATTCCTCCCATACACCACGGGGCGACGCTCGCTACAGCATGAATTAGTAATGCCCAGTTGCTCACCACAGAGGCGCCTAAGCGGACTAAGGCTAACCTCTTCACAGGTGTCAACAAGTAGCTTTGGCGCTTACTGACTTAGCTACAGTGTAAAAACAGTGTATTCCCGATTGACACCACGAGGAGGTGCAGCAAGCACTTGAACACAAGAGGCTATGTAATCGCTTAGTGTCCCTATTAAAAATTAGACAGGAATTTTTACGTTCCTGTGACTGAACTTTTGTCAATCTAGTTATCTATACAGAGGACCGAATCACGCCTTTTATGACTTTGTTATGAAAAGTATCGTTCGTAACTGCGTGAACAAAGCAGTCGGTTTGAAACTCGCGCAATTTTTGCAACTCGTTTCACTCGTTGCAAAAACATTGCTCTCGTTTCAAAAACGACTGCTTGTCACGCATGTTACGAAATATACTATACAATATTTGCAGTCACTAGAAGCTTTTAGAAAGCTCTTAGAAACTCTTAAAAAAAACATGTAATACTTTTTTTTTCTTCAAACAAAAGCTCGTTAAAAGATCTTAGAAAGTAGGAGGAAAATTATTTTTTACTCTTACAACGATAGTTGTAAGATAGATAGATTCAATTTCAAATGGCCGTCGGTGTGACATTGCTTTGATTTCGCTCTTGAGATTTTGATCATTTTTTTGCATTAATATCTGATCTGTGAACTAGTATTTGGCTGTGCGGGTGCTGGAACTTATTGGTGTCTATCCCCTCGTTCGTTGAGTGCTTTTTACCAGTGTTCGTGAAGTTTTTTACTCTTTTTGCCTTTCTAACCTTCAGGATTGCAATCTGCCCAGAATGTGTAAAACAAATCTCCAGAACAAGTACTGAATCTGTTTCTTGTACCAAGTGTAATTCTCTGGTCTATAAAGCATGTGCCCTTGCTGCCTAGAGTAAAAACAATCGGAATCTGGTAAAAATGAGGAATTTGTTTGTTATAAAAGCAAACTTTCTGGTGGTGCCATTAGCTCAGAGCTAATTTCGAAGTAGTTAACTGTCAATGCTTCTCTACCGCCTGGTTTCTCTGAAGCTATTAGGGTTGCAGTTGCGGAGGGGCAGAAGCTGGCTCGAGAGGAATCTGAGGAGAAATTCGTCAAGTTGTTCGAGACATTTCAAATGGAACAGAAAACGTTTAACGAAGAGCTTAGCAAGACCGTTTCGTCCCTTAAAGAGGATATCTTAGAAAATAGTAAAAGAATTTCTTCACTTGAACTGGACTCAAAAAGCAAAGCAGCTTCTTTGACGCAGATCAAAAATGAAAATGCCTGTCTGAAAACTAGAGTTTCTTCTTTAGAGTATAATCTTAATTTTCTTGAGGAACAATTCCTTCAAAATACGTTGGAAATTCATGGTGTGCCGATTAAGTCGAATGAGGATCTTGTTGCTACATGCGGTCACGTTGCACAGGCCTTGGATGTTGCACTATCACCTTGTGATATTTCAAACGTCTTTAGGATACATAGAAAGAACGACCCAAACAACACAACTCGTCCATCGACAATTCTTTTAAAAGTATCCAGGCAAAATATTGGAGATGCCATTATTATAATTGGTCTAAATACACGAGGAATATCGGAGGCTTCGTAATCAAGTGCAAACAAAGATTAGAGATGCTTATCATATGCACAATTATCAAACTATTCTCTCTTCTAGTAAGTCGAATAAAATTTGGCCTACTCTTAAGAAACTGAAATTAATCTCTTCCAAGACTAAAATTATGATCAAGATTTTTCTATTAATGACTTTTTGTACAATTTTTCCTCCTCCTCTTCTAATTCTTTTTCTTCAATAAACCCAAGCGATGATTTACTCCACTTTGATGATTCTAAGGTTTTTTTTCAGACATCTCACCTGACATGCTTCTGAAATCTCTATCAGAAATCAGTACTAATGCCTCTGGTCATGATGGTATTTCCTTCCCTATGATTCGAAAAGTTCTCCCAATGATTTTTCCTGCTCTCCTTCATCTTTATAATTACAGCTTACAAACAGAAGTTTTTCCGAGTAGTTGGAAAAAGTCAATTGTTCGACCTATCCCTAAAATCTCTTTGCCTGGTTCTGTCTATGATTTTTGCCCTATTTCTAGTTTATGTGGAATCTCCAAATCTCTTGAACGAATTGTCCACAAACAACTGATATCCTATTTATCCTTACATGACCTTTTTGATCCATTTTTATCCCGGTTTCAGTAGAAATCATAGCACCAATACGGCTTCATTGAAATTTACTCATTATATAAAGTTTGCCATGAATAAAAAAGAGATAACCTTGACGGTCTTTTTTGATTTTTCAAAAGCATTCGACTCAGTTAACCATAATGTTCTACTCAAGAAGCTTGCATCCTTTAACGTTTCTAAGTCAGTTTTAGCCTGGTTCAAGAGTTTTCTTAATGGAAGAATATTTAAAGTAACTAACTCTAAAGGTGTCAGTTCTAATTGGGCATCTCTTACGAATGGAGTACCTCAGGGATCTTCCCTGGCTCCAATCCTTTTTAACTTATTTATTTCTAATCTGGGAACCAGGCTTAAATACTGTAAATATCATAAGTTTGCGGATTATTTTAAAATTCACCTTTCCGGACCTGTATCTAAACTGGCAGAATTACTGGTTATGATTCAGGAGGATGTTGACTTGGTCATTGGTTGGGCAACGGAGAATGCACTTTCCCTTAATGCAGCCAAGACGAAGGCAATATGTTTTGGTACAAATAAGCATTTCCTTCTTAACGAATTGCACGCTCTTCCACCTTTATGTATTGGAGGTACCCCTATTGAATACTCGGAAACGGTCAAGGATTTGGGATTAATACTGGATTGAACATTATCTTGAAAGGAGCATGTTATTGAGATTTGTCGTAAGTTTTACGTGGTTCTGAGGCAGCTATATAAAAATAGGGATTCTCTCCCTACTCCTACTCAAATTTTATTAATTAAAAGCTTGATTCTTCTCTATTTTGACTATGGCTGTCTCGTCTACGATGACATTACTGACGATCTTAATTCTAAGCTTGAAAAGACACTTAATGCGTGTATCCGATTTATTTATAACTTACTCAAAGGTGAACACATTTCTCTATTTAGAAGAAGGGCTGGTTTATTGAGTGTGGCAAAGAGAAGACAGTATTTTTTAAGCAACCTGCTCCACTTGATTTTTGAAAGTGAAGTTCCGGAGTATCTTTTTAAATTATTTGAATTTAGAAGCTCCAAGGAAGGTGTCATACATAAGTTACCGGAAAACCGCTATGTTCTTATAGTTCCTGCGCATCGCACTAATAAATTTCAACGTTCATTTGTTGTAAGAGGAACCCGTCTTTGGAATAAAACTCCAATGTTCATTAGAAAATTTTATGGCTGTTCAGATAATCTCATTAGTTTATTTTTTTTCCTTTGTAAATTTTTAGTTTGATTTATGCACCGCTATTATTATCATTTCTTTGATCATGTACTTATAATTGGTTTTATGTACTTACGTGTTCCACTGAGGGCTCATTAGCCCTAGGAACTTCTTTTGAATTAATTAAATAAAAATAAATAAATAAATTAGAAAACCTATCCCTGTTTCCCTAAAAAGTATGTTTCTTTCAAATTTCGATGCTGGACCAGTAATCTAATTTATTACTTCTAATGTTTCAGTAAAGTAAAAATTCCAAGAAAATGATAATAATGTATAAAATAGACATTCGTCAAAATGACCCCAATGTATAAGTGAAAAATAGTTACAATTTTAACAAAAAAAATAATATTCTGAGAATATTCTTATCGAATACTTAAATTGCATAACAATTCCTTATAACCCTTTTTCTAAACTCTTGTTGCACTATAAAGTGTATGATCGTGTGTGTGTGTGTGTGTGTGTGCGTATGAGCACAATAGCATTTTAAAATAATTATTATTACATAATAATAATCTCCGTAAACTCCTGAAGTTAGTTACTATTTGTATTTATTTATTTTTTCTGTCCACACTTTAAAATCATGCACAGGTGCATTGACTTGTCTTGTGCATGAACTTGTGAATGCACAGCACGTCAGAGTTGCCAGCGGGAGGAGGTTTATGCCTCCCACCACGGCGCCTAGCTCCGCCGAACACATGCAAAGCTTATTGCCGCGGTTGCCTGTCGGTGTGATGAATTTTCGTTTTCTGCTTGAAACGGAGGATTCTAACCTAAGCTGAGCGCTAACGGCGCAAAATTCAAACTCGAAATTTAAAACGTCGAATTAATTATTATTTATTTAATTAATATTTGAATAAATTTAGTTGTAATAATTAAATAAATGTGTAACCACATAATAAATGTAATTAAATAATATGTAAAATTGTGTAAAATAGCTTAAATAATATTAAAAGTTTTCATCTTAAAAGTTATTCACAAATTAATTTTTTATAATTTCTCAAAAGTATTTTAAATACTTATTAAATTTCTAAAAATAAAATAAATCAGTTTCCAATTTGTTCGAACTTTTTAATTGATTCAAATTTAAATGCATAATAATTATGAATAATATTAATTATTTTCCATAAACACAATAATCCTTTTTTTAATTCTTACAGGATTTCTAAAAGATTTCACTGTTTTGAAAATGTTTAATTTTCATTTCTATAATTTCTTATTTTTACAAAATTAGAATTTTTCTTTTCTTTTACTTTTGATATTTTTTAATTATTTATTTTAGAATTTTCTTTAATTTTCTTCTGTCTATATGAAAATTATTTAATCAGGATTGCTACGTTTTCAAAAGTTGAAAATTCCACGACTTTTCCAGGTTTTCCAGACCATTTTTCTTAAAATTCCATAACCAAATATAAAATAATTAACAATATATATTAAACTTTGCATAATTTTTTGCAATTTTCAAAAATTTTATTCATTCTTTTTTTCTTTAATTCCTTCTAAAAGAATTCTTAAATTTAAAAACAATTTAAATTATCATCTTATTTACTTTCTTAATTTAAAATAAATATCCGTAAATAGTTTAATTTCTTGAAAAAATTTTCTACTTTTTGTTTACATTTTTTCATCTGTCAGTGTTTCATTCTTGTGTTGTTTCTTTAATTTTTTCTTCATTTCTTTAATAATGTCAATGACATTTTTTATTTAAAAAAATTTTCTTATTTTTTTAATATACTGTTTTCTTATACTTTTACGTTCTTGTATTTTTCCTGCTTTTACCTAACTTTCTTAATTTTGCGATCATGTAAATTTAAAGATATTTGTTTGAAATTTTCTCATTTATTTGACACATTTTATTTGATTTTGATTAAAAGTTTTATTCTTCATTATTTCATATTAAAAGTTCTCTAGACCATTTTTCTTAAAATTCCATGACCAAATATAAAATAATTAACAATATATATTAAACTTTGCATAATTTTTTGTCATTTTCAAAACTATATATTTTTGCAAATGCAAATAATGAAGATTGCAAGAATAATTACAAAATTAAAGAAAATATCTGAAAAATGACGAAAATAATGAACAATTGAAAAAATTTTGGAAAAATTAAAGAGTGATTATAGAATTTTAAGAGAATAACTGAAAATTGAAAAAATTGCAAAAAATAATTGCACAAATAATTAATAATTTAAAGAAATAATTGAAAAATGACGAGAATAATTGAAAAATTGAGGGAAATACCTAAAAAATGACGAAAATATTTGACAATAATTAAAAACAAAATTCGAAAAATGACTAGATTGATAAACAGCTGAAAAAAATAATTCAAAGAATTAAACAAGAAATATTAAATATAAAGAAAAACAAGTGTAAATTGAAGAATTAAGAAAATTATACGAATTATTGGAATTAAATGTACATTGAACGACTGGATTGAAAATCGAAAAAAATAATTAAAATTGAAGAATGGAATTGAAATTTGAAAAATAGAATTAAATATTAAAAAGAGCATTGAAAAAAACGAGATTTATTGGATATACAAGCAAATAATAGATAACTGAAGAATGGAATTTAAAAGTGAAACTCATAATTGAGAAGTAAAGAAATGAATTAAATATTAAAGAATTAAAAAAAAAAATTTTAATTAATTAACAATTGAAGAAAAGTTTGAAAATTAGCGAGAATAGCCGACAACAGAGCAAAATAATTGAAAAAAATTGAAAAATATTTAAGAAAAATAATTGTAAATTGAAAAGATTGTAGAAAATAATTGAGAGGAAAAATGAATAATTAGAAGAAATAATTATATAATCATGAGAAAAAATGAAAAATGGAAGAAAATAATGACGAAAATAATGAACAATTGAAAAAAAAATTTTAAAAATGACTAGATTAATAAGCAATAAAACAAAATAATTGAAAATATCGTAGGAAATAATTGAACATTGTGGAAAACAATTAATTGAAAGAAGTGATTGAAAAATGACGAGAAAAATTGAAAAATTTAAGAAAATATCCAAAAAATGACGAAAAAAATTGGCAATTAAAAACAAAATTCGAAAAATGACTAACTTAATAGACAACTAAAAAAAATAGTTAAAAAGATTAAAAAAAAATATTACATTTAAAGAAAATAATTGCAAATTGAAACATTAAGAAAATTAAAGGAAAAATTGTTGAAAATAATTGCACATTGAACAGTTGGATTGAAAATTGAAAAAAAATTAAAATTAAAGAAAATAATTGAAAATTGAAGAATGGAATTGAAATTTAATGAATATATTTAAAAATTGAAAAGAGTAATTGAAAAATAGCGTGAATTATTGAATACAGAAGAAAGTAATTAAAAACTAAAAAATGGAATTGAAATTTGAAAAAACAAATTTTTAACGAAAATGAGTGAACAATTGAATTCATAATTCAAGAAACTTATTGATAGTCGAACAAATTAATTTTAAAAAGGCGACAATTTTTTAATATTAAAGAAAATAATTGAAAATTGACAAATGAAATTGAAATTTGAAGAAAATAGTTGATAATTGAAAGAATAAAAATTACAAAAATATGAAAATAAGTAAATAGTAAAGAAAATAATTTAGAAATGAGCTAAATAATTTACAATTGACAAAAAAAGTACAAAAAATGCGTTAAAAGAAGAGAAGTTCATTAAATTAATTTTTTTAAACAACATTTTATAAAATTCCAAGACTTATTAATTCTAATTTTTTAGTAGATTCTGATTTTTCTACTTTTTAAAAACGTTTTTCCTTATTTTAAATTGTTTCGTTTTTATCGTGTAATTACGAATTTTTGAAAACATTTATTTGATGCTTTTATCTACATTTTTTAAATTTCTTATTTTTATAATTTTTTGAAGACTTTTATTCTTTTATTTTATATTTCGTCAATTTAATTTTGTACGAAATATTCCTATTTTAAAATCGTTCTTCTATTTAATAAAAGTTTTCTTCTTTTGATATATTTTTGCAATTTTCAAAAATTTTATTCATTCTTTTTTTCTTTAATTCTTTCTAAAAGAATTCTCAAATTAAAAAAATTTTTTCATTATTTTCTTACTTACTTTTTTAGTTTAAAATAAATATCCGTGAATAGTTTAATTTTTTGAAAATATTTTCTACTTTTTTATATATTTTTACATCTGTCAGTGTTTCATTCTTGTGTTTTTTCTTTAATTTTTTCTTCATTTCATTAATAATGTCAATGACATTTTTTATTTAAAAGAATTTTCTCATTTTTTTAATAGACTGTTTCCTTATATTTTTACGCTCTTGTTTTTTCCTGCTTTTACCTAATTTTCTTAATTTTTCGATCATGTGAATTTGAAGATATTTTTTTGAAATTTTCTAATTTATTCGACATATTTTATTTGATTTTGATTAAAAGTTTTATTCTTCATTATTACTTATTAAAAGTTCTCACTTTAAAAAATCAACTACTTACAAATAAACATTTGGAGATTTTACATACTGATTATATTTTAAAACAATCAATTTTTGATTTAAATAAAAAAATCCAATTGAAATTTAAAAAAAACGTATTTTTTTTTTTATTTTTAAAAAAAAATCATGATTTTTATCAGCCTTGATTAAAAATCTATAACAACAAAAATTGAGCGATTTTTACAACTTAATATAAATTAAGTAATAACTTGATTTTAAATTAATATTAATTAAAATATTAATTTATATTTTATTAATTAGAAGAAAAAAAATTTAATTTTTTTTTCTCTTTTAAAAGTATCTTCTTTAATTGATTTTTTTTATATTATTATATTTATTTATTTAAGAAAAATTTTTTATCCAACTATAACAAATTTATCCTTCAAAATTTAAAAACAATATTTGATAGGTGTGGGATTTCCTTTTGTTCTTATTTTTAAAAATTAAAAACTAAACTGTGTGCTAATTTAATATATTAATACCTTAATTAATTTTTAAGCCGACTTTTAAAAATTTGTAAAAATCATACGTTTAGAATATTATATAGAATATTTTTAATGCTGTTATTATTATTATTATTATTGTTTCTTCTTATTTATTTTATTTTATAATTTAGTAATTTTGCACAGTTAATTTCTATATAATATTCTATACGTATGATTTTTTGAAATTTTTAAAAGTCGGCTTAAAAATTAAAATTAATTAATTTAAAATCCAGTTATAACTTAACTTAAATTAAGTTGTAAAAATCGCTCCACTTTTGTTGTTACAGATTTTTAATCAAAGCTGATAAAAATTATGATTTTTTTTAAAAAAAATTTTAAAAAAATTTTTAAAAAAATACGTTTTTTTTTAAATTTAAATCGGATTTCTTTTATTTAAACCAAAAATTGATTGTTTTAAAATTTAATCAGTATAAAAAATCTCAAATGTTCATTTGCAAGTAGTTTATTTTATAAACTGAGAACTTTTAATATGAAATAATGAAGAATAAAACATTTAATCAAAATCAAATAAAATGTGTCAAATAAATGAGAAAATTTCAAACAAATATCTTTAAATTTTATGATCGCAAAATTAAGAAAGTTAGGTAAAAGCAGGAAAAATACAAGAACGTAAAAGTATAAGAAAACAGTATATTAAAAAAATAAGAAAATTTTTTTAAATAAAAAATGTCATTGACATTATTAAAGAAATGAAGAAAAAATTAAAGAAACAACACAAGAATGAAACACTGACAGATGAAAAAATGTAAACAAAAAGTAGAAAATTTTTTCAAGAAATTAAACTATTTACGGATATTTATTTTAAATTAAGAAAGTAAATAAGATGATAATTTAAATTGTTTTTAAATTTAAGAATTCTTTTAGAAGGAATTAAAGAAAAAAAGAATGAATAAAATTTTTGAAAATTGCAAAAAATTATGCAAAGTTTAATATATATTGTTAATTATTTTATATTTGGTTATGGAATTTTAAGAAAAATGGTCTGGAAAACCTGGAAAAGTCGTGGAATTTTCAACTTTTGAAAACGTAGCAATCCTGATTAAATAATTTTCATATAGACAGAAGAAAATTAAAGAAAATTCTAAAATAAATAATTAAAAAATATCAAAAGTAAAAGAAAAGAAAAATTCTAATTTTGTAAAAATAAGAAATTATAGAAATGAAAATTAAACATTTTCAAAACAGTGAAATCTTTTAGAAATCCTGTAAGAATTAAAAAAAGGATTATTGTGTTTATGGAAAATAATTAATATTATTCATAATTATTATGCATTTAAATTTGAATCAATTAAAAAGTTCGAACAAATTGGAAACTGATTTATTTTATTTTTAGAAATTTAATAAGTATTTAAAATACTTTTGAGAAATTATAAAAAATTAATTTGTGAATAACTTTTAAGATGAAAACTTTTAATATTATTTAAGCTATTTTACACAATTTTACATATTATTTAATTACATTTATTATGTGGTTACACATTTATTTAATTATTACAACTAAATTTATTCAAATATTAATTAAATAAATAATAATTAATTCGACGTTTTAAATTTCGAGTTTGAATTTTGCGCCGTTAGCGCTCAGCTTAGGTTAGAATCCTCCGTTTCAAGCAGAAAACGAAAATTCATCACACCGACAGGCAACCGCGGCAATAAGCTTTGCATGTGTTCGGCGGAGCTAGGCGCCGTGGTGGGAGGCATAAACCTCCTCCCGCTGGCAACTCTGCAGCACGTGAATTTGGAACAACGAACGTGTACATTTTCATGCACGCACAATAAAATCTGATACAAGAACATGTGCATGAACGTGCAAATGTTCATGCACATAATTTTCCACACTTTAAATATTATTAACAAATGTTACTTGTTTTATAGCGGTCCTCTACCTTTTATAACCATTAAAATCTACTGCGCAGCCTTCACTCCCATAGATAACTAATGCGCAACGTTTAAAGTTTAACAAATAATTATCCATTTTCGTGTACAGATTCATGTGCATGTTCGTGTGTATGTTCATGCACATGAAATTATTTGCCTTAAGAAGCGTTCATAAACATGTGCGTGTTCCTTTGCACGTTCGTTGTTCCAAATTCATGTGTTGACCATTCGCAAGTTCATGCACAAAGCAAGTCAATGCACCTGTGCATGATTTTATCCAGAATCATGTACAAGTTCAGTAAATGATCTTGTACACGGATTCACAACCGGGCAGTGTAAAAAAGACCAATGTTAAATTACAATCGGGATGTAATTTTAATTTTGTACGGTTTGTAATTGGTTACTTTACTGCCTGAATGTTTTTTTTACAAACAAGAGTCTTTTTGTTTACTTCTTGGTTAAATTTTTTTATGTGATGTTTTTTTGAATTGTTATTTCACGAACAAATTTATATAAATATAATTTTGATGATCATTTAGAATAATTTTCTAATGTAACCGAAAATGTGCCCGAACCCTGCCCTTAAATCGATTTTCTATTTTTTAAAGTTTATAATTCAGGAAAGTTTTTAAAAGAATGTTGTTGGTTTCTTTAATTTTTTTTGGTTTAAAAAAATCAATAAATAATAAAAGAAAATTAATATATTTATTACTGAAATTAGTTATATATTATTTAAGGTTCTTAGTTAGTTTTAATATTATGTGAAGAAAAATTAAAAATATATATTTTTTATGCGTGAGAGTAGAGGTTATGTTACCAACAGTTCGTAAATTTACATTCTGGCCGTAAATTTACTTACAGGTTAGCATTTCAACAAACTGCCGAACAGTCAAATTTATTAAAAATTTATTATAATAATAATTTTAAAAAGATTTTTAGAATGACATGATACAAAAATCAAGATGAAAGAAATTTAAAAGTTGAAAACTTAAAAAAAGGTCAAAATTAAGACAAAAAAAATAATTTATACAAATATTTTTGTAATTGACAGTTAGGTTATTGTTAATAGTAAATTAATTAGTTACTAATATTTATTTTTAATTATTAATTACATAAACATATTTAGGCTCAAATAGTTATAAATTAATAAAATAACAAATATTGAAGAAATTTGATAACGCTTAAATTAAATAACAAATAATTTTTGTTTAAAAAATATTTTTTATTTTTTCAAAGAACACAAGTTTTTCATATAACATGAATATTAATGTTTATTAAATCAATCAATGAAAATTAAAATCACATTTGATTAAATCATGAGAATTTCATAACCATTTAATAATTTTGAGAACGAAAGTTTTTCACGGCTTTCTACATTACCGGCCAGTAGCATGTGGCCATCTGTTTTCAGTTATTCAGATTAATCAATTTTTCTTTGATCTAAGGGCCAGTTGATCCACCTCTGGATAAGTTCCAAATAAACTTATCGCATGTTATTTCTTATGACTATCTTACAGTTAAAGTTAATTAGGAATTGGATCAACTGATATAGAAATTACAACATACATCACTATTGTTGCACAATTTTTTTCTTAGATTTTTCATGAGTCTAAAGTGAGTATAAAAAAATGCAAAAAATGTATAAATTAGCGAGAAAAATATGTTTTAAAATTATAATAAATTAATAATTAATTTTATTAAAGTTTTTGCAAAAATCTTTTATAAATCTTTTTCATTATAATTTTGAAAAATATTTTTCACAATAATTAAATTATTTAAATAAATTTGTTGCATTTTTTTGTACTCACTTAAGACGCAGGAAAAATCTAAGAAAAAAAACCGTGCAACAGTAGTGATGTATTTTTTAATTTTTATAAAAAATTATCTTTAAAATAACACCAAGAACATAAAGAGATCTTTATTATTTTAAAAGTTATTAAAAATTGAAAATTACGTTGTAATTTACATTTTTTTTACAACAAATTTTTTTAGAGTCGACAAAAGGACTTAATCTTGAGCTCCTTTTTTCAGAATTTAGTTAGTTTTCAACCAATTACAGAGAAAAAATTTTATTTTAGAACTAGATCGAAGAAAAATTAATTAATCTGAATCACTCAAAACAGGTAGCCACATACTACTGGCCGGTATTGTATTTTCTAAAGATAATTGTTGTTTTCCAATATTAAATAAATGATGTCTTCTAAAACAGAAACAATTGTAATGCTAATTTTATAAAATTATTATTATTATATTCAATTATAATCTTTAAGCTGTGGGTAACATTATTATTTTAAAAAATTAAAACATTTCAGATATATGGATTCTATACTTACAAACAAAAAATTAATTTGTAATAATTGAGAAATGACAAAAATAATTGATAACTTTAAAAAAATTAAAAATTTGAAGAAAATACTTGAAAACTTGACAAAACAATTGAAATATTGACATAAATAATTCAAAACTGGTGTAAAAATTAAAAAATTATAGACAATAATTGTAAAGTTAAAAAAAGTATTATGAGTTTAAGGAAAATTATTGAAAGTTGAAGAAATTAATTGAAGTTTCAAGACAATCATTAAAATTTGAAGAGAATAATTCAAAAATGGCACAAAATTCAAATATGAAAAAAAATAATTAAAAATTGAAGAAAATAATTGAAAAAAGTGTAAAAAGATTAATAAATTCGTGACAATATAATAAAAATAATGTTGAAAATAATTAAAAACAGGTGTAAGACATTTAAAACTTCATGATAATAAAAAAAATTGAATAAAATAATTGCAATTTGTAAAAAATAGTTCTAAATTGGCAAAAATAACAAAAATATGACAAAAATAATTTGAAAATGACAAAAATACTTGATTAATGACAAAAGTAATTGAAATTTAAAGAAAATAATTGAAAAATAACGAAAGTCAATTGAACTTGTGTAGAAAATTTAAATATTACTAACAATAATTTGAAGATTGAAGAACACAATTGAAATTTAAAAAAAATAAATGAAAAGTTTCAAAAATAATTAATATTAATTATTATATTAATTATATTAATTACGACTATTTCTCTCATGAGTATGATAGTCTAAGACGTCAGTTCTGCATTCCCAAAGTCGAGTCAAGATTTCTCTACTCAGATTGTATTTTTCTGTTTAACCCATTAAGGACCAAATGTACAAAATTTGTCCATGAAGTTTGACACGTTATCTAGAAGGTAAAACGTACAGAGAAAAATTTGGCAATAGTTATTTTTTATAGTTTAAGAACCGCTCTTTCAAAATCCGTATTAAAAATTAACATATAATTATGAATAAACAAATGACAGGCAGTTTTTGAATAAAAAACACGATTTTTTGTGTTTTTTTTCTTCAATTATGAATTTTTTTTATCCTTTATCGTAGAGAAAGATCTTTAAGTGCTACATATATCGTGACAAAAATGTCCAAGCTATATGATAGGGGTATTGACGAATTTAAATTTCCAGATGGCTGACCCAAAATGGCGACTGAATTAGATTTTTCTTTACGAATTCATGGTAGGTTGTACGAAATCCTGGAATCGTTAAGGCTTTTCATAACATTGACTATATAAGGGTTTTCAAGGTTGCTGATAACAAATGTGAAATCGAATTTCAAAATTTCAAAATGGCGGATCCAATATGGCGGATGATTTTTTTTAAAAATGAACTAATTGGCTTGAAAGTTGTTACTCAGGGGTTTTTGGGATCGCTGATTATAAATCTGATATCAATTTTACAAAATTCAAAATGGCGGATCAAAGATGGCGGACTATTTTGTTTAAAAATGATCATATTGGCTTGAAACTTGTTACTCAGGGGTTTTTGGGGTCGCTGATTATGAATCTGATATTAATTTTTCAAAATTCAAAATGGCGGATCCAATATGGCAAACGATTTTTTTGTAAATTATCATATTGGCTTGAAACTTGTTACTTAATGGTTTTTTGGGGTCGTTGATTATGAATCTAATATCAATTTTTCAAAATTCAAAATGGCGGATCCAATATGGCGGGCTATTTTTTTTTAAATGATCATATTGGCTTGAAACTTGTTACTCAGGGGTTTTTGGGGTCGCTGATTATGAATCTATTATCAATTTTTCAAAATTCAAAATGGCGGACCCAATATGGCGGACGATTTTTTTTGTAAATTATCATATTGGCTCGAAACTTGTTACTTAAAGGTTTTTGGGGTCGCAAATTGCGAATCTATAGTCGAATTTCTGAAATTCAAAATAGTGGGTCCAATATGGCGGACGATTTTTAAAAAAATGATCCAACTTGCTTGAAACTTGTTACTCAGAGGTTTTTTTTGAGTAAGACATCTTTTAAAATTCGAAATAGCGTATTTATTATAATTAGAAAACACATTGGCCATTGCGATAACTTCTTCCCTTTGTTTCTCCTTCGGGTATCGTTTTGAATATACTCCAGCACATGTTGAAAGTAAGGTCTCCTTTCGAATTGAGAAGGATTATTATGGAATTTATGCCAATATTCTTTATGTGTTTCACTTTAAATGTTGTCCTAGTAGCATTTACTTTTAAAATAATTTTTTCTTTTACGCGGTCTTTTCTCACGACGCCAATTACTTTCAGGCCAATTTTCATCAAGTGAACAAGCCAGTTGAACTTGTAAAATAGTTATCAAAGTATACAAATGTCACTTTTTTGGTACAAATGGATTCAGCTTTACTTTAGTTGTAGGAAAGTAATTTTTCTGTCAAATTAAAAAGTACGCGGCTTTTCAAAGGACATTTATTATTTATACCTTATTTATAATAAATTTTGTCTAACTGGTTTATTACGAATACATTTTTTAAAGCATAATCAGCTCTTTTGAAACATTTCGAAGCTCTTTTAAGTTCTAAAAAACAAGCTGTTGACATTAATTATCTGACAACTGGAGTTCTAAAATTCATTCATTTTTTCACATGTATGGCTAGTGAATGGGGTGTAAATTATTATGCCGATAAACATATTAAGCAGAAGTAATGAGATTTGTAAGTTAATTTCAGAATATGCATCTACAATGAACTGTTTCATTGAATAATGAAAACATTTCAAAAATTTCAAAATTGTCAGAGTGTACTAGTTTAGTTTTTTTATTCGTTATTTATATTTAGCGACCCCAAAAACCTTTAAGTAACATTTTTCAAGCCAATATAATAATTTTAAAAAAATCGACCGCCATATTGGGTCCGCCATTTTGAATTTTGAAAAATTGATAATAGATTCATTATCCAGTGACCCCAAAAATCTTAGAGTAACAAGTTTCAAGCCAATATGATCATTTGAAAAAAATAGTCTGCCATATTGGATCCGCCATTTTGAATTTTGAAAAATTGATATCAGATTCATAATCAACGACCCCAAAAATCCCTGAGTGACAAGTTTCAAGCCAATATGATCATTTAAAAAAAATAGTCAGCCATATTTGATCTGTCATTTTGAATTTTGAAAAATTAATATCAGATTCATAATCAGCGACCCCAAAAACCCCTGAGTAACAAGTTTCAAGTCAATATGATCATTTTTAAAAAAACAGTCCGCCATATTGGATCTGCCATTTTGAATTTTAAAAAATTGATATCAGATTCATAATCAACGACCCCAAAAATCCCTGAGTGACAAGTTTCAAGCCAATATGATCATTTTTAAAAAAATAGTCCGCCATATTGGATCTGCCATTTTGAATTTTGAAAAATTAATATCAGATTCATAATCAGCGACCCCAAAAACCCCTGAGTAACAAGTTTTAAGCCAATTAACAGGCTGAATAGAGAGGCTAACTACTTCTCAGAGGAATTAGACTTTTTTAACGGCGCGGCGGACTCAACGGATTAGTGATGCATTCGAGAATCGGTCCTTTCATTTAAAAAAAAAGATACAAATAGTATCTTCATTTGTTTTCAATGTATTTTTCACGAGATTCTCGTTTTTTTCGAGCGATAGCTCGCTCGAATGCAACACTACAACGGATTCATCTCCACTCTGAGAAATCTTTTTTCTTTTAAATAAAATAACGAGGGAAACATTAATTAAAGCATGGCCATATTTATTTGTTTAATTGTATATGTGATATTAGTTTACGTTTTTTATTGTATTGTTTATATTTATATTTATTATTTTGTTTTTTTATGATTATATCGAATTGTAATGGGCCTCCCGCCCGTATATACTGAAATAAATATAATTGAAATTACAAGAAGATAATTAAACAATAACAAAAATAATTGTAACTTGAAAAAATAACACAGGCCGACAAAATTTCATTAACTGCATGTTGCCTGAAATGTCACAGCCGATTCTTATAGGATTTTGTCCGTAGAATACGAATTTAGCCTTGAAAATATTGGATTGGCTCTAGTTTTCGAGCAATTGAAGTTTTAATATGCAAAAAAACGCCTTTTCGGCATTATTTGAATGTCTGTAAAACAATAAACCACAACAGTAAATCTTCCTGCATAAGACCAAGTGCAAACTTAAACATTGCTCTTTGAGACCCAAAAACAAAAAAATTTAAGTATTGCATACTTTAACAGCATGTGATGGTGAATGACGTCACTGGTATAGGCAAAATTTGTTCGCAAACTTCCTCTTAATCAAAAACATACAACATATTTTTATACAGAACAATTTTCTTTTAATCGAATGTATTCAATAGTTTTTGAGGTCGCTGATTACGAATTCGACATCAGATTTAAAAAATTCAAAATGGCGGATCCAATATGGCGGACAAAAAATTATAAATCTGCCGGATTTAATTGAAACATGTTACCTTGGGGGTTTTCGGGGTTGATGAATACGAATCTGACATTAGATTTTTGAAATTCAAAATGGCGGATTTAATATGTCGTACAAAAATTTAAAATCAGCCGGATTTAATTGAAACATGTTAATTGGGGGTTTTTGTGGTCGCTAAATACGAATCTGACAGATTTATAAAATTCAAAATGGAGAATCCAATATGTCGGACAAAGAATTAAAAATCTGCCGGGTTTAATTGAAACATGTTACTGGGGGGTTTTCGGGGTTGATGAATACGAATCTGACATTAGATTTTTGAAATTCAAAATGGCGGATCCAATATGTCGGACAAAAATTTAAAATCTGCCGGATTTAATTGAAACATGTTAATTGGGGGTTTTTGTGGTCGTTGAATGCGAATTTGACAATAAATTTTTAAAATTAAAAATAGCGGATCTGATATGTCGGACAAAAAATTAAAAATCTGTCAGATCCAGTAGGAACATGTTACATGTGGGTTTTTGGGGTCGTTGAATACGAATCTGACAGATTTATAAATTTCAAAATGGAGGATCCAATATGTCGGACTGAAAATAAAAAATCTGCCATATTTACTTGAAACACATTACTCCTGAGTTTTCAAGGTCGCTAAATGCGAATCTGACATTAGATTTTTAAAATTCAAAATGGCGGATCCAATATGTCGGACAAAAATTTAAAATCTGCCGGATTTAATTGAAACATGTTAATTGGAAGTTTTTGTGGTCGTTGAATGCGAATTTGACAATAAATTTTTAAAATTAAAAATAGCGGATCCAATATGTCGGACTGAAAATAAAAAATCTGCCATATTTACTTGAAACACATTACTCCTGAGTTTTCAAGGTCGCTAAATGCGAATCTGACATTAGATTTTTGAAATTCAAAATGGCGGATCCAATATGTCGGACAAAAATTTAAAATCTGCCGGATTTAATTGAAACATGTTAATTAGGGGGTTTTGTGGTCGTTGAATGCGAATTTGACAATAAATTTTTAAAATTAAAAATAGCGGATCTAATATGTCGGACAAAAAATTAAAAATCTGTCAGATCCAGTAGGAAAATGTTACTTGTGGGTTTTTGGGGTCGCTGAATACGAATCTTACAGATTTATAAAATTCAAAATGGAGGATCCAATATGTCGGACTGAAAATAAAAAATCTGCCATATTTACTTGAAACACATTACTCCTGAGTTTTCAAGGTCGCTAAATGCGAATCTGACATTAGATTTTTGAAATTCAAAATGGCGGATCCAATATGACGGACAAAAATTTAAAATCTGCCGGATTTAATTGAAACATGTTAATTGGGGGTTTTTGTGGTCGTTGAATGCGAATTTAACAATAAATTTTTAAAATTAAAAATAGAGGATCTAATATGTCGGACAAAAAATTAAAAATCTGTCAGATCCAGTAGGAACATGTTACTTGTGGGTTTTTGGGGTCGCTGAATACGAATCTGACACATTTATAAATTTCAAAATGGAGGATCCAATATGTCGGACTGAAAATAAAAAATCTGCCATATTTACTTGAAACACATTACTCCTGAGTTTTCGAGGTCGCTAAATGCGAATCTGACATTAGATTTTTGAAATTCAAAATGGCGGATCCAATATGTCGGACAAAAATTTAAAATCTGCCGGATTTAATTGAAACATGTTAATTGGGGGTTTTTGTGGTCGTTGAATGCGAATTTGACAATACATTTTTAAAATTAAAAATAGCGGATCTAATATGTCGGACAAAAAATTAAAAATCTGTCAGATCCAGTAGGAAAATGTTACTTGTGGGTTTTTGGGGTCGCTGAATACGAATCTGACAGATTTATAAAATTCAAAATGGAGGATCCAATATGTCGGACTGAATATAAAAAATCTGCCATATTTACTTGAAACACATTACTCCTGAGTTTTCAAGGTCGCTAAATGCGAATCTGACATTAGATTTTTGAAATTCAAAATGGCGGATCCAATATGTCGGACAAAAATTTAAAATCTGCCGGATTTAATTGAAACATGTTAATTGGGGGTTTTTGTGGTCGTTGAATGCGAATTCGACAATACATTTTTAAAATTAAAAATAGCGGATCTAATATGTCGGACAAAAAATTAAAAATCTGTCAGATCCAGTAGGAAAATGTTACTTGTGGGTTTTTGGGGTCGCTGAATACGAATCTGACAGATTTATAAAATTGAAAATGGAGGATCCAATATGTCGGACTGAAAATAAAAAATCTGCCATATTTACTTGAAACACATTACTCCTGAGTTTTCGAGGTCGCTAAATGCGAATCTGACATTAGTTTTTTAAAATTCAAAATGGCGGATCCAATATGGCTGACAAAGGATTAAAAATCTGCCGGATTTAATTGAAACATGTTACTTGGGGTACTTTACTGGACGGGTAAAATCATTTTATCTAACCTTAAAATGTCGGGTAACGACAATTTTGACTTACCTTTGTTGGTTGGGTCTGGAAATTTTTATCTCTCCTTCACTGGACGGGTGAAAGTAATTTTATCTTACCTTAAATGGTCGGGCAACAATAACTTTATCTTAACTTTCTTGGTTGGGTAAAGACATTTTTATTTCTCCTTTACTGGACGGGTGAACGACATATTGTATCTGCCATTTTGAATTTTGAAAACTTGATCACACATTCGTAATCTGTATTCGCAAAACCTCCAAATACAAAGTTTCATTAAGATGTGAATTTTTTTAAAAAATTTTTCCGCCATATTAGGTTTGCCATTTGGGTTTTGAAAATCTTAGAACAGATTTACAATCAGCGGTCTCAAAAACCCCTATATACCATGTTTCATAAAAATGTAAATTTAAAAATAAATTGTCGCCCATTTTGGATCCGCCATTTTGAATTTAAAAATTTTGATAACCGATTTGTAAGCATCGACCCTAGAAATCCCCAGATACAAATTTTTACGTAAATTGGTTTACATGATCAAAAGTTATGTTGTTTTAATCACTTTTTTGGGACTAGGTACATCACATTGGATATTAAAGGTTTTGTATAATACTTAGGTTTTTGTTTTTGGGTCTAAAAGAGTAATGTTTGAGCCAACATTTTGTCCAATGCTGACAGATTTATTGTTTGGCTTTATTGTTTTACGTACACTCAAAAAATACCAAAAATGCGTGTTTTTACACATTTAAACCAAAATTGCTTGAAAACTAGAGCCAATCCAAAAATTTCAAGGTCAAATTTGGATTCTACGGACAAAATCCTATAAGAATTAGCTTCCATTGATTGGGCAACAAAATTTTGTCGGCCTGTGTAATTGATAACTGGTGCATAATAGTATATTATGCTATAAGGGAGATATAAGCGCCTTTATTCTTGAGTGTGATGTTTGTAGCACGAAAGAAGAAAAGCATGTCTCCCACCTTGCATACGATATTTTATGTGACGAAGGCATAATATCACTAAACTAAAAGAATAGATATTTCTATTTCTAAGTATTTTTAAAATCTAGAAAACAATCACAAGAACGGAAAATTCCCTGTTTGCGTACGCGTAACACACGTTTTTTCTATTCAGTCTTGAGTCAAAAGCGAGATGTCAATTTGAAGACTTATATCACTGTCAAACCTTTAGAGAAACTATGGGCGCAGCGGAGCGTTCGGGGGGTTACCCCCCCCCCCCCCGATGAGGTCCAGGAGTGAAACCCCGGCAGGGGGTTCGGGGGGCAGAGCCCCCCGCAACAAGAAAACCGACACTACAGATTTAATATATATAATTTTCAATTGTAAATATTTTGAGGTTAGTTTATTATTAAAATAGTTATTAAGCTGAGTTTTTCCCGCAACTGTTGTAGAAAATATTTAATTTTTAATCAAGCACAAAATTCTCATGTTAAATATGAAAATATTGTAAATTATAAAATATGATATGACTAAACGAAATTTAAACATTCTTTTTATTCAAATTATCGTTTTCTTTATTGTTTTATCAACAAATTACAAAATTATAAACATTTTTTAAACATTTTAAATACTATGTTTTAATCTACAAATTAGAAAAATATACCATTTTTTAACGTTATAAGATAATACAAAGATCTTAAGAAAAAATTCACAGACATTTTGCAGTCTTTTCGGTTCTTGTTATTTATAAAAATTTATATTTCTAAATAAGTAGTTAGTTTGATTTAAGTCGGTTGTCTGGCTGGTCGTTTCAAAATGTTTTTAATTTATTTGACGTCGTACACAATTTTATTTAATATATTCTAATTGTTTGACAAGTTAAAAAATGTTTGAATTTTAACGAATTTAGGTAATTTTGTTTTTTATACGCTATTTAACCAGTTTATATGTTATGTGTTTAATTATTATTTAAAAAAGTTTCTGAAGTGATTATTAATTTTTTGTATATTTTTTTATAATAAAAACAGCCTGATGAGGCCAACGAACCTTTGTTGGTGAAACGTCGCTGAATGACATAATTAAAATTGTGTTAACATTTACCTTCCCGAATCATATAAATTTTCTGGTTCAACAAAATTATATTAATTATATCTTTAACGACAGTAAAAAAAATTTAAATAGCGATTCTATTAAAGAATTAATTTTCTTTAAAGTTCATGGTAATGTTGCAATTTGAAAAACTGAAGTTGTTCTTTTTAGTTAAAGAATTATCATCTTTGGATGATGATGCACTTTGGTTAATGAGATCTATTTCTTTGCGTTTCGCCGGGTTCGTTGAGGCTTTTTCCTGAGACTTGTCAATGGGTAAATTTATTGCAGATGCAATTAAATTCCCTATTTTAGCTTTATTTTGTAAAGAGTCCTCTATGTACCCTTCAGCTATACAGCATCTGACTTCCAGCCTCCGTGGCGTTTGAGCGTAATTATATTAGCTCCAGAGTCTGCGACCATTGTCGCAGATGTTTTCCGGAAACTATGCCTTGTGTATAATTATTCCAATTTTTACAAGTTCATCGCATCTGCAAGCGCCACAAATGCCGAAAATAAGTGCAACCTGTAAAGAAATGTAAATCGTGTAATTTATATTGTTTTATATATTTATAAATAGAAATAATAAATAGAATTGTCGAATTTTCATGCTTTTATAGAAATTAAAAGTAAAAATAATTATAGTAATAATATAATTATATATTGACTATTGAAATTTATGAATGTTTATTTCTTATTTAGTAATATTTAGTGGTAAAAAGTGAGAAAAAAATCAGAGAATTAAAAAAATTAAACAAGAAAGAGAATAATGTATTTCAACTGTGTGTGTTGAATTTATATGCATGAATTTATTGGTTAACTTGGAAATTTACCTTAGTGGCTAAAGGACTTGGTTATTGGATGTTGGAGTGCGCGGATGCGTGTGTTGTGTGTGTTACCGAAATATTGAAATTGTTACGGTTAAATTAATTAAAGTGAGGGTTTTATAGGAAATAAAGCTGTAATTAAGTGTTAGGAATCGAAATATATATGAAAAGTGACTAGAAACTGTAAACTAAACATAATATATGTGAAATTGTGTAGGCGCGAGAATTGAGGTTAGGTTTGATTAGTAAAAGTGTCGTGGGGTCAGGATGGGTGATCGAAGTGGCAGTTTATCGAGGAGTACAGGGGCAACAAATAGTAGAGCTCCCAAGGGAAATAGGCTTGATAAGGAAAAGAAAGATGAGAAAGGGCAATTAAAACTGAATGTGTCAAAGAAGGTTAGTTTTACCGACGATGGAAGTGGGGGGAAAAAGAAAGAGATAGATGAATGGAAAGAGGAATTGAACTCTTTTAAAAATCTTATGGTCGAGGAAGTGAAAAAGATAAGACAAGAAAAAGTTGAAATTGAAAAATTGAAAATTGATATTAATGCAAAGGAAACAGCGATTAACGAAAGATTAGAAAAGATGGAGAGAGAGATAGAAGATTGGAAAAAAAAGGAAAGAGAAAGAAATGATTGGTGGGTAGAATTTCAGCGGGAACGGGTAGAATGTGACAAAGAAGAGACGGAAGATGGAGCCACCGGCTCAGTTAGAAGCTTTTCGAGTGTTATGACAGGTATGAGCAGGGCAAGTGGATTTTCAGAAAGAGAAGTCTGGGGAATGAAAAAAATGTTAAAGGAAAAAGATAGGCAGGACAGAAGTAACAATATAGTAATCAAAGGGGCTGATGTAGCTGGTAAAGACTATAAGAGTTGGGCAAAAGATTTTTTTGCTGAAAAATTACAAATTGAAGTAGAAATTGAAAACTTTAGGAAAAGTGCAAATGTGTTAGTGATGAAACTTGCAAATGGTGAAATGAAAAAAGAAATTATAAAGAAGAAAAATAAATTGGTTGGAACAAAAATCTTTATTGAAAATGATTTATCGTATGAGGATAGAAAGAAACAGGAGGAAATTTCAAGATGGGTCAAAAACAAAAAAGAACAAGGATGGAATATAAAGGCAGGACAAGGAAGAATCTTATTCAAAGGTCAATGGATCAGGTGGGAGGAAAAAGATGAAGTTGAAAAAGAAATGATTAAATCGGATCAAGAGAGGGAACGTCAATTTCAAGGACAGGATTTCCATCAGCCCAGAAACTATTAGTAAACAACAAAAAAAAGTGTGATGTACATAAAGGTAGGAAAAACATCAATGAAAAGTCATTATTGTTTTGGAACGTGGCAGGCGTGGGAAACAAAGATAGAGAATTCTGGAACTATATTGAAAAACATGATTTCGTTGGGTTGACTGAAACATGGCTGGAAGAAAAAGGGATGGAATTTTTAGAAAAGAGACTGTCAAAGGAATTTAAGTGGGAAATATACCCAGCTGTAAGAAATAAATCCAAAGGTAGAGCTATGGGGGGGGGGGGTTTATAATAGGTGTTAAAAAAGATTGGTGGACAGATGAAAGCATGATAATAAAGGAAGGAAATTCAAACATTGTTGAAACGACAATTACAAATAAGGAAGGAAAAACAACTATCTGGACTGTTTATAACAGAGAAGATATCAGAGAAATAATTGATAAAATAGAAGAGCTGGAAGAATTTGAGGGGAAAATCATTATCGGAGGTGATTTTAATATTAGAGTGGGAGAACTGGGCAAATTTCACGGGGTAAATAGGGACGAGATAGAATACACAAGATGCAGCAAAGATAAAACTATTGGTAACAATGGAAGAAATCTAGTGAATGCAATAGAAGACAAAGGTTGGATTATATTAAATGGATGTACAAGTGGGGATGAAGAGGGAGAATTTACCTTTATGGGTGCTAAGGGTAGCACAGTAATTGATTTGGGTATAGTTAATGATGCAACGTGGCAGGATGTTATTACCTTTAAGGTAGAGGACAGAGTTGACTCGGATCATGCGCCAATATGTGTTAGGATGATTTGTAAAAAGATTGCGCAAAATATCGAATCTGGAAATAAGGAAAGTGAAGTTATAACAATTTACAAGTGGGGAGAAGATGACATAGCGGCTTTTAGGGAAGGTACTACTAGTTTGGACTTTGATTGGAGTGGGGATGACAGTGTGGAGGTTATGTGGAACAAAATGAAAGAAACTGTAACGAAAAATGTGGTAAAGAAGGAAATTACATTAAAAGTTTGGAAGATTGGTATGTCAAAGTGGTGGGATAAGGAGTGTAGAAAGAAAAAAAGATCAGCTAAAAAAATGTTAAATAAGTGGAAAAAGGGAAAAATAAATAAAGAAAAGTACATTAACGAAAGAAGAGACTGGCGAAAACTGTGTAAGGCGAAACAAGAGGAACTAAAAAAAAAGAGGAAGAGGAATTGATAAATATAAAAAATGAAAACGAAGTATGGAAATTTTTAAATAAACACCAGAAAAAAAAGAACAACGTGGAGAACTGCATTAACGAAGAAGATTGGATTATACATTTCAGAGAACTATTGGAGGGATCTCAAGTTAGGAAAGTTGGGATTAACAGAGTAGTGGGAAGGGATGAAGGTAATGAAGATAGTATTAGTAAAGAGGAAGTGAAAAAAATACTAAAAGAATTGAAAAAGAAAAAGGCGGCAGGGATTGATCAGATTCCATATGAGGCTTGGATATATGGTGGAGAAGACCTAATAGAGCTACTACTAGCTGTAATTAAAAAAGTGTGGGATGGAGAAGGATTACCTGAAGACTGGAGAGTGGCAATAATTACGACAATTTATAAAAAAGGGAATATTAATGACACGAGGAATTATAGGGGGTTATCATTACTATCTACGGCTTATAAAATTTATACACAAATTATTAAGAAAAGGTTGGAAGCTGAAGTAGAGGAAAAGAAGATACTTCCAGACTGCCAAGCAGGATTTAGAAGAAATAGATCAACAATGGATAATGTATATATTCTAAGTCATGTTACACAGATAGCTAAAATAAGGAAGGAGAAAATTTATGCTATGTTTATCGATTTAAAAAAGGCATTTGACACAGTGGATAGAATAATGTTATGGAAAATCATGGAAGAGGAAAATATAAGCAGTTACATAATTGAGAGGATTAAGGAATTATATCATGAAACTCGAGTTAAAATCAAGGTTAAGGGAAAGCTAACGGAGGAATTTTGGACCACAAAAGGTGTAAGGCAGGGATGTGTGTTAAGCCCTATTCTTTTTTGCATTTATATAGCTAAAATGGAAGAAACTTTTAAAAAAAGGGGGATTGGAGGAATTAAAATAGGGAAAAAAAGGATATGGACACTGGCTTTCGCTGACGACATTGTTCTTCTGGCTACAAGTAGGGAGGCAATGCTTGACATGATGGGGACACTGAGAAAATTTCTTAGGGAAAGAAAATTAATTTTAAGTGTGGAAAAAACTAAAATGATGATTTTTAACAAAGGTAGGAATTGCAAGAAAGAAGTTTGGAAATGGGAAGGGGAAGAAATTGAAGAAGTAAAAATGTTTAAATATTTAGGTTTTACATTTAATAATGAAGGGAATTATAAAGATCACATTAAGGAATTAAAGAAGAAGGGTATAGCGGCTATGAAAAGAACATGGGGTATAGGTGAAAATAAATTTAATGGGAATTTTGAAAGAAGGAAAATGCTATTTACCTATTTAGTAAAAAGTGTTTGTTCATATGGGGCTGAAATATTTGGTTGGGAAGAGAAAAAGAAACTAGAGAAGATCCAAGTTGATTATTTTAGATGGATTTTAAGATTGGATATACAAACTCCAAGATATATGAATTATAAAGAAATCGAAACGTGGAAGATGAAAATTGATTGGGCTGCAAGGGCAATAAAATTCGAAGAAAAAGTGGTAAATCAAGAAAATGAAAGGCTAATTAAGTTATGTTGGTTGGAAAAGAAGGAGACAGGGAGACTGGATATGTACTCAAAAGAAAGGATGAAATATTACAATAGTATAGGATGGAGCACTTTAGAGGCTGACGGGAAATTACTGGCAGGAGAGTGTGTACATAGAGAAACATTAAGGAGAGATAGAGATATAGAGAAACAAAATGTGATAAGGAAAATTAGGGAGTCAAAATATAACCCAAGGTATAAGGATTTGTTGAAAGATGAACTGCCTAAGTATTTAAAGGGGGGAAAAAAAGGATGGTCACAAAGCTTAATAGCGAGAATCAGATGTGGGAATGTAGAAAGAAATAACAGATATTGGATAAATGAAAATGAGAGAGGTTGTATATTGTGTAATAAAGGATGGAGTACGATGAATCATCTATTAAAGGAATGCATTGGTGCAAATAAATGGGTGAAAGATGTAGAGGTAGGCGACATAGATGTATTTAATATTGTAGACGTGGATGGCATGAACAGAAATGTATTGAAATTGATTTACAATATAGATAATGAGATAAAAAAGGCTGAGGTAGAAAAAAGAAAAAAAGGTTAAATTAAGCTGTTTGGTTAGTAATATACTGTAATAGTGTAAAAATGACTGTTGGGATGTTAGTAGATTTATAGCAAGTTTGGATGAATGTGTGGATAAGTTTTGTTTTTGTATTTTATGATGTAAACCAAGTCCGTTTCTGGGCCATAAGGCTGAAATAAATTAAATTATTACCTTAGTGGCTAAATATTCATCATTTGGTGCTTCACATAAAAACTTTTGGACTTCATCAGGATTAAAAACTTTAGATTTTTTACTCTGGAAGCCTTTAGAAGTACTTTTTAAGAAAGCAATCAGTTGATTATAGTTTTTAATGTTTATTTTCTCATGAAGATTAATCATATTCTTTAGCATTGAGTAGAATGCCCATAGACTCGATGCTTCATATTTTTTCGAAAGCTAATTAAAATACGCTAAAAGCACTGTTTCCGATTGCTAACAATGATGTGTCGCCATTTTACGAGTGAGAGATTCAGGAAACATTAGCAGCACCAGTGCTACCAATGTTAGCGAGCGAACTGTGTCCAGAAGTGAATTATTAGCCAATTATAGCCATGAGAGCGTATTTAATTCTTTGCGTGCAGCTGGTTATTATAAGATTATATTTCCTTAGGGTCATAAGTTGAAGTTTATTACCCGGCAAATGTCCCCGGTGTATAACGCACTACTTATATTTATCATCAGTACGTTAGTAAGACACCCATAATATCCCACACAGCACAATTCCTTGCCTGAAGTTTAAGCGAAGTTGGCACTGCAAACTTAGCAAGTTTGCATTTGACATTTATGAAAAGTTGACCTAACCAAGAAAATGTCCGCTTGTGCAGAAAGCTTGAAGGAACAACTTGCGGCAAGTATAACCTGGTTGGTAATTGAAAACTTTCCTCGCAAGTTTCAGGAAAGGTTCTAGAAAAGTTCGAATTGAAGGTAAAAATTTTTTTTTCTGTGGATTAAATGAATTTGTAAAACATCATTGTGACCCCAAGGGAGGTTTAAAAAAATCTATTGCGCAGCCCTAGCTATCATAGAAATCAACTGCGCAAGGCCTAAAGTTGAAATTTGCAGTGAAAGTTTCCAGCAAGTTTCAAACGTCAAACTTTCTGCACAAGCGGACATTTTGTTGGTTAGGTCAAGTTTTCATAAATGTCAAATGCAAACTTGCGAAGTTTGCAGTGCCAACTTCGTTCAAACTTCAGGCAAGGAATTGTGCTGTGTGGGATGCCTAAGTTACATAAAATTAAAAATTCTAAGACAGTACTTGAAAAATTGACCAAACAATTGCAGGGGCGGATGCATCGGGGGGCGATGGAGGCGATCGCCCCCCCCCCCTCAAAGCCTTCGATTATCCTATGAGAGAGAAAGAGCTAGCACTATATTGTTGTCTCTTTCCATCTCATATATTGCCTCATCCAAAACTCTCGTCTGGATCCGCCTTTGAACAATTAAAATTTAAAGAAACTGATTGAATAATTACATAAATAATTTAAAGCTGGTGTATAAATAAAAAATGTATAGAGAATAATGAAGTTTGAAGAAAATAATTGAAATTTGTTGAAATTAATTGAAAAAAATGTAGGTACAAATTTAATAAACTCACCAATAATAAAAATAATGAAAAAAATTATTGAAATTTGTAGAAAATAATTGAAAACTAATATAGTAAATTTAAACATTCATGGCAATAAAAAATACTGTATTTATTTCAAGTAACAATAATAATTACTATATTACATACTAATAGGTTGCATTTAATAATTTGAATAAAATAATAACTAAAGTTTTTAGAAAACAATTCTAAAATTTTAAAAATAATAGAATTCTGAAGAAAATTATTGAAAATTAACAAAAGTAGAATAAAAGCTGGCGTTGAAAATTTAAATATTCCTAGCAATAATTTAAAGATAGAAAAAAATAATTTAAATGTTTGTAAAATAATTGAAAAATGACAGAATTAAATGAAAACTTGTGTAATAAATTTAAATATTCATGACAAAATTTTAAAGACTGAAGAGAATAATTGATATTTAAAAAAATTAAATTCAGAATCGCAAAAATACTTCAAACTTGTCAATAATACTTTAGAGTTGACAAAAGTACGTTAAAAATTACAAAAATAATTGAAAAGAGGTGTAGAAAATTAGAAATTACGTATCTCTAAATTGTAATTAAATAATTAACGATGTAATTGGAATATGAACAAACTAATATATTTATAAAGTACATTTTTAATCAGGCACCTAATATCAGAAGACCCTCCCACCCACCCCGCAGTGGGAATAGACATTTTATTAAAATAAATAAGAAGAAATAAATAAGTATTTAGGGATTCTAAATATTATTTCATTGAAACTTTGCAGCAACCTATCCGGAAGTTTCCAAACTTGCAGCAAACTTGATGAAAGTTTCGGAACTTCAAAAATGGTTATTAAAGTTACAGAATAAATTAAACTGTATTTCATTTTAATTTTTCCCAATAAAGTAAAATAACGTCATTTAAACATTTAATAAATTCGACTATCCCACACTTTCCATTAATCTAAATTATTATTCAAATTAATATAAGTGTGTAATATTAGGGTGTCCGTTAAAAAGTCGACTTTCGAATTTTGTTTGCGCTACCCCCCAGTTTGGTTCCAATATAAAAAAAATTTTTTTTTAAAAATTGCAGCCTGATTGATTAATATTAAGTCGTGCCAGCAATCGATTATACCAATATTTAATTTTGTCTAGATTTTCCATTTCTAGGTTATGTTTACAATGTAGTGAACTATCAAGTAATTGTTTTATTTCTTTTAATTCAAATGAATTCAAGTTAGAAATATCAAATTTAATATGGATATTCAATCAATTTTTATGTATCCATGTTTTTCAATTTTAAGGTTATGTTATATTAACTTTTAATTAAAGGTTAATTAATTTGATGAACATATTCAGTAAAATATTCAATACTCAATCCTTCAATAAAGAATAAATTCCAACTACTAAAATGTTTTCATTTAATTTATGTTTCTGAATTTAGTTTCTGAATTGTAAGGTTATGTTCGAGTATATTAACCCTTAAAATTGAAGTTGAATTTATTCTATTAATTTTGAGAATGTTTTTAATTATGTTTTTGTTATTTTCTTAATGTTTACACTTTTGAGGTTATGTTACTTAAAGATACATTGATTTTATAAAAGTTGTTCAATAATTCTTAAATGAATTTAAATTTGGTACTATTTAACCTTAGAATAGACTTCAATCAATTTACACAATCCTTTTCTTTTGCTTCCTTATATTTTCACACATAACCTTAAATATTAATAATATTAATTATTATTATTAATTAATTAATTATTAATTAATTAAGTAATTAATTTTAATTAATTTTAATTTTAAATAATAATAATCTCCGTAACCTCCTGAAGTTAGTTACTATTTTTTATATTTATTCATTTTTTTCTATCCACGTTTTAAAACTAGAAGCAAAGTTAGTTAGTTTTTATACTTATTCATCTTTTCTGTCCATGTTTTAAAATGCAAAGTGAAGTTAGTCCCTGCTTTTTTTTATTAATTTTGATTCTCTTTATCAGGAAATTTTTAAATTATTTTAGTTTACAGACAAAATATGCAGATGAGGTAGCTTTAATGACGAGATATTGATTATGACTAACAATAATTAATACATATATTACACTAGGGTGTCCGTTAAAAAGTCGACTTTCGAATTTTGTTTACGCTACCCCCCCCCCCCCCCCCCAGTTTGGTTCCAATATAAAAAAAAATCTATTTTGTAAAATTGCAGCCTGATTGATTATTATTAACTCGATTAAAATCGATTAAAATCGATTGAAATTTTCCATTGAAAATGCATGGAAAAAATGAACTTTTTTAAAAAAAAATCATAATTTTTAAAATTTGTTTGCAAAAAATTTTCCAGGTTACAAATTTCTTCATTTTTAGATATATTTTAAGGCAGCATTTTTAGAAAAATTTAATTTTCAAAATTTTGAAAATGGTGGATGTTCAAAAAAGGGTTAAAAAATACATTGAAATATTTGCAGCGTTTTATCACATAAATATTCAAGGAAACTCAATACATCTTCTTATTCGGAGGTATTTTAGGTCACTAATGAAGATTACGATGTCAAAAATTAAATTTTCAAAATTTAAGAACCAATATGGCGGGCTAAAAATTTTGAATTTCCACATTTTTCAAGAATTCGCCTTGAAACACCGTTATCGGGCTTTTCGGGGTCACTTTTAACAAATTTCATGTCAAATAGTATATTAAGCAACAAGGGGTTAAAGGCAGCCATTTGTTTACGCTGATGTATGTGTACGAGTGATAGTCGAGGGCGAAGCCCGAGACGTAAACGAGTACACAAACATCATTGTAAACAAATTGGACTGACTTTAAACCCGTGTTGCTTACGATACTTTTTATTCCAAAGGCACAAACTTGGTGCTTTTAAATGTTTGTAGGTTGGGGTCCAAATGCATTCACTTGTTTGACCGTGTAAAAATGGCGGCCATTTTTGCCCTGTGGTGGAAAAAATGCATGGATCAGCTGTTCATTTTTTCCCTAGGGAAAAAATGGAAGCCATTTTTACCCGGTCGAACAAATGAATGCGTTTAGACCCTGCCTACAGGCATCTAAAAGCGCCATGTTTGTGCCTGTGGGATAAAAAATATATTTTTTAAAAAAACCCTATCCTATATGTCGGATTCAACAAATTTAATTTTTTTTAAATATAATTCTCACATTTTTACAATTAAATTATTCAGTTTTTGGTCATCCATAATAAGCAAAACTGCTCTCTAAATCTGAATTAGTGATATTCTACTAATGAATTAGCGAGAAATTGGTTACTATTAAAAAGTAAAAAATTGCAATGTTTTTTAGTAGAAAATTACTAATTATTATTAAAAAACTACTAATTTGACAGTTGAATAAGTACTAATTGAAAACAATTTCATTAACTTATGTGTCTTCTATATCATATATCTATATCATTAGTGACCTAAAATTCCTCCGAATAAGAAGATGTATTGAGTTTCCTTGAATATTTATGTGATAAAACGCTGCAAATATTGCAATGTATTTTTTGACCCATTTTTGAACATCCACCATTTTCAAAATTTTGAAAATTAAATTTTTCTAAAAATGCTGCCTTAAAATATATCTAAAAATGAAGAAATTTGTAACCTGGAAAATTTTTTGCAAACAAATTTTAAAAATTATGATTTTTTTTTAAAAAAGTTCATTTTTTCCATGCATTTTCAATGGAAAATTTCAATCGATTTTAATCGATTTTAATCGAGTTAATAATAATCAATCAGGCTGCAATTTTACAAAATAGATTTTTTTTTATATTGGAACCAAACTGGGGGGGGGGGGGGGGTAGCGTAAACAAAATTCGAAAGTCGACTTTTTAACGGACACCCTAGTGTAATATATGTATTAATTATTGTTAGTCATAATCAATATCTCGTCATTAAAGCTACCTCATCTGCATATTTTGTCTGTAAACTAAAATAATTTAAAAATTTCCTGATAAAGAGAATCAAAATTAATAAAAAAAAGCAGGGACTAACTTCACTTTGCATTTTAAAACATGGACAGAAAAGATGAATAAGTATAAAAACTAACTAACTTTGCTTCTAGTTTTAAAACGTGGATAGAAAAAAATGAATAAATATAAAAAATAGTAACTAACTTCAGGAGGTTACGGAGATTATTATTATTTAAAATTAAAATTAATTAAAATTAATTACTTAATTAATTAATAATTAATTAATTAATAATAATAATTAATATTATTAATATTTAAGGTTATGTGTGAAAATATAAGGAAGCAAAAGAAAAGGATTGTGTAAATTGATTGAAGTCTATTCTAAGGTTAAATAGTACCAAATTTAAATTCATTTAAGAATTATTGAACAACTTTTATAAAATCAATGTATCTTTAAGTAACATAACCTCAAAAGTGTAAACATTAAGAAAATAACAAAAACATAATTAAAAACATTCTCAAAATTAATAGAATAAATTCAACTTCAATTTTAAGGGTTAATATACTCGAACATAACCTTACAATTCAGAAACTAAATTCAGAAACATAAATTAAATGAAAACATTTTAGTAGTTGGAATTTATTCTTTATTGAAGGATTGAGTATTGAATATTTTACTGAATATGTTCATCAAATTAATTAACCTTTAATTAAAAGTTAATATAACATAACCTTAAAATTGAAAAACATGGATACATAAAAATTGATTGAATATCCATATTAAATTTGATATTTCTAACTTGAATTCATTTGAATTAAAAGAAATAAAACAATTACTTGATAGTTCACTACATTGTAAACATAACCTAGAAATGGAAAATCTAGACAAAATTAAATATTGGTATAATCAATGTACCTACATTCTTCTTCTTACAAAATAATGAAAAATAATTAATATTTAAGCAAAATTGAATGAACATTCAGCTGAAATTGTTAAACTACGAAAATTATAAGTAAATTAGAATTGCAAAACTGTATTACACTTAATTTCAATATTATTTATTGTTAACATTCAATTTTATATTTCAAATTATGTAAGAAATCATTCTAATACATTCTTTACTCCTAGGCAAGCATGCAAGTCCCAATAGCCACCCCTCATTATCGGTTTTCCTTCTTTTTGCCGTTCTTCTTCTTCTTCTCTCTACCCTCAACACACGCCTACACACTGACGCGTTTAGGGCCTTTCTTTATTGGTGTTTTCTAAGACTTCTAGTTTCTCCCTTATTTATCTTTTTACTTTTTCTTCTCTCAGAAGCTAAGGGACGGAAATACACGAAAAGTTAAAACACACTCCGAAAAACTTCCATCGAGATTAAATTTTATCGTTCTCAAATCAGTTATCATGTTACTTGTGTTTTACGTTTATAATTGGATTCGATTGCCAGTACTGGTACCACTTCTCGAGGATCACTGGAATTTTTAGCGATTTTTGTTTGTTTCTATGTCTGCGAAAATCAACCTGACCAAAGTAAGTTTAATAAAAATCAAATATTAAATTAATTTTAATTCTCTCTCTTAATTTCTGCTTTTTCCTTATAATCATTTTTTCAGATTTAACTTCCCGATTTTTTTGGTACCGATTAAATTCCGGTTGGCCAAAATTGGTCCATTTAGAAACGTTTTGTAATTTTTATTTTATTTTAAAAATGAAATTTCTTTTCTTCAGGGTGCCCCTTATTATAGGGAGAGGCCCCACTTTTTTTCGGTTGTTAGGGACATTTCTCCTTGGTTAGGTTGCTACTTTTAATATCTCCTCTCTCATTAAACATTCAAAAATAGAACATTAAAACAATTACTTGCACGTGATCGATGTCCCGAGCTATTGTGATTAACTTCGTAGGCTCAAATAAATTTTAAAACTAATATAAATATATTAATTTTATTTTTGGAATTTTCCGATGTGACACTTTTCAGCGCCCCGGGCATATTTTCGGCGCCCCATTTTGCATTAATTTTGCATTACTTGCCCGGGCGTTTGTCCGCCCCTGAGAGTTTACGCAAAATATCTTATTTTTGACATAAGGCTAAGTACAATTTTTTTAAGGCAATCAATGTAAACATATTTTTATTCTTGTCAAAAGAAATCTTTTCTCTTAGTATACGGATGTCAAATACAACATGTATAATTTTACTCAATTTCCAGATCAAAAAAAAAAGGAATTTTTTTTTAAGTTTCCCTGAATATTCTAGGAATAGTAGACGCAGAAACTCCTTGAAAATTATGCATACATTTTCAGGGAAATTTTGCGTTCAATATTTTCTTTGGCTGACATTTTAATGCTTCCACGAAACTGCCCTGAATAATAGGTTTTGAATATTCGGGAAATGTCGACCAATATTTAGAGAAAATTCAGGGAATTTACGGTGCTGTTTGGAAAATATGTCTACAAATTTATATTCAACAATTATTTTTAAAATCACTATTAAAAATCTAATTTTTACTACTTATCTTAAGTCCTAAGTTAAAATCGCGGTTCAAATGTATGTAAGCGCAAGCGCGAAGAAACTTATAAGACAACTAGTCACTATACGTTTATTTAAACCACCGACAAAGTAGACACTTCTGATTGTTACAAGCAGCATAAAATATAAATCTTAATTAACGTTGCAGTAAAAATTAAATATAATCTCTACATATATATAAAATTTAAAAATCTTCTATCAATATTAATTAGAAATTACATTTTTTGTTATTTTACAAAACGAAAAGTGATAATTGCTGTATGTGTGTAGTCACTTTTTTAATGGAATTATACTTTACAACTCGTAAGTAACACCACATAATTTTCAAAGTTTGTAATTTTAAAATACGAAGTATTATATCATAAACGGTATAAACTGTGTTAATGTCAATCTAATAATACATTAATATAGACCGTAATTAATTTTTTGTTTCTTAATATTACGTGTTGATATTTGACATCTTTTATCAAATAAATAAAATTGATATACATTTTTTGGTTGTCGTAGAGAAAACTGGAAGTGTTTAGATTTCTGTTAAATTATAGATTATTATATAATTTATTTTTGAAATATTTAACACGTAGTATTTTTTAAATTTATTAGAGTATTAGATAAGAAAGTTTCATTAACTATGCGTTTGAATAAATTTTAATTATAATAAGTCTAAAAGCTTCTAGTAATTATAAAGTGTCGTAATCTAAAAGTGTAATTCTCTATGATGCATGATGGTTGAATGAGGTTTAAATGAATATCGATCCACTATGTAGTATAACGCAAATTATCGATTACCATACATATAACATTAAAAATGAGTCCAACTTCAAATACTGTTGCTTGGGAGGAGAACTGTGCCAATTCAGAGTAGTGCTTAAAATCATGTCATTTTAGTTAACATCTTAAGAAAGTGCCATTTTGTAAATAAAAATTTTCCCCTTATTTTAGGTTGACAAAAATAAACAAAATAATTTAAAAATAATTACTTATGCTTTGAAGTTAATTGTTGAATGTTCAAGTTTAATTTAAAAAATTACTGTCATTAACAAACTTCTTGTCGTAATTTTTTTAATTTAAAGTGAGAAAAAATGTGATTTCTGAAATGGCATGTTCTTTAAATTTTAACTATAATGGCATGGTTTTCAGTATGTAACGATTAAAAACTATTTCTATTAAATTCTTGAAATCGCACATTTAAATTCAATTAGAATTGCAAAAGAATATCAATAAAATTATGAAATATAACAAAAATCAAGTTAGAACACCAGAATATAATTAAAAAAAAATAAAGTCGAAATTTATCGTCAATTGTATAAAAATTATATTTTGTCAAAATTAAAATAAAACTTCGACGTCAATAAATAAAATCAAAATAAAATAACCCGACACACACATAAATATTCCACACAGCGATTAAACAAAAATTGACACATACGAATAAATACAAAATTAGAAGAAATGATAAATAAAACTAAATTAACATATCTTATATATATATATATACATATATATATAAAAATTTCAATAAATAGATGAAACAAAACAATAAGATAGAAAAAGGACAATTATATAAATATAAAATGTATCGTTCCCGACATCTTTTCTTTTTCATTGAGACGACTGGGGCGATTACTCGAACAGCGCAACGTGGTGACCAACGAGAAAAAATTTCGGTAATTTCTTTTTTGGTGTGGACCACTTTGATTGCATTATTCCAAAGTTTTCTTGTGCACCTTTCAGCGACATGGTTTCTCATTCCAAATCCACCCCATCGTCCTCAATTATCCCGAAATCGTCGATTAAAAATCGCCACACTTCAAACATAAGGTTAAAAATAAATAATGAAACAAAATTGCACGAATACATGATAAAAACCAGACATGGAAGAAATAAACTATTGAAATAAAATAAGAACCTTCGTGTTTCCGGCGACACACAAAGTCGTTACGATTCTGGATTTATGTGCATGCCGAGAAATGATTGTGAGGACAATGGGTGCGAACGTAGAGGACCTTCCCCCAAATCAGAAAAGCCATGTTGCTTCTAAAAATTTTGGTCGAGTTAACCGCCATTTTGATTTAAAGTTTAAAATTTGTTTTTTAAAATATTTCAGTAATTAACAATATAACAAAATTTTTGTACAGACATTCTTTGTAGAAAATAATGTGATCTACAACTTTTATTACATACTTTTTTTCATAACTCGAATAATAAAAAAGTTATAAACAAAAAACAGGTTAAAAAAGGGATGACATTGTTTCAACTTATTTTACGTTTTTATTAATAATTTTTATAGACAAGTAGTTCAGATAAACTTTAAAGAGTATTTTCTAACAATTCATTTGAGTGATATAGTTTTTAAATATCTTAATTTTTGTAGACTTTACAGAGCCGGAAAGGCAGTTAAGTTTGAAAAAAAGGTTATCAAAGGCCCGCTTGCCCTGAAAGTCTGACAACACAACGCTAAACGTACGAATATATTTTAATCCAAATATGAGAACGGATATTTGACAATTAAAATATGTAGAGGACCTTCCCCCGAGACAAAAAAGCCATGTTGCCCAAAAAAATTTTGGTCGGGTTCGCCGCCATTTTGATTTAAAGTTTGAAGTTTGTTTTTTAAAATATTTCAGTAATTATCAATATAACAAAATTTTTGTACAGAGATTTTATGTAGAAAATAATGTAACCTACAACTTTTATTTAAACCTTTTTTCATAACTCAAATAATAAAAAAGTTATAAACAAAAAACAGGTAAAAAAAAGAAATAAAAATCTTTAAAATTATTTTTCCACTTTATTAATAATTTTAATAGAAAAATAGTTCAGATAAATTTTAAAGAGTATTTTCTAAAGATTCATTTGAGTGGTATAGTTTTTAAATATCTTTATCTTTGAAGATTTTACAGAACCACAAAAGCAGTTAAGTTTGAAAAATAAGTGCTTTCAATGGCCGGTTTACACTATACGTTCGTGGACCTTTGTAAACGGGCCTTTGAAAGCCCTTATTTTTCAAACTTAACTGCCTTTATGGCTCTGTAAAATCTACAAAAATAAAGATATTTAAAAACTGTATTAGGTTGAATCCATTTCAAATCATGCAAACCGACTAACTTCAAGTTGTAGATTAAACTGCCACTAAAATACGTTATTCTTTATGGAAAATAAAGACACTCGTATTTTTTTATTTTTCAAAAAAATTATTTTTAACGAAGTTATGCGCATTTAAATTTTGAACCAGAAAACTCAAAAGAACAGTAAAAAAAATTTGTTTCGCTTGTAATTTTTTGGCTAATTTATATAATCAAATTATTTTTCTTGGGTCTTTTGAGTGGTCTTGCATTCTTCAAAATCCTATTTGAAACGAAATGGGGGGTGATTTTCTGAAAATAAATAAGGTCCATTTTCTCAAAAACCCCAGCTATTTTTTGTATCAAAATTTTACCATAAATTCTTACTAATATGACAACTAATTCCCATAAGTTTCAAACTTGCTAAACCATACTGGCAGCCAGGAGAATTTTTTTTTGAAAAATATTTTTTACTTGGTTTTGGATTGTTGGAGGGCAAGTTCAAAAACAAATGAAATGTTATGAATCAAACTGAAGTAAGTTTGTTTATAACCAACAATTATAGATTTAAGTAAAAGCATTTTCTCAAAATTTCAAACTAATTTTACCATAGGTTTAAAACATTAAACCCTGTAAAATTTCTTAATTTTAATATCATTAGAACTAATTAATATTTAATTCTTAGAAAACTTCGAAGAGAAATTGTTTTTTAAATGTTACGATTCTAATGGGAGCGTACTTTCGAGATTTTCTTTAAAATCAATTTGTTATCATACAAAATATATTTTAAAGGTACTTTAATTTAAAAGATTACTTAAAAGTTTTTGCTAACAGATAATATTATGATATTAATTCTTGTGAATTTAAATTATTAGATAATTTATATATTTCAATAGACTTAATATTGTATCAATTCCAATTTGAAGAAATAAAGATTTAAAATTTTATTTTTAAGTACGTTTTAAGGTATTAAAAAGTGTTTTAATTCAAATTTATAAATGTTTTGAAATTTTCAGTATTTAAAAATAAGAAGCGTTTTTATACAGTAAAATTTGTAAATATATATTTTTTGCATTTATTATAAATAACATTTTAACTAATAAAATAATTTTTTTTATTGCACATTAAACATTTATTTTAAGTGAACTTTGGATATATATTTGATATATGATTTAAAATACGTTTATTAAATTTTTTCAAAATCACGTTTTGCAGTTCGAGCCTATGGTAATATTAATTTGAAATTTTGTGAAAATGCTTTTACTTAAATCTATAATTGTTGGTTATAAACAAACTTACTTCAGTTTGATTCATAACATTTCATTTGTTTTTGAACTTGCCCTCCAACAATCCAAAACCAAGTAAAAAAATATTTTTCAAAAAAACAATTTTCTTCTGGCTGCCAGTATGGTTTAGCAAGCTTGAAACTTATGGGAATTAGTTGTCATATTAGTAAGAATTTATGGTAAAATTTTGAGACAAAAAAAAGCTGGGGTTTTTGAGAAAATGGACCTTATTTCTTTTCAGAAAATCACCCCCCATTTCGTTAATTTTGAAACTTTTTACAAATTTCAAATAGGATTTTGAAGAATACAAGACCACTCAAAAGACCCAAGAAAAATAATTTGATTATATAAATTAGCCAAAAAATTACAAGCGAAACAAATTTTTTTTACTGTTTTTTTGAGTTTTCTGGTTCAAAATTCAAATGCGCATAACTTCGTTAAAAATAATTTTTTTGAAAAATAAAAAAATACGAGTGTTTTTATTTTCCATAAAGAATAACATATTTCAGTGGCAGTTAAATCTACAACTTAAAGTTAGTCGGTCTGCATGATTTGAAATGGATTCAACCCTTTACAAAAATTTTGTTAATATTGGTAATTGCTGAAATATTTTAAAAAACAAATTTCAACCTTTAAATCAAAATGGCGGCTAACTCGACCAAAAAAAACTCCACCCAGCGCCTGCACCATACCTCTTGGCGTCCAGGTAATGAAGAGACTTGTCACATTATCAGATTTCAAATTACAATATTTTCGTGAACTAATCGTTGAATAATTAACATAGTTCTCCCAAACAACAATATAAGCAACCAGTTCAGTAGTTCACATTTATATTTTTTGCGTATGCATGTTTTTTAAAATACTTTATTTTTTATAGATAGTTGATTCATACATAATATGAAGGACAGTAATTCACTAGAAAACACGGATACTGAAGTACAAAAATCGACAAATACCGGCGTTTCTCAAAGTGAAATGCAAAATGAGGAATCAATTGTGCCATCAGTAATCACTTATGCCCCTATCCATCTCGGGTACGACACTGCTTATAAGACTAGATTGACGGGGAAGTTAAAAGTTGCAGAAATAGTACGTAGATTATGTAAATATTGCAACACTTTACACACATATGAGAAGAAATTTATAATTTTTTTTTGTAAAATGTGCACTGCTAATTTAATTACTTAATTTTAACTGTAACAATTAGTTAAAATATATTGAAAATCTGAGGAATTTAAATAACTCATTTAATGAACTTCTACTGAAAATCTGTTAAATGTTTTATTAAAAAGTAAATTAATCGCTCATTTATAGTGAAAATTTATTGAATTTTCATTTTTTGACAAGTTGAAAGTAACGGGCAGTTCGTCAATTTTTGTTTAATTTTGTTCGTTAGTAGATGAACATGTTTGAAATTAGATCTAGAAATATGGAAAATAGTTAATATTTGTCTGAAAATTTTTTTGTGTATTTTGCCAAATTTTTCTGGCGAGGCAAAAATTGATTGAATTTTCATTTTTTGACAAGTTGAAAGTAACGCGCAGTCCTTCAATTTTTGTTCAATTTTGTTCGTTAATAGATAAACATGTTTGAAATTAGATCTAGAAATATAAAAAATAACTAATATTTGTCTGAAAATTTTTTTGTTTATTTTGCCAGATTTTTCTGGCGAGGCAAAAATTGATTGAATTTTCATTTTTTGACAAGTTCAAAGTAACGCGCAGTCCTTCAATTTTTGTTCAATTTTGTTCGTTAATAGATGAAAAAGTTTGAAATTAGATCTAGAAACATGAAAAAGAAGTGATTTTTGGCTGAAAATTTTTTAGTGTATTTTGCTAAATTTTTCTGGTGAGGCATAATTATGCAAGAAAGTACCCATATGTATAATAAACGGACAAAATTAATATTTCAGAGTATGTTTTACCATTTTAGATATTTTTTAGAATTTTTTGCGCAAATTGATATTTTTCTTTTTAATTTTTTCCGAGTGTTTTCATTTAGGGTGATTTTCAGCGTTTGATAATTTTTGTTATTAATTTAAATAATTAAATTCTATATTTCTATGAATGATCAACTATTTTAGATTTTTATTAGATTTTTGTGTGCAAATTTATTTTTGTGCCCCTGTCTGCTACTACCTGTCGTACATTTTAATTTTTGTTATCCTAATATCTCAATTTTATTTTTTGTGTAATAGAAGTTTTATTTTTTTAATTGTTAATTTTGTGGTAGTTAAATATTTTTATTTTATTTTTTTTTGGATTTAATTAGTTTATTTTTAAATTTAATTTAATTAATTGTAACATTTCGTTCTTAAGAAATGAAATAATTATTCTTTCAATAATGATAAGAAATAAATAATTCATCATTTTTATTTAAACTTTTGATTTTTCTAATGTTTTTAGCCGCAAATTAATTATTTTCCTTCCCATATCTTACTAAATCGCTTTAAAAAGATGAGTTTTATCATAATAATTCATTTGGGAAATCATTTTTTTATTTTCCACTTGTTTTCTAGCAAATTCCATAAAGTGGACCTAACGTGGACCTAAGGCGGACTCAATTGAGTCCACGCTATGGCCCACATTTTTGCCAGGGAATTATTAATAAAATTAAAAATTCTTTTTTTTTTTAAAATTTGTTTGCCAATCAATTCTGCGAGAAAAATTATAAAGATTTGTATGTATCATTTTTTTGTATAAGTTGTATTTTGTTCATAAAATCGTTATAAATAAATAACTGTTATTTGTTTATAACAATTTTACAAACAAAGTACAGCGTTTAAAAAATAGATTTTCTACACACTGTTCTCAAATTTTCTCATACAATTGATTCCTATCAATATGTTTTAAAAAATATTTTTTTAAAATAATTTGTTTAAACAATTTGTTTAAACATTTGGAAATTATAAACAAACAGTAGGGGTAATATATTTTTTTAATTTGCCTATGAATCTAATGTTTATTTTCAATCAGACAAACTTTATTGTCAGTGTTTTTTGCACAACCAAACTATCACACATTTTTACATATTTCCATAATTAATAACAATTAATTTTGTCATGAAATTGTTTTTTATATGTTCAGTGAGGCCCACTTCATCATCCCCAATCATTTTTTATAACATTTATTGTTTTTTTAATCGTTTATTTGCCCGCATCCAGTTTGGATGTTTTTGAACGTTTTTACGCGCCGGCGTCATCCAGCGCCTCTGTCAGGGATGACACACTCCAAGTTTCAGAATATTCCAATGAATCAGGCAACATTGGTTGCAAGCACTAAAATGTCTGCTTGTGAAGGAATATATAAATTGACACAAAACTTGAGAAAATATTTCATTGTAATATTCAGGCGATTTTCAACGTTAAATGATTCGCACTGGTCGATCTTGGCTCATATGGCCCGTAGATCTGCGCAGTAATTCTTAACTCTTAGAGTCCTTCGGGTGTCAAACACAGCATAAAATTTTGATTGATTGCAAATAAATAGTACATTGTGTACTGAGGAGGCAAAATAAGCCTTTTTCGCAGAACGAAATTTTGTCACAGACGAAGACAACGAGCGCGAGCGGCGAAAGTCGAAGCCGAGTAAGGGAAGGCGGGGTTGAAAGTGCCCGGGGTCAAAATATACGTGTTGTGAGTCACATGAGAAAATATTCTCATGTTTATAAAATTTGGTCTAGATTGTTTGCTCAATAAAACTTTAAATTCTTTATATTACTTAAAGAACAAATTCAGGTATTATAAATCATAAATTATTTATTATTTTTACATTTAAAATTAATTGTTTTCATTAAGCATCACATAGAAAAAGCGATCGGCACTAGGATCGACACTTTTTGCCCTAGAGTGGGGTCGAAAGTGCCGCACTGACTTTTTGTAAAAAAGCAAGTATTAGAAAAAGAATTTTGAAAATCGGTTTAAACTTAAATTAAATTCAAAAACTACATTAAATTTGACATTAAATAGTAAATAACCCAAAAAGAAAAGCTTTCATTTTACCAGTATTTTTTAGAGATTTCTCAAAATCGACACTTTCAACCCCGCTCTCCCCTATTACAAACTTTTGCAAGGCGAAAAAAGCTTGCCTCCGAGGTGCACTCCAGCAGAGATGCCAGAGAACGTCCGTATGCACAACTGCGCATGCCTCATACAATATTTTTGATTGGTAGAAATGTTTGGAAAGTCTGTCCAAAAGCCGTCCACCAATCAAAAATGTTGTAAGAGGCATGCGCAGTTGTCCTCACTAATTTGCTGGTCTACGTAAACTCTATCTTCTTATAATATAATCTTTACGCCTTGAGTCAACAGTGAGAGACACTGATAATATAGCTACCCTTCGGCGGGTAAGTTAACTAAGCAATAAGTTCTTATAATATGGGGTCCTTTATAAAATTCGTACAAGACATTTAAGAGGTAAAAACGCCCTTCTGATGCTGCGATGCTGACATTAACTATATCTTATAAATTCTCATGTTGGCAAGGCAGGACACTTATATTTTAGCTCTTAAATGATTTGCAGAAATTCATTAAGGATAAGACATAGGAACCTACACTGAAAAACTTTTTATACACTGAGAAAAAAGGTTTAATTTTAGCAACAATATTTTGTAGTTGACCATTGTTGGTTGTAACAACACTGTTTTAATTGGTATAACAAAACGATATGGTTGGCGTAACACAACAAGTTGTTTGGGGCAACAATATTATTTTGTTGCTCTTATTTGGTTGAATCAAACATAATTTAGTTGTGACAACCAAACAATTATTTAAAACATGGGTGATTAGTTTGTAAGTAAGCTGACAATAATAATATAAATAAAATCTAAATAAAAACCAAGGATATACTTCCGAATAGAGCGTACCTCCGATTTTTATGAAACTTGGTATACTTACGTATTTCGATGCGTTGATTACGAAAATCATAGTAAAAATTGGCGCAAATTTGATTATCATGGTAAAAACCATAAAAAAAACTATAAACATAATGGTTTTTTGCATTTATTTCAGTAAATTAAAAAAATATAAAAAAACGTTTCAGATAAAACTTGTAGGTCTCATTGAAATACACATTTTATGTATCTTACATTTTTTTCGAATTTTCAAGAAAAATGCAAAAAACTAGAAATCATCATAAATACGTTATTTACAACGTAATTTAGGTACGTAATAAACGTAATGTTACGAAATGTAATAACGTAATTACGACTGTACATAATTTAATATTGATATAGTGTGGGTATTTGGTCACATTTATGGTGATTTATGTTTTTTGCAATTATTTCGTAAACTAATTGGTTTCAGTAAAAAATGCATTAAGGGGGTCTTCTACTCGGGAAGCCGACATTTTGACCAAAACTCGATTTGCAGACTGTTTAATAGACAGAAATTTATTTATCCGAATATTTAAATTCCCACAACTTCATTTGTCTGAATATTTAACTTCCTGAAACTTTATTTGTCGAAATATTAAATTTCCTGAATATGCATTTTCCAGAAATAGTAATTATGAGATTTAATTTTTGTCGGATTACTTAAAAAACCGAAACTCTATTTGTCAGACTATTCACCTTTCCGAAAATGCATATAGCAGAAATGGTATTTATCATATTTACCATTTGTCCTCATATTTCATTTTCCGCAACTTAAGATTTCAGATTATTTCATTTCCCAAATATGAATTTGTCAGATATTGTATTTATCAGACTTACCGTTTGTTTAAATATTTAATTTCTCGTAACTCCATTTCTCAGAATACTTAATTTTTTTATTTTGCATTTTCCAGAAAGTGTATTTATCAGTTTAACCATTTGTCGAAATACTTAACCTCGCAAAACTCCACTTCCCAGAATATTTAACCTCTTGAATTTTCATTTGTCAGAATGTTTAAATTCTCGAATGTATATTTCTACGAAGTTGTATTTATCAGATTCCATATTTTTCCGAACATTTAAGTCACTGAAAGTTCATTTACCAGACTCTTAAACTTCCCGAATAGTAAAAACGTCGAATGTTCATTTGCCAGACAAATGGAGCTCGCTAATTGGCCGGTAATATTTGCGGAAACTTACCGGCCAATCAGCGAGCTCCATTTGTCTGGCAAATGAACATTCGATGTTTTTACTATTCGGGAAGTTTAAGAGTCTGGCCAATGAACTTTCAGTGACTTAAATGTTCCGAAAAATATGGAATCTAATAAATACAACTTCTTAGAAATATACATTCGAGAATTTAAACATTCTGACAAATGAAAATTCAAGAGGTTAAATATTCTGGGAAATGGAGTTTTGTGAGGTTAAGTATTTCGACAAATGGTTAATCTGATAAATACACTTTCTGGAAAATGCAAAATAAAAAAAAAAGTATTCTAAGAAATGGAGTTACGAGAAATTACATATATTTAAACAAACGGTAAGTCTGATAAATACAATATCTGACAAATTCATATTTGGGAAGTGAAATAATCTGAAATCTTAAGTTGCGGAAAATGAAATATGAGGACAAATGGTAAATATGATAAATACCATTTCTGCTAAATGCATTTTCGGAAAGGTGAATAGTCTGACAAATAGAGTTTCGGTTTTTTAAGTAATCCGACAAAAATTAAATCTGATAATTACTATTTCTGGAAAATGCATATTCAGGAAATTTAATATTTCGACAAATAAAGTTTCAGGAAGTTAAATATTCAGACAAATGAAGTTGTGGGAATTTAAATATTCGGATAAATAAATTTCTGTCTATTAAACAGTCTGTAAATCGAGTTTTGGTCAAAATGTCGGCTTCCCTTCTACTCTCCAGGCCCGAAATTCAGTGGGTTTTTTGGGAATTAATTGTGAAGAAACTACTGAATATTTTTTGACAAATTTTTTTTTATTTTTAAGATACATTCTTTAACTTTGAAATTTTCTTATTCATTATGAAAAATAAAAATGGTGGTAATCTTGAAACGCCCTTGCGTAAACGCGTTTCAGAAATGCAGAGGTCCCGCTTGAGTCACGTTTTTTGCACTGGGACAATCCAAAATCAAAAATAGTATATTATGCATGAAGGGAGGGAAGTCCGTGTTTTTTTGTCAAGCACAAATGTTCGAAGAACGAGTGTAGCACGAGCGTAGCGAGTGCGAAACGAGTTCGGAGAACATTGTGCGAGACAAAAAATCGGCCTCCCGAGGTGCATATGCTATTTTCTATCACATATGTACGAAAATCTCGTGTATGAACATGAAAACTGTGAGTTCTGCCCCGCTTAAGGCGAACGAATACACGAGGTTTTCGTGCATGTGTGGTAGAACCGAATTTTTTCATGTGTATAGTTGCGTTGACTATTTTTTCCCGTGGCAGATTTTTTTTATTTTTTGATTTGACAAAATAATGCAAAAATTCGCAAAAATTTTCATTTTTTTCTTTTTTTTTACTTTAAGGAGCTATTAAAAAAAAACGAAAAAAAATTTCAAAAATCGTACACGGAGAAAAATAGCTGCATCATTTCTGAGTAATTTAAAAAAAAAATTAAAATCGGACCAATCTTACTATAAAAAGCGTGACTCAGCAGCTTAAAAAACACTACTTTCGGGGAAACGAGTTTAAAGTTAACATATGGTGTATAACTTAATTGTAGTAACTTATGAGTTAATCTACTAATATCGGGTCCGAACAAGGTTTTTTGTTTTTATAGGGGTCTTTGGACATCAGCAAAGATAAAAAAAATTATAAATTAGTAATTTGTTGATAATGGAATCATTATAAATAAACAAATGTTACAAATGAACAAAAATTCGTGGGTTTTTTCGGTTCCCAGAAACATGCAAAAGAACGTGATTTTCACGAAATCCTTTCTGTGGCGTATTCTCAGATACATATAGATTGAAATAAAAAAGAAAAAAAATTTTTTTTTTTGAAACCCCGAGAGTAGAAGACCCCCTTAAACATAAAATGTGTATTTTAATGAGATCTACATCTTTTGTATAAATTTGTTTTTTATATTTGCAATATTTAAAGAGATAAATGCAAAAAACCAAAATTTTTATGATTTTTTATACATCTTTTTTACCATGATAATTAAATTTGCGCCAATTTTCACTATGATTTTCGTAATCAGCGCATCGAAATATGTAAGTATACCAAGTTTCATAAAAATCAGAGGTACGCTCTATTCGGAAGTAGGTACACACAAAACCAATACCAGACGGTGGGCCGAACCTGGGTCTGATAGTTGGGCGAACGGTCTGTGTTACTGAACTGTCTAGCTATAAGGTTTATTTCTTATTGGTCATTCATATCACTCATGGGCTGGTGGTTACCCTACTGGACTGGCACCAGGAAAAACTGGGTTCGGATCTTCATGAAAAATGAAATTTTTCTGTTTCAGGGTTTCATTAATATTAAATTTCTACATTCTCATCTGATTATATTTGTGTAATTAAATTTATAACATGTGAATTATGTAATTATATGTGTCCCGGTTGTAAATCCGTGTACAAGATCATCTACTGAACTTGTACATGATTCTGGATAAAATCATGCACAGGTGCATTGACTTGCTTTGTGCATGAACTTGCGAATGGTCAACACATGAATTTGGAACAACGAACGTGCAAAGGAACATGCACATGTTCATGAACGCTTCTAAAGGCAAATAATTTCATGTGCATGAACATGCACACGCACATGCACATGAATCTGTACACGAAAATGGATAATTATTTATTAAACTTTAAACGTTGCGCATTAGTTATCTATGGGAGTGAAGGCTGCGCAGTAGATTTTAATGGCTATAAAAGGTAGAGGACCACTATAAAACAAGTAACATTTGTTAATAATATTTAAAGTATGGAAAAGTATGTGCATGAACATTTGCACGTTCATGCACATGTTCTTGTATCAGATTTTATTGTGCGTGCGTGAAAATGTACACGTTCGTTGTTCCAAATTCATGTGTTGACCATCCACAAGTTCATGCACAAGACAAGTCAATGCACCTGTGCATGATTTTATCCAGAATCATGTACAAGTTCAGTAGATGATCTTGTACACGGATTTACAACCGGGGTTGGCCGACCGAAAGTTCGCACCTCGGTTAGTAAGCTCCCAAATAAAAAAAATTTTTGTGACAACCAACAGTTTTGTTATCCCAAATAAAAAATATAGTCGTGACAACCAAAAGTTTTTGCTATGCCAACAAACAACACTGAACCAAATGGTTTAGTTGTCTCAACCAAACAAGCAACATTAAATAACAAGGAAATAATTTGGTTGGAGAAACCAAATTTTTGTTGCTATGACTAAACATTCTTCTCAGTGTATTAATAATAATTACTAAAACCGCGATTTAATTTTAATAAACTCACTACCATAATGGAGAAAAATGTGTAAACTATTATTATTTCGCACTTCGGTTTTTAATTTTTAGTAGTAGGTTTTTTGTAAGTGCATGCTTCATGTATAAATGATACACGGCTTGTTACTACTTTCTACATGTTTTTTATCAACGTATATATGTTGTGTACATGAAGTAGTATAAGGAGGCCCCACTGCTATGTTTAACCTTGAAAAAGTTGAAGCTGGTTTTGTACTCTAAATAATATTTAATCAGTATTTCCGTCTTTTTTAACGTATTAAATATGTAGGAAAGTTGACAATAACGCATAGGCAGGTTGAACAACCAGTCCAACGTTCCTTTTGGCAAAAAGCAAGTTAAACATGAAGCTTGTTCAACTTACCTTTTCGCTTGTCCAACAATTCTTTCTTTGGGAAATGAACTGCTGAGTGCTGACAGGCTTGCTTCTGGTCAAGTGGAAATTTTATGTACCAATCGCTATCGGGTTTCGAACTATTGCACGACGATGCTTGAGACAAAGCCTTTAGACACTGCGGACATTCAAGAATACGTGAAATCATCTGCAATGAAACGAATGACATTTAACTATAGCATAATAGACGTTACGTTTTCTTGACTCCTCGACTGTTAAATAAATTCTAAGTGGTAGAGTTCAACGTTTGGTACTATTTTGAAAATTTCGTTAACAACCTTTGGTTACTTATTAATCAATCATTTCTCACTCTGTTTTAGCATGTGATGAATATTTTCGGAAATTTAACACTCCCCCTCGTGATGCTTTTCCCATGCATTAAAATTTTTTTAACATGTAGCGTGATATTTTGATGACAACCCCTTTCCCCCTAAAGTATCACATATATGCTTTGTGGATGACCCCTTACTACACCAAAACTTAAGTTTAATCGACTGCTTGATGATTCTTTCTATTGTGCTCGAGAATATTATATTAAATTTTTGATTTTCCAAAATCTTATGTTTAAGATCATCCAATACTATTTCAGATAAAATCGGTGAAACAACTCAGCCGATTGGTGTGCCTTTCAATTATTTGTAAAATTTTCTTTTCCACTTAAAATAAATAGAGTGCATCAAACATTCAAGTCCTTTAATAAATTCATCAAATTCCATTCTGGTGAACATCTCAATTTGATTCTACCATCTTTTTCTATACTCTCTCGTATAAGATTAAAAGTAAGCTAGTATAGCAGATAGGTAGGGGCATCCCGGGGTCGTCTCTTTGTCTTCACAACCAATTTTTGTAAAATTGATACACAGAGATGGAAATAATAGATTAAAATGTAAGCAATTTAGTTTTTTTTTTTTTTTTGACATAATTTTCAACTTTTTGATCTTTTTTTAAACGCGTTTTTCTGGAAATGACATTTTTCATACTTGCGTGGCGTCTAACTTAAGGAAGTTCTACCGTAAATCGATTAATCAAACAGATTTTGATAAAACTTAGTGTACTACTAAATAAAGTTTTTAAAATTTTGTAGTTAAATTTTTGAGACCTGTAGGTTCTTGGGAAAAAAGTTATGATCGATTTATTTTTTGACTGTTTAACCTGTTTAACATTGATTCTTATGAGAATTCATTACTCTGTCACATATATTTTCGTACTAAAAATTATTAATTGACCAGATAGTGATCAAAGTTTGTATAGTTAAACACAGATATGTAATGAACCGATATTGTATTTAAAAAAGGACAATGGGTTCCTGTGAGAGTTGCAATAAATTAATTTGTAAAAATATTTCACGTTTTACACGAAAAAGTTCAGACGTTCTGACATTTTATAATGTTGATTTTGATCGCACATGAAAAATAGTCATATTTAAAAAGTAAATAAAGTTAATAAAGTTAATAAATACAATTGTATAATTATATATCAGTTAAATTAAATTTAAACCTAACCAAAAAATAATGGTCTCTGTTTTGACTAGTATCGTCATACGGTAGAACCTCCTTAAACAGTAATTAAGCGATCATTACAAAATTTGGAACTTTCTTTCTTTATAAAATTATGAAGAATACACTGTAAAAAGAAGTCTCTCCAAATGTCTCAAAATGAGATACGATGTGTGTTTCAGGGAGACACAAGACATGTATTATGTCTCAGTCTGAGACATACACTGATCTCTATATATAACTGGATGGGGCATGCCTGTGTTCTGGACTGACTAAGCTTGTGATCAATTGAAGACCACGCGGCCATCTTAGGAGATGGTATTGTATTCACTTCCGGGGCGGAAAATTTAAAATCATAGAAATAAGATAAGCGTTTCTTTCAATAAAAAAAACGAATATAATCATTTATGTTGAATTATTCAAATTAAAAGTAGATTGTCAAAAGAATTTGTGGGTTGAAATATTTAAATTCGCATAAAGCAATTACACAATGTAAATAATATTAAGTAGAATATTAATTGCTTAATTTATTATCAATAATATGGAATAATAACATTTAGAAAATTTATTTACAAATTATTTGGGAAAAGGTTTATTTCATACTTCTGCGTTGAACCTTTCTGTTATTATTTTTATTTCATCTACAGGAAGGTATCCATTCGTTGTAAAACGTAGTAGCTGTAAAAATTTATTTATTTATTCAGAGCACAGAAAAAATAAAACTTTTTGACCACTTGTAAACTTAGAAGTAAAATACACATTATGGAAAATTGATGTTTTATTTAAGTGATTAGTAGGCAGTTGAAAATAGTGCAATGAAAATAGCCACTATATATGTACAAACAATATAGTTTAAAAGACATGTAAAACAGTAAAACAAATTCAACACAACATACACCAAAAATAGAAAAGATCGAAAAAGTATGTAACGAAGTGAAATTTTGATATGCTCCGAATTTGCTCGCCGGAGCCAAGGTTCTCGGATTATATTCACTTATGCTGGAACAACTAGATTTTGACCATAAATATTTTACTTAATTTTCTACTGTCGGTTTGAGGTTAGGTATAGTCAGTAAAACTCACAGGATTTCTATTAGTAAGAAATAATAAAAGAATATATTGTTCAAAATAAAAGTGTACAAAAAAAATAATATATTATAAAGTAAATTTGACTGATAAAGAATAAATAACAAATGAGGAATTTAACAATAACATATAATAAATAAAATACAATAAAAATGCTTGAAGAGCCGGCGTTTACAAAACAAAATATAACAGAAATCCATTTGTTTACATCAGGACTTCGTCCTGCCAAAACTCTTTTTGAGTTTGATTTTCCGGAATCTATAAACAGATAAAAAAAATACAATGCAGATTACAAAAATAAAATAATATATATTTTATTCAACTAGCATTATCCGGTATATTCGGTCGCGGATTAAGTCGGTAAACTCCGTCTCCAAAACAATATAAATTACGGACGAACCGCTAAAAATATTGCCGCCGTCATTCACCGTGATGTTAAATAAAATTGACCATCTAGCCCATGTGACAATCTACGTCAATGATCCGGGGCGGGAGATTTTGAAATTGTTTCGAACACTCTCCTACGTCATAAGTGTTCTAGCAATTTTTCTCGAATTCTCTGATCATTCGTGATGGACCACGACGATGATCAGGAACTCGTCACGGAGTAACTTTACTCAAGTCAGGATTCCTTAGTCTACGAAGTAGATGTCCAGAATTTTATCGTGTCTGAGACTTCACGGTGGACCGTGACAAATCTCAGGACGATCCTGGCTAGAGGAAAGCAAAAGTTTTCCTTTGATTTTTCATTGAAGGGCCAATGCTAAAATCTCCGGAACGGTTTCCAGATATCATTTCTTGAAGGGCCAAGACTATGATATCTGGAGGAGTCAGAGAGACTTTTCCCGAGATGTTACTCGGTTCGCCCCTTGGGGCCGACTCCCCGATCTACAGGCGTGCAGGTCGATATATAGACGCAGCTTATGGTAGGGGCTGGCGCGATCATATTACTTAGCGTCATCTGCGCTGTGTCTGGCGTTCCGCGCCATCTTCCGGCGATGCGCGTGTCAGGATGCGCGGCTGTCTGGCAAATATTTCTGCTAGACCACGTTTTGACAGTTTAAAAATAAGCCGAGAGTGTAACTTAACCTCAAAGTTAAGTTTAATTTATTTTTCTACAAAATAAATTATCAAGCGGAATTAAAAGTCATGTGCAATTGTAAGGTTCGTCACAAGTAAAAGAAACAGTTTGCGGAAGATGAGTGTTTTATTTTAAAGATTAGGAGGCTTTTGAAAGTAGTGCAATAAAAATAGCTACAATTGACACAAACAGTAGTTTAGAATACAAGTAAAAAAAAATTCAACACAAATTACATCCGTTCTTTTTCTTACACATAACAAACACCAAAAACGAAACAAAAATATAATTTAATATACATTTGAAATAAAATCAATGCACAATTATACGTCTTACACAGAAAATACACCAAAAGCAATGTAATATACAATATAGAAAACAAAATGAACAAATTGCACCAGAAGTTGCAAAAAAAGTATACAAAAATATAATTTAATATACATTTGAAATAAAATCAATGAACAATTATACGTCTTACACACAAAATACACCAAAAGTAATGTAATATACAATATAGAAAATAAAATGAACAAATTCCACCAGAAGTTGCAAAAAAAGTATACTTACTGAAAGAAAATAGTTTTTTTTAAACAAAGTTTAAAATAAAGAACAATAAGGCGAGAAAATAAAATAAGTAAGCAGAATAATTCAATGTACGAAAGAAAAGCAATGCAGAAATGCATAACGCATAGAAAATTCATAAAATAGATATCGAAAATTTTAATAATAGTGTCAACATTTGTGATAAATCTCATAAAAGGAACGTACCGTCTAGTTTTAAGCATTGACTTTCCATTGACATCAGTTATACCTTTAAAATATTCTACCTCATCTAAAATATGTGATCTCCAAAAACTCTCATTGCTACGCCTCAAAGGAGACTTGAATCCTTTTGAAAAAGGGTTCCTAGAATTTAAAAAGTCAAATAATCTATCTATGCACCTAATAAATCTAACCGTGGCTTCACTCCCCTTAAACTCTTTTAATTGTAAATCGACATTGCAGAATTCAATACCATCAGCTACACTGCTACTTAAAGTTTGAGCTGCTAAAGCAACTTTCATCTTTTTTTTTTCAATATTGAATGTGTCGTTTTTTAAGCTTATTTCCTGCTCGCAAACCTTTCTCTTCCTGCAATCGTTGCAAATTTTCTATGAACTTCCATTCTATGCAATTCCCAGAACTATCTTTCAGAATTTTTTTATCTCCGAAACAATTTCTAATTAATTTCAAATTGTGACAAGGATCAAAAATGACGAAAACAGACCTATTCTCACAAGGATGAGGGAAGAAAGGCTTAGGATTTGACACATCAAAAGAAGCACCAAGAGCTGTCATAGTACTGAAATGCTCTGCTAGTCCATCAAGTGTTACAGAAAGAATCTCAACTCCAATGTTTGACAGCCGAATTAGAGCATCAGTTATTAATCCTGAATTCGTTTCGGAATCTATCCCATTAATTAAAAAATAACCGATGGGTATTTTCCACGAACCGTCTAATGAAACAACCATCATAACTAAAGCATCTTTAGCGATTGGAAGAGTTTCATCATTTTCCATACCTGTACCCAAATCAACGTATCCTCTTACTTTTCCATTAGGCAAACGCTGTAAAGATCTTTTTATCGAAATTTCATCTAACATGAAACTGACCAGAACTTTCTTATTAGATATTTTTGCTTCTTCTACGTGAAAAGCCAGAGCTTCAAAACTTTCGGTTGTGAAACCAGGATCGCCGTTGACAGAAGAGTACCATGATCTTATAGTACTAGAATCTGGTAAAGCTTTGCAAAATTTACGCCTCACAAAACCATACGCTTTCGGGGAATAGAAATGCAAAGTCATTGCAAAAGATCTTAGGGCTGGAGGATATTTTTCTCTAGAAATTCCCACACCCGTTTCCTTACGCTGACATTTCCATTGCCTCTTTTTTCTTAGTTGTGGTTTGTTAACATTACTATTATTTTTAAAAAATCTTTTTAAAAGTTGGGACACGTCAGCTTGAGCGATAGACTCTAAACATTTTAATCCAGAAGCAGGAATTGCTCTTTGACGGCGCAATTCACGTACAATATATTTTAAAGACTCAATCCGCTTTTGAAGACGATTAATGTGCTGCTTTTGAACGCGGGAGTCCTTTTTTAAAACCTTATTTGTTTTCTCCATTTTAAACAACTTTCTTCGGAGTGTTTTAGGGGAATTATCATAATCGTGATCGTGTTTCACCAGTAAACGTTTCCTTGAAGGTGATTGTTGCGGAGTAACAACTACAGTTGCATCGCAATCAGGACCTATATTGAAATAAATAAATATAAAAGAACTGTTAACTCTAATTATTACTATAATTAATTGAATAACACAGCCACACAAAAAAAATCTTCTTTGTCTGATACACCCACTAGTGTCTCAACTATATTATTCATACCTGAAATATTTGTTTCAATGGAGTCCGTTAATTCTGTTCCCATTGTTACATCGTCTTCAGTTGAAGCAAGTTCATCGATATCCGTTTCCATATTTGTAGACTCCTCTTGTGAATTACATAGATTGTCGGCTATAAAAAAAGGAATTATGAAGAAATGTAAATAAAAAAAATTATTTTTTAAATTAATATTTACTCTGCATAAGAAGAAAAAAACAATTACTAAATATTGACAGAGAAATTGAACATATTAAGATATAAAAATGTACGAAAAGTTACACCATTATATAAAAATCTAGAAAACTTGACGGAACTTACAAAATTAAATACGTGATTTAAATTCGAAAATAAAACAGAATTTAAGACAACAACTGTTATAGTAAAAAGTGTGAAATTGAAAAAAATTTACTAAAAGTAACAATATTTTTTGAAAATCCAAATTATTTAGCAGTTTAAAAAAATAAAAAAATTATAGTACACAGAAAGAATAGAAAGTTTAAAATATGGGGAAAAGAGAAAGAGGAAAAAAAAAATTCCAGAAGATGCAAAACTGAAAATTAAACTTATAATTGTATTAACATTTTTACCTTTACTCCTCATAAAAATGGTTGGAATCATATTCTTTTTTAAAGATGATATACTCATACCCCGCCCGGTTGTTCGAAAACACGTTTCTTCAAAGTGATCACTGCATAAGAAACTTCGTCTTTTTGGAACAAAATTTTCTAATTTCATGTTTAATATCCACTTCTGCGTCAATTCTGCATTTTCTAATGGGAACCTGTCAAAAGAAGATTAATTTTACATTAAAAATAACAGTATCTCTTGGAAAACATAGTTTAATTACAATTATCAGTAAACTTACTTGTGAAACGTTCTATTTTTATCTTCCGTTTTTAAAGCATTGCAATAAACACATGCAGATTTATAGACAGAAAAAATTGTAGGAATACTACAAGGAAGTAGCATTTTTCTCGAAAATGTTGTTTCAAAACAATTTTTTTCAAAATGGTTAGAACAAAGTAATGATTCCTTGGAGAGCTAACACTCTGCGCCGAGTTTCAAATTTTCCATCCATGACTTCAATAATATTTCATTTTTCAGTGGAAATCTAAAAATGTAATATTTTATATTATTATTATTTATTTTATATATGGGTCAAACCATTGACTTTCGTCTGAGGGCTGCGGCGGACATTTTTTTTTTAAATAAGGTTTAGAATTTGCGAAACTTGGATTTTTTGTGAATTCAATAACCATAATATTATGGTGTAAATTTTATTTCTTTTCGCATTATTATCAATTGCAAATAGAGGTTTCACAGTGTTGTTTTGTAACCTCAAATGTGATACTTTTCTTAAACACATTATAATTAAAAAATTATTTTAAATTATAAATCAAAACTTACGCAATATATTAATTTCCTTTATTTTAGTTCTAGTTATGTTGTAAATTTTATTAAAATACATTATTTTAAGATAATAATATAATTCGAAAAAATTCTACTTGTGAAAATTATCGTAATATTTTTAAGCTTACAACTTTTTTTTGGAAGCTCCTACAAATTTGAGATTTTTAATATGTTTTATTATTAATAGAACTTACTTACTATTAAAATTTAGCGAATACGTTTTGCTTCATTTAGAAAATATTACATTTTTAAATTTTGTATTGAGAAAGGTTAATTTTGTGACTAAAATAGTAAACAAAGCAATTTCATATTGCTCATTCAAATTAAATTTTAACCTTTTTGAATACAAAATTTAAAAATTTATTACTTTCTAAATTAAGCAAAACGTATTCGCCAAATTTTAATAGCAAGTAAGTTCTATTAATATTAAAACATGTTCAAAATCTCAAATTTGTAGGAGCTCCCAAAAAAAAGTTGTGAGCTTAAAAATATTACGAAAATTTTCACAAGTAGAAATTTTTCAAATTATATTATTATATTAAGATAATGTATTTTAATAAAATTTACAACATTTCTAGAACTAAACTAAAGGAAATTAATGTTTTACGTAAGTTTTGATTTATAATTTATAATAATTTTTTAATTATAATGTCTTTAAGAAAAGTATCACATTTGAGGTTACAAAACAACACCGTGAAACCTTTATTTTCAATTGATAATAATGCGAAAAGAAATAAAATTTACACCATAATATTATGGTTATTGAATTCAGAAAAAATTCAAGTTTTGCAAATTCTAAACCTTATTTTTTTCAAAAATATGTCCGCGGCAGCCCTCAGACGAAAGTCAATGGTTTGACCCATATGTATATTACTATTGCTAACACAAACTTCAGAATAATAACCAGACTATAAAATATACTATTTCAGTAGTTACTTATTTTATCTACATATCATTATTGATAAAACACACTTTAATATTAACCAGACTATAAAATTAAAACTCTAGTACACCTAACCTTCTAAAACAAAATGTTTGTCAAACTTAACGAACTCAACCACGCTTTATTTACTACGAAATGCGCGTGCGCGTCCGCCATATTCGAGAATACAATACCATCTTGTGTCATGGCGCCCGACTTTCAATTTGCACAACCGGAAGTGCATCTATACCCCATCCAGTTATATATAGAGATCAGTGGAGACATATGAGTCTCAAATTTAAGTCATATTGTCCCAGCAATTTAGACACTGTATGAACCAACATTTGAGGTGTTGGCACACTTTTAAAGGAGTTTTTTATTATAAAGTTAAAGAAAAATAATGGCAAAAAATGAAATTAATTGCTCCAAGACCTTCAAAAAATTTCAATTTTCATTATTTTCAACCGCATTGAGGTTCATATTCTTACAAAACATTTTAAAAATGTAAAATTTTTTTTTTATTTCAGATAAAAATTAAAAATGCTACATGTCACGCAAGCGAAGAAAACATATCCGTGCCATCAGCAATCAGCACTGCATAACTGCCGTAGTTTCCCTTGAAATAGATCAAAAAAATTTCCAAATCTTGTTTAACGTAGGAATAAAATGTTGTCAAAATGTAACTGATTATTTATTAATTCTTCCCATAAAAAAAATCATAAAAATCGGTAAAAAAGAGCCTTCTAATGTGTTTTCCTCTCTTAACAAATAATTTTTCACTGTGTACTACATCAGGATTGAGGTCGTTCACAAACTACGTCACACGTCTAGGGGGAGGGGGGGGGGTCGAGAAATGCCCTTATTTCCCATGTAACGATAAGGGGATGGCTTCAAAAGTGTCTCATACAGCGTGAAGTAGTTTGTGAACGACCCCCATTAAGTTTAATCGACTGCATGATGATTATTTCTATTGTGCTCATAACTAAGTATGCAATCATATATTTCAAGCTTTATGAAAACAGAGGCGGATCCAGACGAGGGTTTTGGAGGGGGCGATATATGAGATAGAAAGAGATAAGAATATAGTGCTATCTCTTTCTCTCACATATGATAATCTAATGCATTTGGGAGGGGCGATCACCCCCATCGCCCCCCGCTGGATCCGCGCCTGTATGAAAATATTTCTATATAGGAGCGTTCACATACGACGTCACGCATTTTTTCCAATTTTTTTACCCCTCCCCCTCCTGCCACGTACTGTCAAGAAAAAAGAAGACACCTACCCCTAAATGTACGTCCCGTTTTTTTATATTATATTATTTTTATATTATTTTTTTGGAATTTTAATAATAAAATTTCAATAGTAACAATTTTTTATCGGTTTTAGTACATTGAAAAAATGTTTTTGATAACTTTTGTCATATTTATGATAGATCTCGGATTAAAATCACAAGAGCAAAATATAGTAGTCTAGTTTTTAGAAACTTATTTTCATGTTTCTGATAATTTCGCTTAACGGTGTTCCACAGCTAAAGTTTTAAAAGACGTTGGGAGTTGCCCCCAACGGTTTTTTCCTAACTACGGTCTTCACTAGTATTTATAATTCACTAATTATATGTGCACAAACAGTACAATGGGAAAAAGGCCTCGCCCTGACCATTGTACGGCACTATAAAAATTAACACATCAAACGCGGAACAATTTCATTATTGGATGTCAATTTAGAATGAGAATTACGAATGGAAATTTTTGACACATTTCGTAAACAATGATGTGAGAGGTACAGATGATCATATGCATCCATCTTCACACTGTGCCATATATTTCAGGAAGTCAGGACCGTACTTAGGAAAAAGAACGTTGGGGGCAACCCTTAACGTCTTCTTAAACTTTGGCTGTGAAACACCGTTAATCCTACGTTTATCATAAATATAGTAGAAGTTACCGGAACATTTATTCCGTGTATTTTAAACTTGCAGTCATTTGTTTTTACTGATGATACTTCGTTAATATTGATTATTAAACTAAGATTACAAAATTTTCCTAGTTTTCCAAAGATTAAATACATTAAGGACCATTTCAAATCATATACCTCAAAATTTAAGTATTAAACAATACTTATATAAAAAAAAGGAAAATACTGCGACCAATTACACTGTGTAACAAAAAAAAAGTTGCCTGCAATTTTATAGAGACCTAGTACAAGTTGTAGGTCAAGTAAAACTATAAAAAATAGTATATGGTCGATTCTTGCGTAACTGCCCGATTTCAAGATAAGTTTTGGTAAAAAAAAAAAATTTTTTTATTTAATGTTTCTCTGCACTTTTTTTCTTATTAGGGTGTAATATAAGTATATTTTAAACGATTTTACTACAACTATATTTATACGAAAATAATAGCAAATTTTTTAAAATTGGCTGCCATGTGGAGCTGAACCGCATCCTTTTATTGCAAATATATTATACAAAATAAAAATTTATTTCTGATATTTTGCTAAAACGAAAATAAATAATAAATTCATAAATTATTTAACATTCTAACAGTATTTTAGATATTAGTTAACATATACAAAAATTTTATAAAAGAACAGCAAATACAATATTTAATAATGAATATTTCGTTTTATTTTTTGGATAATTTGAAATCGAGATCGAGCAGTGTAATCCGGCATTGCTAAACCACTTTATAGAATAGTATTTTAAAATAACCGCCACAAAAAAAAAGTTTCTCTGCATGAAGCACACTGAACACTTCATATAGGCCATGGAGCTGAAATTTGACATTTATTCTAACCTCACTTCTACAATATTGCAAAATAAATCTATTCCTTCGGCAGATCGTTTTTTTCATATGAAAAATTAAAGAAAATGGTAACAATACTATCAAATAGTTGTTACAGTAATATAATAGTAATGACATGGAACTGAACGCTTTTTTTGTACCCATGCGATTTTCACAAAAATAATTTTTTTTAAGTAAAAATTTTTCTTTTATAATGATAGGACTTTTTCTTAATTTAAAAAGTTGCTCCGGATTACGCTCGTCAGATTGTCCAGCGTCCTTAACCTCAGAATTAAATGAAATTTTCAACCCAACGATGATTTTAACCTAATTTCTAGCTAAAAGTTAAAAAGAAAGAAAGCAAATTGCAAATGAATCTTAGCCTGCTGGCTGACATTTATTTTTAAGAATCTTAATTACTAGGAGGTAGGGTGAAGTCAATGATGACACCGAGAATTAAAAAATAAAAATAACAATAGTATATTCTAATGATTAAAAATTGAAATGTTACAAGAAATAAATTAACAAAATCTTAACTGTTGCAGAGTAAACTAGATAATAAACAATTCTAGACTTTTCTTAGATTTCGAGTTTTACAATATTTCCTTTCTCTACCAGCTAGCTAGTCAAAAACAGTGAACCAACGAATGGTCTAACATAGACTGAATCCTTAATAATTTTTGACTGACGTCACTCCCCACCCCTGTGCAATAATTCCCTCCAAGGGAAAGATTGCGTCTATTCTTTGGGTAGAGAGAAAGCAAACAGGAGCACCTATATTTTTCTCTCTCTAGCCAAGAAATTGAGAACCTAGAAGAACACGTATTCCAATGTCACGGGGGCACCCATAGGCATTGCAATCCTCCATTTCCGTTCGCCAATCCGCAGAGGAGCACCTCTATCAATTTGATGAACGCCTAGGACATCCTTCACCTCAAAGTTCCGGATGATACGTGTGAGTTTTGAGAGAGAAGCACCTCTACTTAATCCTCGCGCGTTCTCGGCAGTCAATCTGACCTATTAGGTACCCAGGGTCAAGGGTGAAATGCGGCGGGAGCACCCACACGCAAATCAGCCTCTTACCTGAGTGTCCTAGCATGAGACCGAGGAGCACCTCGAGTCTGAATATACCTCAACTGAATATATGTACGCCGTCAGTCGCCGCTGCGAAGAAGGGGAAGAGAGAGACGAGCGAAAAGTAGGAAACCTCACTCTCTTTGAGAGCCATGCCGGCTTCTATAGTGATGTATGAGTCCGCTACACAATTATAACTCATATCATTACACTTTTTTAAAACTTTTTTCACATGTGATTTAGTGCTAATGGATCAAAATTGAGATTTAACTTATTAGAAGGCGTAATAACTAAACACATGACACCTTAGTTATAAGTCTACAGATTGCGTTCAAAAATTGGAAAAATTGAGGGACAAAATATTTTTACAGATTTTTAAGTATGAAAAAGGTATTATGAAGTGCAATATAATCCTAAATTGTTCATAAATATAGACACTTTATGCTTGAAAAAGGCTGGGTTATAATAATGATATGTTCACCGAAAATTATTAAATTAAAGTTAACATTTTGCAAAAAGGACACGCCACGGAGCTGAAATTTTAGGAGTTATAGTGCAATATAATAGAAGTTATAATATATATATTTATGTATATTTTCAGTTACTCTCATATATACCTTTAAAATTCACTAATACACTTCAGAATATAATTTTAATTTAGGTGTATTTTTTTAACGCCGCCAAGTAGGGCAGTTACGTAAGAATCGCCCATATAAGAAATTTCCCAAACACCCCCAAAATTTCATTTTTGGTTCAAAAAACCGTTTTTTTGTAAATTGATGTGAAGTATTACTCATAACTTCCTTAATTTTGAATCAATTTTCAGATTTTTTTTTCGTTTGAAAGGGGAAAACACACCTTTTTAACTGTGTTTTGCTCGTTTACTCTAAATAAAAATTGACGAGATCGCACTTAAAAATATTTGCGATTCTTCGATTCCCCCCATTTTTTTACTTTAACGAGGTTTTTAGAATACTATTCAATCTAAACGATTTTTTTATAATAATATCATGAAATTACACTTAATTGCGCGTACAATAAGCATTTTTTGAAAAAATTTGAATAATAATTGACGGAGTTAGGTGAATTTTAAGATTTTAGAAATTTTTTTACTAATTAGGGTGATGGAACCAATTGTCGATGAAATAGTGACACTGCATTAGTATTTATTTAATAACTCATAAATAAAACTACTTACATGCATAGCAACGGTTTATTTGAATAAAATATAATCAAAGTTTGAAATTCCGATATGATTTTCTAGTAAAAAAATAAATACATAAAGAAAAAATTAATATGAAAATTTATTGCATATAAATACCATTTGTCGAGGCTGCGATACCAATCGCTCTATTTCTGGACCCAATTGTCGTTTTTACTTTAAAAAAATGCTATTACTTAAAATTTAGGAATTAAAAAATGATTATTTATCTAAGCTTTTAATTAAAAACATAAATAAACACATGTATTATAAAAAAACTTTATATTCTTTTGAATTTAAAATACCTTACTGGTTTCTTTTCTGACGTTTGTAAACACAAGGGATTTTTAACCCCATAAAAACAATAGAAATTGTTGTTAAGGAAACGTAACTCGACAATTGAAGTTCGGTCAAAATAAAGAATCATTTGCAGAGCAGTCATTTTATTTAAACTATTAAATACTTTTATCAAATCAACGTTTTAATTTTCAAAAACTTTGTTCTTTTCTGTGTATAAATCGCGACTGTCAGCTGATTATGTTGATACTCAATATTAAAACATTTAATTCTAGAAAAATGGTCTTTAATCATGTAAAGAAATATTTTTGTATGTTTACACAAATTATTATTCATTGATAATGTAATACAATTATATTTTATATTTATAGTGTGATTTACTTTTTATAAGCAAAAGTAGTCAGTGAGACTCGACAATTGGTGCCGACTCGGTAATTGGTTCCTTCACCCTATACTTCAAATTTGATGTAGAATTTTCATCAAGGCGCTTTTTAATTTTTTTTTTTATCAAAATCAATTGATGAACTTGAACAGTAAGTATCGCACACTGTCTTTTTGATAGATTTATTATTTTTTGAATATTTATATTTAATATTAGGTGTCGTTCCCTTGATCTTGATCCAAGTGGAAATATATTAATCAATTTCATGATTTTATTATCTTCACCATAATCATCTTCAACATCATTCGTTTCATGACAATCAACGAGTTGGACCCTTCAGGAATTCACGAATTGCAATTGATTTTTCCATCTCACTCAGATTTTCGGTTTCGTTACACTTTTAATATCAGCAAACTTTATGATTTTTCGTGTTCTGTACTGATGACAGGTTACATTTGTTCGGCAGAAATACCAGTTTTTTATCCTATGACAAAGCTGATGATGCCATATCATTGGAGAAGATACACGGAAAAAAAGTACAACTGCATCAATGAAACTTTTCTCCATAATAGCTAAACATGTAGCCAAAAACGAACGAACGATATTGCCAATATCACTGTTTTGGCGAAATTAAAAATCGTCGCTCAATTTTTCTATATTAGGGAAAGTGTATTATTAATTTATATATTTGTCACTTTAAAAGAAATATATTGAAATTCTTTAATTTAAATATTCAAAATGTATAGCTAGAAATTTGATTTTAATGAATAGTTAGAAAAAAGCAGATGAATATATATTTTGACAATTTCAACTTCAAATACTTTCGTGATTAGGTGTTATTTATTTTTATTTTATCACATAATAAGTATTAAAATTTTTACTAAGACCTTAATTACAATTAATATAAGTGTTTTAATTATCTTCAGTAAAATGTAGTGACATATAAAAAAGTATGAAGAAGGAAAGTGAATAGGATACAATGATTTGACGAAATACTACTATATTTATCATTTAATAAAGGTTTTTTAACGTTAAAGATTCGATTTTAAATTGTTATTTTACGTTTGTTTTTCTTCAGGGATTTCCAAATTCAATAAGATAATTATTGTATGCATACAAAAAGTAACGAATGCACTTAAACATATATTGAATTTATCAATTAATTTAAATGCAACAATCGTTTAGCTTTAAATATTTTATTATTCATGTAATTTTTTAATATTAAATCATATGATTTATTGTTTATAGAAGTAATAACACTTTTATGATTGTAAACAAAAATTAAAGGTTATTTTAATAATTTTTAAAATAAAAAAGCCGTTTATCACATTATACAAAATTATATTAATTTGCATTTTAATTAATAGTTAATAGTAACTGATAAAACCAAATAAATATGTAAATGTATTTATTGTTTTGAAAATATAAATATAAATACATAGTTATAATATTTTATTAACTCATTTCTTCTTCTTTATATTTCTTTTTCTTTCTTCTTTTCACCTTAATAATTTTCACTAATTTGGCTGAAGATCATCATATTAATATTTTTATTTAATTATTTAATAAATAAAATTAAAATTTTTTATTATTATCAGGTTAAGGTAGTTCTCTCGAAAAAACTTTTTCTTTAAATATTTTTCTAATTGAAATATCATATAATAGAACATTCAACGAATACAATGATATTTTTTTAAAAGTAGGAAGAGGTGTTACTTTTTAAGATATTTGAGAATGAAGTTGAACTTTTTAACATGGAAGAAAGTAGCAGCCATGGTTAAAAAATACAATTTTGCTAACCACGCAATGAGTTTTCTTTAGGTTTAAAAATAAAAACTACTAAATTATTCCTTAAAAGATAAGGAATAAGATCCTGTTTTGAAAAATGTGGCTTGCGGTACTAAATTTCGATAAATAGTATTTTGAAATACACGTTTTGAAGTTTTATTCATTTTTTTAAATAAATACAAAAGAGAGAGACTCCATACTTTGAAGTTGGCGCTATTCATTAAACATCACAAAATAAGTAAAAAATGACAAAATTTGAGTTGAGAACCACTGAACCAAGAGATCTACCTTAAATAAATAAAACCACGTGAAAGTTAGGACTGAAGCTGTCAGTTTTTGACTGTTTATTTGTTTCGAAAATTTTCACTATCGCTAAATCACTAAAATTCCTATCAACAAATTGACTATCCCTATAGCTGACCTAAAAATGCATTTCACTGTTATATTTAAAAAGTTTTATTATTTTGGTTATTTAAGAAGAATACATAATTTACTAAAATACGAAATTTCGAATTTTAACAATAACAAAAAAATATCAATTTATTAAAACAGTTTACTGAAAATAGCAGAAACATTTATATAAATTAACTGTACCTTTTCTTATTATAGCTTTATTTCTAAATTCAGTGGTTCGCCACGATAGATTTTTTTCCGTGTAGAGGAATTTGAACTTTCTGGGCACTTTTCGATTTCCATTTCTTGAATTTTCAAGAACATATTCAACGCTCGCAAATTCTGGTTCATACAAGCGATCAGGGGTAGTATTATTTGTATAACGATACTCAAATTTTTTTCTCATATATCGTTGCAAACAAATCATGCGAAAAAGGAAGGAATAACGATAAGCTCTTAACGGGCTAAAACAATTTTTTTAAACTTCATTGTATCACCTCTGATCGCTAATATAAACCACAATTTGCGTGCGCGTTGATTGTTCTTTAAAATTCAAGAAATGGAAATTCAAGATGATCAGAGTATTTAAATTTCCTTATTTTCTCCAATAATATGGCATTGTCATACTTACACTAAAACAAAACATTGACACTTCTGCATTGAATAAACCTAATAAAGCAAATATTCCACTTGGATCACGATCAAGGGAATGCAGACCCTGCACAAAATTAATCGACAATTTTTTTAAATGCATTTTTGCTTCGCTTATAACATACTTTTTTGATGATTAAATCGATTTAGTTACTTAAGAAAAAATTTAATTTTTTTCAAAGAAGTGCCATACCTTTTAAAAAAATAATTTTCAAAAGTTAATACTTGGTGAAAAGAATTTTCATATTGATGGTACTCAATCCCATGAATATGAACGAAATCCGAGTGTGGTCCACAGACACATGCTTATCCGGCTACGGCTTTTTGATCTTTGAATAGTTCTTTTTAAAGGGCAATGAAGACATTTTAATTTATATTTGCAGTATCGATAGGAAAACTCAATTATTTAAAAAACACAGGTGGGGTCAGTGGGGTCGTTTTGACTGGGGTTAGTTGGGTCGTCCAAATGCATGAGGAATCTACTGTACATTAATACTACATTAATAAACTACATTACTCTAATTAAATTTCACTATCAGTAATTTATTTCAGTCAATTAACACTAATAATAATACTTTTTAACAATTAGGAATTGAAAAATACGTTTTTTCAATATGAAATTTTTTTCTTTTTTATGGTCTTATACTTTCGCAGTTTTACGTTAAATATATTTATTTTTCAATTTCTTTTATTAAAAAACAACCTTAAAAACTAAGTTTATTATATAAAGTAATGTTTGAACATTTAAACAGTAACATTTTAATCATGACCCAATCTGCCCCGGGCTGGGACGGGTTGGCTCACTTTGGATTTCTCCAAAAACAATGTTCCCAAAAAAAAAAAAAACTAAAAGTACACTGAGAAAATAAGTTGACTAAATACAACCAATTTTTGATTAAATTTAGCAGAGAGAGGTTGTTGATATAGCACCTGCAAAGCACTTAATTGATTTTAGCAGAGCATATGCTCCGGTATCCTAGAAGTTTGATTGTCATCGCCGGTGTTTTGTTTGTTTTGTCCCGAGGAACCCTAAACTAGAAAAAAAGCTGCTTGGCTAGAGGCTAATTTTCTCAGTGTAATAACGGGACTTTTTCTTTTTTAAATGAAAGCTGAAATATTAGAGCAAGTTTTCTGTACAATAAAGTTTTCATAAATTGGATATTAACGAAGTTAAACAACGAAGAGTGCAAAATGAGCCAACAAGCCCCGGTCTCCCCTAAACGAACAAAACACAGTTAAAAATGTGTTTTTTTCCCCTTTCAAACCAAAGAAAAAATTTGAAAATTGGTTCAAAATTAAGGAAGTTATGAGCAGTTCTTCACATAAATTCACAAAAAAAAACGGTTTTTTGACCCAAAAATGAAATTTTGGGGGTGTTTGGGAAATTTCTCATATACCATTTTTCATAGTTTTACTAGACCTACAACTTGTACTAGGTCTCTATAAAAGTGCAGGCAACTTTTTTTTTGTTACACAGTGTTCTTTATTGCTTACGAAATGTGAATGGTAGTTTGAATTAATTTTTGAATTAAAGAAAATTTTGTGATGTCACGTTTAGTACAACCCTCCCCTAGCCCCATGTCACGTTTTGTCACGTTTGATTAAGACTCCCCCCTCCGCTCTGTAGCGTGATGTCATTTGTGAACGGTCCCTATCCTCTCTTTCATCGACTTTGAAATCAATTTTGATAAATAAATTTCTTTCGTGTGTAAAAAGAGAATCTTAATTTAATTTTAACAATTTTACAATCATCCATTTTTAGGTACACAACATAATTGTTGTAATGGTTACAAGACTTGTTAGTATTCCAGGAAGTTACATTAACATTTTTATAAATTATCTTCTTGCAATAAGTGCTACAGGCATTTGCATTTCAGGACTTATATTATTTTTACAATCATCTGGAATAATAGATCTTTATTTTAAAAAGTGTAAAAGTTTCTGGATGGCGCTTGTAAGTAGTTTTGCGTTTTTCTATTCCTTTTTTTTTAATATTATAGAAACTCAATATCTTTACATATTATATATCCGTTATGTATCAAACACGGTGAGTTTTAACCAACTTTAACCTAAAGGTTCTCCCACTACAAATGTTTTTGCAGATATTAAATGTGGACACTTTTTTAAGAGTTTTGCAAAAAAACCAAAATCTTTCATCAAGCCGTTTTTGAGAAAATCGATTTTTTAGGTTAACAAATTTAATTTATTGACTTTTATTTGAAGTATATGCATGGTCGCAACAAAATAAAACTCAGTTTGAATTTAGGCACTTTCCTGAGTACGTTGCAGAAAAAAGTCCCTCACAACAAAAGGATATCCCTAGGATATCCTCAGGATATCGGAAATAATGTCAGGATATCCTGAAAATGTCCCCAGGATATCCTCAGGATATCAAAAGGATATCCTGCGGATATCCAAGCCGCCGCAATAAGGATATTCTCAGGATATCCTCAGGATATCCCTAGTATATCCCCAGGATATCCCTAGTATATCCCCAGGATATCCCTAGGATATTCCCAGGATATCCCCAGGATATCCTTAGGACATCCTCAGGATATCCCCAGAAATGTTTAAAAGGATATCCCAGGATATCCCTCGGATATCCCTAGGATATCCTTAGGATATCCCAAGGATATTTTTGAAAAAAAATTATAATAAAGTAGATATTAATTTACTTATTTATAATTTTTTATGTCCTTCCTTATATATAATAATTTAATGGTTAAACGCATCGGAAAAATCTTATGGGATACGGGGATCGAACCTACTTAACTATGATGGATGCCAAGCTTACGCGTAGCCTTAAACCTCTCGGCTACTTACCACTTGCTATTCAAAATGCAATGAATCTTTGTTACTCTTCCGTAAAGTTTAGTGGCCTTCCTCAAAACCAAAGGATATCCTACGGATATCCTTCAGGATATCCTCAGGACATCCTGAAATAATGTTAAAATAACCTGAAAACGTCCCTAGGATATCCCTAGGATGTCCTGAGGATATCCTAAGGATATCCTTAGAACATCCTAAGGATATCCACAGGACATCCTCAGGATATATTCATGCTTTTACAAGGATGATGCGTATAAATACTTTATGAATATTTATAGGCTAAAAACTATGCTATTCCTTAGGCTCTAAAACATTTTGCATACTTATGGCTATTGGTCACGTGCAGGTATCTCTTAGACGCCTTGAGGGGAATTGGTATACCCCCACCACTTGCTTAAATTTGGTTTCTACGGAATACCGGGAGGTCCTTCTGGGTTTTAAGTTGTAACGTATTGGGGGCATACCGTTTCTTTTCATCACGTCCATGCGCCATGTGATAAAAGCCCGTTGGTCGATCACAGCAACAAATTGCAAATTATACCTGCTATTGGTTATAGTATTCTTTTAATTGGTTTTAGTATAGTTTTTTAACAATTTGTTTAAACAATAATTTTTTTAATTACAACTTTTTATCTGATAATTTTTTAATGTTGTTTTTAATATGAAGATAGTGATAACTTGAGACATTGCTTTTTCCTCCTGATGTAGCTTATAATGATAGTTCACGAGCGTATAGCATAGTGGTTGGAGCGTTGCGTTGGGTTTTAGGCCCAGGAGTTGCGAGTACGAGATCTCTTAGCGTTAAATAGATTTTGGTAAAAATACACAACCTGTTTGTTAAATTTACGTACAATTACCTGTGTGGGTAGTTGTGAGTTACCAAAAAGCTTGTGTATTTTTATCTAAATATCATTGGGTATTTGTTTAAAACGCTTTAGGTAAAATTACTGAAAATCTTGTGCACTTTAATCCATAAAATCTTTGGGTTTTTTGGTTCCAAAACATTATAGCTAAAATTACCCAAGTAATTTCTTTCAGTGATAGTGTAGCTCGCCAACACAAAGGTACCCTTGTACAAAAAAGTTATATTTGGTTATTAATTTGCATATAAGTATAAGATATTTTAAAATTTCTAACGTGTGGTAATCTAAATTCCATGTGTCAAACTTGTGGAAAGATCTGAGTATTTGTGGATCTATAGATTATTGATTTTCATGAACACCATTACAATTATCAAAATATTGTAGATATATAACAATAATGTGAATTGTTATCCATTGCAAAAAAGTAGTACTAGATTCAGTACTGAGAAAAAGTACTGGGTTAAGTACTGTAAAATCAGTACTTTTTCGCGCAATATAATTTTTTAAGCACAATAACACATTTTTTCTCAAATTTTAGTGGAATTGTGATTTTGCGTTCAATGTATTCCTCTCTCTATTTAATTTACAACGAAAAACTATTGCGCAGCCGTAGCACCCATACAAACTTAGTGCGCAGCATGAAAAAATTATTAACAATCCATGGTGAAAAAAGTACTGACTTTCCAGTACTGAACCCAGTACTTGTCACAGTACTGAACCCAGTACTTCTTCCCAGTCCTTAACCCAGAACTAAATCCAGTACTTCTTTTTGTAAGGGATAAAGACTACCATTTTTGTACAAATCAATTATTGACATTTTTAATATTTTAATATTTTTAATCAGTGGATATTTTTATTATTATTTTCATAAACAGTGCATTAAAATATGTAATTATACGTAATTTCAATAAAATTTAAATTTTGTGCTTTTCGGAATTTCAAGCCAAAAAAGCTGTCCTGGTTTAAGAAACAACATTTTTCTTTCTAAATTTGAAGAAATGAATATTTACTTATTCAGAAGTCAAAAGTGTTACACTTTTTAATAAGTGTATACATGTATACTTCCAAATAAGTGACATTTTTCTCTAAATAAGGGGCTGTTCAAGTATTACGTGAGCATATTTTAAGAGGTTTTTGGCCCCCTCCCCTCCCTCATGTCAGCATTTTTCAATGGATGAAAAAATAATTTTGTATGGAGAGTCAGCATTTTGGAACCCCCTTCCCCCTCCTTGATGCTTAAATAATACTTAAATGGCCCCTAAGTGATATTTTCACTTATTTTAAGTGCATATACACCAGACCCGTAGTGAGCTTTTCTGGCGCCCGAGTCAAACTTAAACATTTTCGCCCCCCTCCCCTACTCATTTATAAAAAATTTTGCAACCTTGGTTTTATTTGATTTAATTTTACATTGCTACACGGAGAAAAAAAACTAGCTTTTCTAGCATGAAACAACTTTTTACTTTTAAAGCAGTAATCTTCGCTTACCCATTAAAGCAAGAAATCACGCATTTATAGCAAAAGAAGTGTCCATAGTAAATAGGTAAGAACGTCATACTGCAAAAGCAAGAACATCATGCCTTTTGGTGCTGAAGCGGGTGCAATGAGATAGGTAGAGGGGATAAGTAGGCGTGGCCAAATCTCTCATTGCACCCGCTTCAGCACGAAAAGGCATGATGTTCTTGCCTTTGCAGTATGACGTTCTTACCTATTAACTATGGACACTTCTTTTGCTATGAATACGTGATTTCTTGCTTTAATAGGTAAGCAAAGATTACTGCTTTAAAAGTAAGAAGCTGTTTCATGCTAGAAAAGTTAGTTTTTTTTCTCAGTGTAATTTTTTTTTTTTTTTTGCAAATGTATTTATACTTTATAGAGAAAAATTGATAGACTTATTCACCCACTTTTTTTATTTTTAAACATTTTGCTTCCTCATTGAAGAAGCTTTGTGATCGTTAAAATTTTTGAGTTTTAAAAATAATCTTAATCGACTTATGTTTATCTGAAAAGCCCAAATTTTCATGTTTAAAAAAAAGATCGGATATTTTTAAGCACCATTTTCACAAAAAAATATCGTTTCTTAACGAAATTTTTTTTCACACTTAAAATACAACTTAACAAATAAAAAATCATATTGTCTAAAAACGAATCGATTGACCTATATAAAGTCTATAATGGACCGAAAATTCGCATAATAATAAATCATGAGTTTTCATTTTTTTTTCATTTAAAATTCTTTTTCTTTTTACACCTTCTTCAATTTTTATTTTATAATCATAGATGCTTTGGACAAAATATTCTATATGTAAAAATGGATCAATTTAATTATGTATAAAGTATACATTTTATTCTCAATTTGAAGAAATAATGGGGATTTTTAATTTTTAATAAAATTTTAATTTTGACGTCTTTAATTTAACTAATCTAATTGGCATTTTTAAGTAATGATTCCTTTATAAAAATTTTAAAAAATGTTTTACAATGAAAAACGGATTTAGCTTCCTTTTTGAGAAAGCAAATATTTTTTTTACATAAAAGTGAAATCTTCAGAAATGAACATAATTTTCACATAGTTTTGTAATTTCTTCATATCTTCATAGTTTGCTGCATTTATTTTTTAAAGATTATATCTCCGTTTTTCAAATAATTTTCATTTTGTATTAAATGTTCTTAGTTTCCTACATTTTTTCAGTTCTTTTACTTATTGTCTTTAAATTAATATCTTCACATTTTTATCAAGTTATTCGTTCTTTCATCATATTTTTTATTCTTTAAGCTTTTAATTAATTTAATATTTTTAACTTTTTATCTTATAGCTTAAAATTTTTATGTTCTGTAGGTTTTCCAATGTTCATCATAATTTCTTAATCTTTATAATTTTTTACAGAATTTCATCTATTATTTTTTAAATGTAAATTTGCTACTAAATTTTTATCAATTTGCAAGGAAAATAAAAATGATAATTCGCTAGACACCCTGTAAATTTCTTTAAATTTTACATGTTGAAAAAGGTTAATTTTTTAAGTAATTTGATTCTCAAAATTATTACGTATTTTAAATTAATTATCTTTATAAAAGGGAATAAAAATTATATGACCTTTAAGTTCTGAACGTTTAAATCAACGAAATTATTATTTTAATATTTTACAAATTCAAATTTGACCAAAAATAAAGTTTTGCTTACCAAAAAAATGATTTTGATATTTTAAGAATTAAATTCTTCTTTTATATTTTGCGTTGCAAAAGTTATTCTTGAAAATATTTCCATGTAACAAAAATTTCGTTTAAATGAACGTTCAGAACTTCAGGGACATAAATTATTATTTTAAATTTTTATTCAATTCTCTAAAAGAAAAATATAGGTACTAGTATTTATTTCATTTTTTCATTATTTATTAAATTCTACATTTCAAAAGGAATAAATTTTTTATTTAATATTTTAATTAATTAATATTAAAACAAATTTATAATTTTATATTCGATTTAGCTCCTAGTTTTGTTCTATAGGATTAGATTTAATTAAATACTTTTGTATGAAAGGGCATTGCCCGTTAAATTGAAATAAATAAATAAATAATTGAATTGAATTCTATTTAAATCTTTCTATGGGGCATTATTCCTGAACTACCCCAGTCAAAAATTAGAATATCCTATAACTTTAGTAAATTGTTGCCCTACATGATAATATCAAATCTCTGCAATATTAGCTCTTTTGAAAAAAATTTGTATGAAGTAGAGAGGGTTGAAGTTTTGACTTTTTGAATGACACCGTCATTTTCAAGTTCGTATAATTATGGAACAACTTAATAGATTTTAATTTATATATAGTGAATTTTAAAGCTTTTTTCATGCACTTTTTAAAAAAAGTGTAAAACTGGAAATGGGCCAATAATGGGTTTTCAAGAGAATGTAAAAAAACCTACTTTTTTGCTTATTTTTTACATTTTCTCGAAAACCCATTATTGGCCCATTTCCATTTTTACATAATTCGTTGGAAAAAATCTCAGCTTTCGATTAAAAAAATAAAAAAAATCCAAAAACCGCCGAAAAACCTCAAAAGTGAAAAATAAGACTTAATTTTGAAAAAAGAAGGGTTACAATCTTTTTTTAAAATTATTTTTTATTTAAAAAGTGCTTGAAAAAAGCTTTTAAATTCACTATATATAAATTAAAATCTATTAAGTTGTTACATAATTATATGAACTCGAAAATGACGGTGTCACTCAAAAAGTCAAAACTTCAACCCCCTCTACTTTATACATATTTTTTTCAAAAAAGCTAATATTGCGGGGATTTGATATTATCATGTAGGGCAAAAATTTACCAAAGTTATAGGACATTCTAATTTTTGACTGGGGCAGTTCAGAAATAATGCCCCCTATGTACTTTAATTTCTTTTAAATAATTGATTTGTATTATCGAGCATTTAGCAGGGACTTTTACGAAATGTGACTTTTTTTTTGTTTTAAAATTAATACTATTGCAGTTCCCGTGTGGAAAAGTTCCCAGTATTTCCCAGTTTGTAAGTGGGCGCCAGTTGGGGCCTACCTAGCCCAGGTGGGCCCCACCTAGCCCCCAACTGGCGCCCACTTACACTGCGAAATACTCGGAACTTTCCACACGGGTTGAAACGCAAAGTGGGGTAAGTCATAATGTATAAAATTCCTCTTTTGGTGCAAATGATATGTTAATTTTTATGGCTCCCAACTACAAAAACATTTTTTTTTTGATAATTTAAAAATTATTATTCTGTTTTAATTTCGTTAAATTTTGGCGCCCCCATGCGGTTGCGCCAGCAGCAAGCGCGTCAGTCACCTAACTCTCAATACGGCACTAGCTAGTAATTCTGTTTGTGCTGGGTATATCCTGAGGATGTCCTGTGGATATCCTAAGGATGTCCTGAGGATATCCTAAGGATATCCTGAGGATGCCCTGAGGATGTCCTGAGGATGTCCTGAGGATGTCCTGAGGATATCCTGAGAATATCTTAAATTTCATTTTATGAATATCCATGGGATATCCCTAGGATATCCCCAGGATATCGGCGGATATCCTTAGGATATCCCTAGGATATCCAAACCGCCGCTTTTAGGATACCCTGAAAATATCCTTGGATATCCCTGGGATATCCTAGGGATATCCACGGGACATTTTTAGGATATCCCGGGATATCCGGTGCTGTGAGGGGTAATACTAAAAACATTTTCATTCAGCCATTTTTGAAAAAATCAGTCGTTTAGGTTAAAAAATTTAATTTTTGTATTTTTGTTTAAAGTATGTGTAATATCGTTAAAATAACTAATACTAAAACTTCATTTTTAAAATAAAAGTATTGCGTGGGCCGTTATCTTTTTTCTTTATAGAAAATTACTGAAAAAAAATTTTTAATCATTGAAGGGCGATTTTTACTTTTGAATTTAATTGTTTTTGTCCCTTTCAATTTTTGTGCAAGGTACCTAGAGGGTCGGGCATAAAAATTAAATAGGACAAAAGCAATTAAATTCGAATATAGAGGTCGCACTTCAATGATTTAAAACTTTTTTTCAGTAATCTTCTATAAAAAAAAGAGAATACGGCCCACGCAATATTTTTTTTCAAAAATGAAGTTTTAATATTAATTATTGTAACGATATTAGACATACTTTAATTAAAAATTCAAAAATTAAGTTTTTCAACCTAATGACTGATTTTCTCAAAAATGGCTGAATGAAAGTGTCTTTAGTATTACTTTTTTTTTTGCAACGTACTCAGGAAATTGTCCACATTCAAACTGAGTTTTATTTTGTTGCGTCCATGCATATACTTTAAATAAAAGTCCAGAAATTAAATTTGTTAACCTAAAAAATCTATTTTCTTAAAAACGGCTCGATGAAAGATTTTGTTTTTTTTTTGCAAAATTCTTAGAAAAGTGTCCACATTCAATATTAGCAAAAACATTTGTAGTGGGAGAACCTTTAGGTTAAAGTTGGTTAAAACTCACCGTGCAAAGTATCTAATTGGCACAATTTCCACAACCTGCAGGAATTTACATATTGCTTTCTCTGGCTGATCCAGTTTTTTGTGGTACCCTCTCTTATATTGGGTTTCGCATATTCACCTGACTTATCTGAAGATATAGTTTACACTGACAATAACGAAAAAAACCTTATTTTTTTAGTGGTAAGTGTTCGAAACTTTTCCTTCACATATATGTGACGGTCCACAAGAAAACGTGCCTTAGTTATAAAAATAAATTTTGATTTTTTAATGCCAGCCGAAAGATTTTTATTTTATCTTTTATTTCCAGAAATAAAAATTGGTTGTTTTAAAGAATTTTATGTGTTATTTAGCAAGAGTCGTAGACATGTTACATTGATTTCAATGCATTAATGCAACTTTAAACACTCGCCCTGTAAAATTGATGTTTGGAAGCTAAGGCACGTTTTTTCGTGGACAGTCACATTATTATGTCACGCGCTCTAAAAAAGGTACCTTAAAAGCGAATAAAAAAAACTTAAAAACTTTATTTTCGACATCCTGAGGTCCAAATATGTCGAGATATGTAAAAAAATCGCAATCGATAATTTGAGGGTAAAACAATAGGCGAGTGGGCCCCAAGTTGGACACCCTTTCGATTTATTGCTGTAGAATCCAAACCAACTGAAATATATTAAAATGTTTTATACTGGATGAAAGTACAATTTATAAGGTAACTTATGGCCACAGGGATAAAATTTTATTTTGAACATAGGGTAAGTCCGGGGGAGATGGCCATACGGGAGAGATGGCCAATTCAAATATTTTACTGAATTTGTTATTAAATATCAGTTATTATTGTTTATTTTGCTTCATTTGTGTGCGTGAAAGCAAACAACAACAAAAACTTGAAAATTAAAAATAAAAAAGTACTTGAAATCCTGGTGTATTTTTTTGACTAGTGCTCGAAAACATCAATGGGTTGACTTTACTGATTGTTAAAGTGTTCTTTTTTTTAGAATAATGCTTATTTTCGTATTTTTTGGAACTATACACGAGGCAAGCTTTGTAATAACGTCAGAATTATACATGAAAAATTTTTATTTATTTAAATATTAGGGAAAATCTGGGGGGATGTCATAAGGGATAGATGGCCAATTCAAATATTTTTACAGAAATTGACTCAAAAGGTCACTTATTCTAAACTAAATTTCTTCGTTTTGCATTTAAACATAAATAAAAGCAAAATTTTGGCGAAAAATAATAAAAAATTAAATATAATACTTCCTTTTTATTTTGTCTATTACTCCAGTACTGAAAAATTTCAACTTGTTTAAATATCTATTTATTATGGTGATATTTTTTAAGATAAGACTTATTTTTGTGTTTTGTTTATTCTTTCATGTAATAAACTCAAAATGATATATTAATTATATTTATTTACTTAAATAATAGGTGTGGCCAACTGTCCCTTACACCTATGGCCATCTCACACTACGATTGGCCATCTCTCCCTGAATGTCACTTTTTACAAAACATTAATTTTATGATTGTTAACATTAAAATATTTTATATTATTTATGGTTGTTTTAAAGTTAAATAGTCAATGTTTAATTAACAATAAACATCAATATATAAATGTTGTTTTTTTTATTTTTATGGACCTTTATAGAAAGTATGGCCATCTCCCCCGGACTTACCCTAAACATTTTTTAAAGCATTTTTTCTAATTGTTAAAATTTTCGGTCTAAAAAAAAGTGGCTTAAAAGTCTCTGAAAATTGTAGTAAATAAAAAATAAACATCGTGTAACAATTCTTAAACTAATTTTTAATCATTTTACGGAATTTATCAAACTTGAGTTTGGGGCAAGGAAGGAAATTTAGTACTAATTCAAACTTAAATATTTTAGGTAAATAATGAACTAGTTCTTTAAAAATTCTTAAAGATTAGATAAAAAATAAAATTTATACTTTGACCTCTTTCGGTCTGATTTTATAAACATACCATTTACCTGTAGATTGGTGATTTAAATAAAATATTTTAAAATCTAAAACAGAAAAATTTGAAGCTGGAGGACTCAAACTCGCGACCTCTCACTCTAAAGCCGCCCGCTGTATCCACTAGGCCACTGACGCAGTTACAAGTCTTTACAATTTAGGTTATATACAAGCAATGGCTTGCAGTGTGCTACAAGACTGTGGGCGTGAGGCCACGCCTCCTAATGTATAAAAGTCAGGAACCGGTTCAGTAGTATTTACTGAAATATAAAGTGCTGAACCATATTTTAGTTTCTACATTACTGTTTTGGGATTTCTTCTGAATTTTCGTTAATTGTTAATAAAAGCTCATCAAGAATCGTCAAATTTTCTCTTTTGTCTCAAACTTATGAATAAGTTCCGTACTTATTCATAAATATTTTTTTCTGTGTAACATTTCTAAAAACTTCAATTTTATAGCTTATTAGTAAAAACTAATAAAATATAGAAAAATATCGAAATATCAAATTCTCTGACGATAACATCACATTTTATGGTAGAAAATAAAAAAATTTAATTAATTGGCTCAAAAAATTATTGAAAAAAGTGTAAAATCAAAAATATGCAAATAAATACATTGAGATTTAAGGCCTGTCCATCTTACGGTACATGACACTATTTTTTAATCCCCAGTAAAAAAATATATACGAACACTGAATTAGTAAAATCATTTTAGGATATTATTATACGATAAATAAAGAATATATTATAACGTTAACTATTCATTCTAAATCATAAATTTAAATAACTTTACCAACTTGAGAAAAAACTGTTACAAAACTTTTTTAGACCCAAAATTACGTGGTATGTGTAGGAGAAAAACCAACTGGTTTTTTTCTTCAAACGTGCATCAAAATCTTCGTTTATACAAACAACAAAAATGACAGAAAGCATAAGGTGATGTCACCTTAAATAAAAATTTTATACGAAATGTACGTCTTGGGACCCACTTCCCTACTTCCTCTATAAAGAAGCAATGTATAAAAGCTCGATAATATTTAGAATTTTTTAATTATATTATAATTATACATTTTTTTAAGTCATATATCCAGACATGTTCATCAGATTGCTCTACCACATTCGGCTAGCTTTGACAGCTTCCGTCAGTTTTGATATTTTATTAGCATTTTATGTGTGAAAAGTTTACGATTTTTGTTTTACTTGAATATAAAGAATACAAATACTCTTTTTTCAGTTCATTTCCATATTTAACACACAAAACCTAAAAATATCAAAATATTGCATAATAATACTATTTTTTAGAACGTTTCTCATAATTGATCCAAAAAATTGTATCATTATGAAACATTTTGATGATTGCTGTTTTTGTGTGAAATTATGTCACAAAATTTCTTCCCGTGTGGCGACCTTACATGCAATAATAGCAGTAGATTTCTCTTAGTGTACATAGCCTGAAGATTATTAATTAATAAAAGAAAAAAATTAATTAGGTATGGATTCCTGTTGACAGAAAAATTAAAAAAATTAATGATTTTACATGGATTATATATTTTTTTTATCAATTCGTATCTATGATTGGAAGAAAGATCGACTCAAATTTAAAGAGATAAGAAAAGCAAGCCAAGGATTTTGTTCATTTTATAAACATTTTGCTACATTGTCAGCAAAATGATTTACTTCCTCATAGAGGAAGTAATAAGTTAATTTTTAAAAAATTCAAAATTTCAATGTTTTAAAAATTTAAAAATTGCGATTCTTTAAAATTTAAAGTTCTTTAAAATTTGAACAAAATATAAACTTTATATAGGTCAATCGATTAGTCTTGAAGCAAGAAATAGGATTTTTTATATATTTAGTTGAATTTATAGGTAAAAAAGATCCGTTTTAGTGAAAAAAACAAATTTTTTAAAAAATTAAAAATCAGTTAAAAAATTTTTTAAAGGTTATTTTTAAAAACCCTTGTGTCTGATTTCAGATTTTAGTAGTAAAAACACTTGAGAGGGGTAAAAATTTCTATTTCATAATTCTATCCGTTTCTATCTTTTCACTTCTAGCAGGGGTCAGTGGCGGTTTTACGTGGGGGCGATTGGGGCGACCGCACCCCCCCCCCCCGAGAATCTTATATTTGTATAAGAGAGAGAGAAAGAGATAGCACTATGGTGCTATATCTTTTTATCCCATATATATCGCCCCTCCCGAACACTTTGCCTAAAGCCGCCCCTGGCAGGGGTCGTATATTATTGTGACAGAAAAGGAAAAACGTATACTTTGCCTTCTTTAAATCTCAAGATGAATTTTATTTTAGCTAGAATAATATAAATATTTTCAAATTACTGAATCATTTCTAATATGTCCAGTACATTACCCGCCTCTTCTTTACATTAATTAAATTTTTTTTTTAAAATTTTTTTAGAGTACTAAAAAATGCCTTATTCACAAGGACTTCTCATTTGATACATATATTGACCAGTACACCACCGAAGAGTAAAAGGTTATACAGGTTTAGTGCGCTTTTGAGCACTTTGTGTGATAACTTTCTTTATCAATACCTTTTCTTGACGAAATGCATATTCATGGTTTAAGATGTGCTGAACACGAATGCAAAGTCAAAAAGTTTGTTTGACACGCAGGTCAACTCGCAGGTCGACTTAGAAGATGTTTTAACTAGTCAAAAAAAACCTGAATTCACGAAACGTTAAATTTGATGACAATTTTGAATTTTTTTATTCGACTGACCCTCCCTGAATCATTTACTTCACTTTTTAACAACAATTTTTTATAGTTTTTCAAATCTATTTGGAGAATAAATTTTGTATATATTTCATGTTGTATTATATCTTTTGATAGTCGTAAGAAAATAAAATTAAATTATTAAGAAAATAAACATTTTCTTTTTTAGGTCATAGCGTATCTTTCAACAATAGTCTACAGTTGGGATTTATGGTCGACATTAAAATTGTTGAGAAAACAGCGGAAGAAGTCAGATATAAGTCTGATACTTAATCCAACGTCTTCAATCGTCAGTTAAATAATGCATTCCACATTCTATATCCACATGCACACATAACATCTGTTGATTATACTCATCATTGAATTTATTTATGTCGTTTGTATTTTAAAATTAAATGTTTTACCTAATGTATGAGATGCTGAAACAAGGTATTTGAACAAATAAAATATGAATACGTTTACATCGCATAGGATAAGTCGAGAACGATGGATCACTTTTCTGTTTTTCTTTTGTCTCCAGCCAAGAGTTCAGGAAAAAATCAATATTAAACACCTGTAAGTCTTATGTTATTTCCACTTCTTGTAAAAAAGACATAAGTATGAGAATTCATTTATGTTAAAACATTACACCATAAAAAACGTTTGAAAAAAATAAAAACACTTATATAAGTGTTACTATCGTATTTCATACAAATATTGACTGTTACATACTTATTTTAATCTTTTTATAACTCAGTTCTAAAAACGGCGTAGATTGTACCTCTCGCGATAGGTAGAAAACTACACGGAAAAAATTTCAGCACTTCCCGGCAAGAAGCCTTGAAAAGAAAAGAATTACATTTATTTGACATTTACTCAAAATCGCAATGATTTCTTTTCTAATAAATACTTAAATTTCCTTCAAATACTTACTTCCAGAAATAGAAAAGAATATTTTTGAAATTGATTCTGCTTTATTCTAAAAAGATTTTGTATTCCATGCATCAGAATAGAATTAAAATGTTTTTAATTCCAGAAACTTCTTCTATTCTGTAAAACAGCATACGCATTCATGATTTTTCTATTCCCAATAATTCCTACTGAATTGAGTCTACAAAATGTTTAATTCCGTAATAGAAAAGACAGTTGAAATTTTTTCTTTCCCTGCCAATTCTCTTCACACATTCAATTCAAAAGGCTCATTTATGTTTGTATTTTCAAGTCACGTGTAGCTCAGTGGTTACTTTCATGGACTTGTAACATAAAAATTGGGGATCGATTTTTATATTTATTATGCAACTCAGGCGTTTTATGGTCACTTTACCTACCTATATAGGCGCATCCTAACTTCTTCCTTATAGTACAGCGGTCAATAAAGTGCCCATTATTACCCTAGGGCAATAATGGATACTTTATGGACCGCTCGCAGGTCAATAATGTGCCCATTATTACCCTAGGGCAATAATGGTCACATTATTGACCTGCTCGCGGGTGAATAAAGTATCCATTATTACCCTAGGGCAGTAATGGTTACTTTATTGACCTGCTGGGCTATATGGAAAAACTTAGCATGCACCGGCATAGGTAGCGTAGAGTGACCATAATACGCCTTTGTTGCATAAAGAATCGTATGTACCATGTGTCATAGGTGCGTCTTTCGTCTCGCGCGATATTTCCAAACTCGTCTCCGGCTCGAGCGACCTCGGCTTCGCCTCGGTCTTGCTCTCGCCTGCAACTCGTTGGAAAATTCTGCGCTCGACTATAAAGACGCACTTATGACGCTTGGTGCATAATATACTATTAAAATTTTTTCAAAAACTGAATTATAAGGAATAGAATTTTGTTATTTTCAATTCATAATGCAAAATCATAAAATAAAGGGAAATTCAAGTATTAAGTAGAATTAATAAAATTAATTCTAGGTTATTTCAGCCTTCTTGCCGGGTTCTGACGTTTTACCTATAGCACGGCATTCATACAACAGGTTAGGCACGTCAGTAGCGCCAAATTTGGAAATACAGCAACGAAATTTACCGAAAAGGCACGGCAGACGTGCTAAATGGATGCATAAGAGCGTTCTAACATTTTGCACTATAGACTTACCTATAGGTACGTCAGAAGTGCTAAAAATTTTTCCGTGTAGCGTTTCCTGAACGAAGATTAAAACGGGCTTTAGCGTGCGAATAAGAAAATGGTACATTATGATAAAAGTGCGGTAATTTGACGATTCCAAGAGTGTGAGGTTTACAACACGAACCCAAAGGCGAGTGTGGTGGCTCACACTCTTCAGAATCGCCAAATTTTCCGCACAAGTGTCATACGATATTTTTTGCACACTATATAGTGTGCACTGAGAAAAATGAGTTAGCTACTATATGGATAGCTAATTTTTAGATGTGGTAGCCAATATTTAGCTGTTTCAGCAAACAACATTAGCTGTGAAAGCTAATTAATAGTTGTGTTAGCTAAAAAATTAGCTATCCATATAATAGGAATTAAAGTTAGCTAAGGTAGCTTAGTCTTAGCTTTGGCTGCTAATTTTTTTCTCCGTGTGCGAAAAATAAAAAAAATTTTGGCCTGAGAGTAGGAATAAGAAAAATAATGTAACGCAGAAAGGATAACTGAATCAATGTTTTAAAAAAAACAGTAAATTTGACAATTTACAACGTTGGCAGTAGTGATATTGTGTGAATCTGCTCACTGTTACTAACACAAATTTCAGACTACTGCACAGACGCGACGTTGCGCCGCGATTTATACTAGTTATACGTCTGTTTGTTTACATCGTTTACATATTTTCGGTTTAGTGAAGCAAGGTAAAAGCTGTAAAAGTGAGTGCCGCAATAAATAAAATTAAAATGAATTATTATTATTAGCTGCCAAGTTATTCGGTGTAGTATCTTATTTTAATTTGTTTGTGTCATGTTTTTCTGAATTCGTTGTGAGTGATAGGCCAACCTCACATATGGTTTTGACATTTATTATCTTTTGAGTTAGTTTTTTTGTTACGGGGGGCTTAGCCCCCGGAACTCCCCCTTGGCGCTTTTTTCCGCTTCACCGTGCTTCTCGAAACAATTCAAAGTTTCTCAGTATATTTCATTCTGGAATGTAGCTCTCTACACATTTTGGTGGACATAGGAAATATCACATCTTTATTACTTGAAACACGCGTCGCGGAAATTTGGTTCCTGAGGTATGGGTACTAACGTCCCAAGTAGTACGTAATATTACGTAAGAATCGCAGTAATATTACATTTAATATTAGTAATATTACGGGTTGATGTTACTGTAGGGGAAAAGGTTCGGTTGTGGGCATGGTTCGATTGTGAGCACCCCTGCAAAACTTTTGACAGAAAAGATATTTGTCAGATGTGACAAATGTCAAGTGTGTTGTATGACCGCACGTAGTTTTTTGCGAGAATTTTTTGGTCAAAAATTTTTTTTTTTTTTAAATACATATCAATCGAAAGGCCATGAAAAACTCTATCGAAACTGATAGTAGCAAATTTTTTTATCTAATTGTTAACTAGAAAAAAAGTACTGAAATTTGCGGGGTACCGTAAAACCCAAAAAAAAATTTCCCCTCTCCCTCTCCGAAAATATTAGACAAAAAAAAATTTCCAAAAATTACTATCTATATGCACCATAAATACTTCGAATTTAAGCATAATTGGCAAAAAAAATTTTTTACCTTGATCACTTCATATGGAATCTTTCAATTATTAATAGTGTTTTACGAATTTTACGGGTTCCTGGGAGTGATCTAGGGACAAAGTTCTTTAGGACTGCGCACGATACGATAAGGTATTTGACAGAGTCTCGTCTCGGTCTCGAAAAAATAGAAAATTGGTAGTCTCGTCTCAGTATCGTCTCGGTCTCGTCACGCTTGGTATCGTCTCGGTATCGCCTTCATAATTGTGGTCTCGTCTAGTCTCGATCTTAAAAACATCGAAAAAATATAACACAGTAATTGTAGAATACAATTGTTAACTTATTTATTATAAAAAGGTAAGTTTTGCAAATCAGCTGGTAATTGTTAAAAACGTCTTGGGTCTTGTTGATTTAATAGTGTCGCTGTGGCTTACTAATTCTCAGCTAAATAAGATTAAAAATAAGATGTTGTTTAAAATGTGAAGCTGACAAGCATCAATATTAACAATAAGTGAAATGTTGGACAATTTTTTAAACCGATACTTCACATTCTTCTTCGACAACCTTGACTTCTATACTTGCATCTAAGAAATGATTTTTGGTATTAAATCATAAGTTGAAGAATCTTGTTAAAAAAAGATCAGTAATCTACATTTTCGTTTTCCGGTATGATTATTTTTTTATAACTTAATTGAATATTTTTAAAAAAAGGTTAGTCGAATTATACATTATTTAGCTTTTAAAAATAGATATCTATATCTGTTATCCGTAGTAAAGAAGTTCATAATTACAGTTACTACCCTATTGCGGTCTCGGCGAGAGTCTCGCCGAGATTCGCTTTTTTCATGGTATCGTCTCGGTATCGTCTCTGAATTTTTTTTGCGGTATCGTCTCGATATCCTCTCGGAAAACGAGACGATACTGAGCCGAGACCGAGACTGGTCTCGGTCTCGTGCGTAGCCCTAAAGTTCTTATAACAAGACTTTAGCGACCGTCGTGTAATAACTAAAAAAAAAAGCGCGCGCTAAAGCGCACGCCAAATTTTATTATTTCTTAAGGGGAGAACACCAGTTGTAACAAAAAAAAGTGCTTTTTTCAAGAATTTTTTCCTAGAAAACCATGGAACTTTTTGAAGAATACTATTTATTAGCTAAAAGCACATGTTAAAAACTATAATTAAAAAAAAATAAAAGTGTTTTTCAACCAAAACTTTTGAAGATGTGAGTCATTGAAGCGACGCCATCTAAAAAAAGGTGTTTCGCTGTGATCAGGATTCTGCCAGTATGCTTCGTATCAAATGAAAAAATGAAATTGATTTACATTTATAATAAAATTATCCTGTTAGTGATCGAAGGATTTGAAGAAAAAAAAAATATTCGACAAAATGGTGACCTGTCAAAGTCAACAGTATGATTTTTGTTAAAATAAACCGTCGATTTTCAGCTATATAAAAAAAAGTTTCGCATAAAAAAAAATCCTTCGATCACTTACTCGACTTAGATGTGTAAATTAAATATACCAAATTTCAAGTAAATCGGTTTAATGGTTTTCGAGTAATCATGATCACCGACTTTGAAAATGTCATTTTGAGAAAAACGCATTTAAAGTTTCAACGTAATTTTTTGTTAAATACTTGAAATGACCTTTGCTTCTCATATTATTCTTTCTGTCCTCAAAATTATGAAGGAAGGGTAAAAAAACTGTAAATCTAAGCGTAAAACAAAAGACGAATAGCCATGATCAACTTAGAAATTTACAAACACATTTTTAAATATGTATACTTTAAGAAAATGCAAAAAAAGAAAAAACGATTTTTCGAAAATTGCAACTGATGCTTCCCTCTTAAAACAATGTTTCATTTGTTTATAATTATGTGAAATAAAAGAGATACATAATATAATAAAAAAAGAAAATTAAAGATAAGAAGACATTGCAATAAATTTAAAATGATGTGATCTTTGATCCATCGTGTATATCAATTTGCAAATTTTGATTAATTAAAAATTAATTAAATAAAAAAAAGATAAAGAATAAAATCAAGAATATCAAGAACAATTATAAAAAATTATGATATACCTAATACAATTTAAAAACTTTACTTTAAAAAGTTTACCGATCAACACTCTCTGCTCTTAATATTTTAGAACATTCTTCCAATATAACCAATAAATGAATGTGAGGTAAACCGCGCTTTTGAAATTTAATAACATAAACATAGGACTGTCATGGCACTTTGTACTTCAAACGGATGCGTAACGCGACATAGGTGGTACGCTATAATAAAATTTAGCAGCCACAGCCCTACTGTAAAAGCGTTCGTGAGATCTGGCATAAGAAGGTAGGTAGGGGAGACCAAGGAGGAAAGTAACAAAAATCAGTTTTTTGATGCTAGCACTAAAACTATTTGTCGGATAAGTTCTTAAACATATTAATCGAAAGCTTGGACTTTCACCTATTAAATAAAATTGGAATTAAATATTAATAATAATTTGGTAGTTCACTGCAGGACTTTTTAATCACACTGAAAAACTTTAGTGATCAATATTTAGTAAACGACTATTAACGTGGGGAAAAAATGGCGTAACTGGAAAAATTTAGTAGTCAGGCGATCAAAATGGTTGCGCACACTAGCAAGTAAAGTGTGTAGTTGTGAGTGGTGGGGGAACGGAGGTTTGATCGCCTGACTACTAAATTTTTCCAGTTACGCCATTTTTTCCCCACATTAATAGTTGTTTACTAAAAACTGAACGTCTCTTACTAAATATTGATCACTAAAGTTTTTCAGTGCAGTTCTTTATTTGTTACTTTCCTCCTCATCCCTGAGGTGAGGAAGCACGAAGGAGGAAAGTAACACTTTAAAATTAAGGCTAACATTTCAAACATAAAACTGCTACACTGAGAAAAATAGATAGTAAGAACTTTACTATCTTTGATGGTTGAGAGGTTATGTTACACTCTACCATCAGATATGCTACTCCGTACCATCTAGATGCTACATCGTACTATCCAGATGCTATCAGATGCTAATCCGTACCATCCAGATGCTATCCGGTAGCATCTAGATTCTTGTCCGTATACTTAAGATCAGACATGGTATCTGATACCATCTAGATGGTACCCCGAAGCATCTATTTCTCTCAGTGTATTAATTTAAATTATTTTTATTATGAACATAAAAAAAATAAAGTGATATTAACTACATTTTATACATAATTGGCAGATATTTTTGCACTTTTTTGAAATTAAGATTTTTTTTATCTATTTAGTATTCGTTGAATAGCAATGTCATTAATAAAGCATCGTTTCTTAAAAATTCAAATCAAAAGTCCAATATTTAATCTTTAAAATATAAAATAAACATATAAAATCACATAGTTATAAAAAAGGAGGAGGTTTATAAAAATAAAGCACTAGATGAGGAACAAAGTAACAACGTGTTACTTTCCACCTCAACCTTCTTTTCCTTGGATTTCAAAAAACAAGTTTAAATTACACAAAAGTATTTCGCATTTTTTAATTATGCACTAGCACGACTTAAAGATAAATAAAAAAGCTTCAAAAAAACGAAAAGCATATTTAAAATATCTATAAAATAAAAAAATATGATATTTTGAAATTTTAAACAAAAACTTACTTTTGTCGTAATTTTTGCACAAAATGGCAGTATCAGATTTATAGCTTCCGGTAGACCCCTAACATAATTTGGGGGAGGTAGAGGGGGTCAAATCTGACTTAAAATTATTTAAGGACTATGTCTGTCCGCTCATTGGTTTAGAAGTTATAAGCGTTGTTACTTTCCACCTCTGTTTACTTTCCTCCTCGGTCTCCCCTACTGTATTTGTGTTTCAGCCATATGACTGGCAAAACCGACAAATACATTTTTAGGTTAGGTAGAATTGTCAGTGACGCACCGATGCTTTATTAGATATTCAGTAATATAATATTCTAAGTTCTAAAAAAACTGTTAACCATGAGCATATGTCTAAAATCACTACAGCATTTCTTTCAGTGTAGCGTTTTGACGCTATGAACTCAACTTAAGAAGGAGATATCGGTACTGTGAATGGTATTTAATATTCAACTTATGTTAAGGAACTTTCGTTTATTGTTAGTTTCATGAATTCAACACGGAATCAAGGGCGGTTAAGTGTCCCTTATAAAAAACAAGTATTGGATTAAATACTGGGAGTAAGTATTGGATTAAGTACTGGAATAAGTATTGGTTTAAATATTGGAAACTCCAATACTATTTTCGCGAAATATAATTTAAAAAAAAAATTTTTTTTTATTTTCTGTGGAACTGTGATTTTGCGTTCAATATATTTCTATGTATTAAATGTACAAAAAAAAACTACTGCGCAGACCTGGGAGTCATAAAAACTTTGTGCGCAATCAGTAAAATTTTGAAGAATGTTTGGCGAAAAAAGTATTGGAGTTTCCAATACTTAAACCAATACTTATTCCAGTACTTAATCCAATACTTACTCCCAATACTAACTCCTAGTATTTAATTCAATACTTAATCCGATTCTGAGTCCAATACTTTTTTTTATAAGAGGTTTTTAGAGGTGTCAGCAAAAAAACATTCTTCGGATTTTTAAGTTTTTCTATCATTATTTTTAAAACTTAACTTATTTGGGTAAGTTTTTTTGGTGCTTTGGGATGTCTTTTTTCGAAGTACATAAGGTAAAAGAGCCAGTCACTGCACACGTACCAATGGCTGCACGTTACTTAGTAAATTAAACAAAAATAAGTAACCTAATGAATTTTCTATTAGAGAATTATTTTTTATTGAAACGTAGAAGTTTAAATATTGAAATGAATATAAATATTTTGAGTAACAAGATTTAGTTTAGGTACACAAATTAAAAAAAAAATTATTTACTTACACAATTTTCTGAAATCATTCTTCAAATGACAACTTCTTATGTTTTTCGTAAGACATTGCTGGAGTTTTAAGTAAAGAAATATTTACTACCTTACTGAAAATTCGTGTTTTCTTTAACTTTATATTTACGAGGACTATATATAAAATACATATTATAAAAGATAAATGGATTTTATTTTGTGTTTTAATATAAAATTTAAAGTTTATCAACTGATACATGAAAACAGTAAGTGTACTAGTGCCTGAACATGGCTAAAATAGTGAGTCTGACTGACCTTATTTCAAGATATTTTGAAAATACAAATAACCTGTCTGATGATAAAAAACGTGAGTTTATATTTTATTTGACGTTTAAATTTATTTTTCACTCTTAAAAATTTTGTAAAATGAGTAATCATAATAATATATATGATAATTTTCGTTTTAAAATTTGTAATAAACATAATATAACCCAAAAAAGTGTCGATATTTTATTATTGTTCTGTGAAATAAAATTTTTGGTTTCTAAAGCAAAACAACAATTTTGACGTTGGAAAAATCATGTAGATTATTGTAAATGAAGATTTATTCACAGAATTAGATCCATAGTGTGTTTCATAGCATAAAAATAAACAAATTTTCATTTTAAAAATTATAAACAATATTTCAAAAATTATACTATTTTCACTGAATATAAAAATAAAAACCTAATTAAATACTTACATAATTATTATTTATTATAAAAAAAATGGAAAATTGTAAATAAAATTGTAATTTATTTCATTTAGAAATAAGTGACTTATAACCTAAGCCTTGTGCAGCGATTGGGACTGCACGACTAATGACTTTTTTTTTAAATCAAATTTCTAAATTATTGAATAGACAAAAAAGGTTTTTAATCATTTTATATGAACTTTCAATGTTTAGTCTTCCAAAATAACATACACGGAGAAAAAAAATTAGCAGCCAAAGCTAAGACTTAGCTAACTTAGCTAACTTTAATTGCTATTATATGGATAGCTAATTTTTTAGCTAACACAACTATTAATTAGCTTTCACAGCTAATTTTGTTTGCTGAAACAGCTAAATATTAGCTACCACAGCTAAAAATTAGCTATCCATATAGTAGCTAACTCATTTTTCTCAGTGTAGTTATTGCAATTATACTATTTATTTTCTATTTTTAAAAATATAAAATACTATCGAATATCCTTAGCTGTGCAACGACTGGGTCATTTGCCTATAGTTTTGTTTGATTTCATGAAGATTTAAGTAAATTTATTTTGAAATGTGACGAATACATTCAGGGTAAAGTTGGTTACGTGACATCGGGGCAACATCGGGGTCACAATTTCACGTATTAAATTTGACCAATAATAAAATTTATAACTTGTTAGATCCAAAATTGTAACCACATTTCACTTTTTACTTTCTGTTAATAAAATATAACAAGAACTAAGCCAATTCAGAGTAGTGCTGAAAACAGTGCCATTCCAGATAACAGTTGAAGAACATCCCATTTCGGATATCACAATTTTTCCCTTATTTTAGCTTGAAAAAAATGTAACAATATCATTTAAATAGTGAAAACTTATGCACTGAAGTTAATTATTGAATATTCAAGTTTAATTTAACAGAAAAATAACTGTCTTTAACGAACTTCTTGTTCTAATAATTTCAACTTACAAACAGTAAAAAAATGCAATTCCTGAACTGGCATGTTCTCAAATGTTTGCTGGAATTTCAGTTTTCAGCACTACTCTGAATTGGCGTAGTTCTTCGTTCAGGCGACGAAACCTATATTTATTATTTATTGAATCAATATTTATTGTTTATAAAACTCATAATTTATCAATCATAAAATAAAATAAAAATCAAATCATACTTAAGACAGAAATAAGGCGAATTATAATATTTAAAAAATAAAACTGTCGGGGTTAACCTAAATTCTTGAAAAAATCAAGTGACCTGATTTACCCTGGAAAATTATGATTTTGAAATTTGGTAGATGTAAACCTAAAAAAGATAAATAAAAAACTCTGATTTATTTTGATAGTAGAAATGATAAACTTTTGAATGATATAAATTAACTTGGATTTAGAGAATAATTTTCTAGATTTTTACCTGCCTGACCAAAAGTAACCGGATTTACTCCGATCTTCCCTACAGCTCTTTAGTAAACTTTTCGCAAAAAAATTGTAATTCTAATCTTAAATATAAATAAAAATGATCAAATGTAATAAAAAAATTAAAGGACATTTTATTACCTAACAATTACCTTTATTACCCAACAGTATAGTTAATATTTTTCATCTTTCTCTTAACTCCAATTTAACAACTCCGGTACCCGAATATTGGTTGTTATCAGGTACATGAAAAAAAGTTTTAAACACAGATGTATATTTTAAAGGCGAATTAGAAAATTAATGCGAATTTAACTGTAATAATTGTAAATTGATATTCTAGTTTAATAAACTCTTTAATAAACAAATATTTGAAATTTAATTCAACATAAATTGCTTTATTCACCTTAAATAAAGTTACCCTTCAGTCAAGTTAAGAAATACTTGGCGCACTTTTCACTCTTTGTTGATTACAGTGAGAAAAAATTTTGTTTGAATCAAACATAATATGTTTGATTTAAACTTAATTTCACTTTGTTATACAGTCAAACATAATTAAGTTTGATTTGAACGAATTTAGTAGTCGATCGTCTATGTTTGATTCAAACAAAAATTTAATTTACTTTAAACAAAATATTATTTTTCATTTGAAACAAAGTAAATTTTATTTTAAAGAAATAGTATATTAAGCAACAAGGGGTTAAAGGCAGCCATTTGTTTACGCTGATGTTTGTGTACGGGTGACAGTCGAGGGTTTAGCCCGAGACGTAAACGAGTACACAAACATCAACGTAAACAAATTGGATGACTTTAAACCCATGTTACTTACGATATTTTTGATTCCAAAGGCACAAACGTGGCGATTTTAGATAACCTGATGACAGGTACTAAAAGTCATTCATTTGTTTGATTATATAAAAATATCGGGCAAGTACGAGTTACACTCGTACCAAGTCGAAGGGTTCCGTACCGCTCTAATTTTTTTCAATTATATGAGTCGGAGATTATTTGAATAATAATTTAAATAATGATAAATTAAAATAATTTTTTTTATTTTTAAAGAAATTTCAGTATAAACTTAATGATTTTTATAAGATTAAAAATTTCCAAATTAAATAGACTAAGCTTTTTTATATAATTTTAAATTTTAAAGCCAAAAAAATTTTTTTTTTTAATTTTTTTTTATTTTTTAACTTTTAAAGTAATTTAAACATAAACATAAACATTTTGTACAAAAAAATAATCTGAAACTATAAAATATTGTAGCTGTTTAGAAGAAAAAAATTTTTTTTTGGTAAAATTTCAGTTTTTTGGAAAAAATGTTATGATAATAAATTTAAACCACAATTTTTATGGTTTTATAAAAAATTCTGCATAAAATTACACATTTTTAACCAATTCCCAACCTTTCAGGATAAATACGCTGAGCTCTAGCATAGATGTTTTTTGTCATTTTTCAACTTTTCATTAATAACTTTTGAAAATTAAGTCCAGCAACGTTCGCTATATTTTTCCTGTAATCTACACGTAAAAATACCTAGGTATACCAAATTTCAAACCTCTAGGTCAAATGGTTTGGAAGATAAGGGGGGAGGGGGGACACGTTTTTTTTTAAAAAAAAAGTTTTTCCTTGACAAATTATGCAAACAATACAAAAGTAATGTGTGACATAACCTCAAATCTTAAAGAAGCAAGTTTAAAACAGTACTAAGTTTTTTCAAGTTCAATTTTATTGAAATTTGTCAAAAGAATTAAAAGGAAAATAATTTAATTAGTATAAAAGCTGTTGTTCTAAAGAAAAATTTATATAATACTATTTGTTGAAATGTTTGTTAAATCATGATTTAAATCACCAGGTCATTTGCATTAAAATCATAATTTAAATAATCAAAACATTACAATTTGCCAGATATCTAATACCCAGGGCTGATAAAAATCATGATTTTTTTAAAACTCAGAATATAAATGAAAAATTGATTGTTTTTTTAATACATACAATTTTTATGTTTATTTTTAAGCATTTATTAGTTTTTTAAACTGAAAACTTTAATAAAACACTAAAATACTACAAAAAAATTAAGAAAAAACTTTAAAATAAAAAAAGTTTCAGATTTATTAGAGAAAAAGGGTACATTTTTGAAAAACTACACAATAATTAAAAAGTGTCAAAAAAATTCAGGCCTGGGTCCGTAGATAGTCTACTTCACTATAAAAGTAAATTCTATAGTGAAGTAGACTATTCACGAACCCAGGCCTGCAAAAAATAGTTAAAAGTTAGAAAATCTTTTGTAAAAAATAAAATATTTACGAAAATTAATTTTTAAATTTAAAGAATAAGAAAAATTAAGAATTATTTTAAAAATTGAAAAAAAAAAGAATGACTGAAATTCTGGAAAATTTGAAAAAATGTGAATTTAAAAAAAGAAAAACCCGATGAAATAGAAGAACGATGTCAAAACGATATTTAGTACAAGATTAAATTTACATCAAATAAGATAAAATAATAAAAGTCAACAACAAAGTAAAAAAATTAAGAAAATTAAAAAAAATATGTAAGTAAAAGTGTCGAATAAATTTTTTTAAAAATTCGAAATTACAAGATAAAAAAAAATTGTCACCTTTTTCACCTTATCTGATGATTTGTCACCTTTTTCACCTTTTTTTATGACTTGTCACCTTTTTACATCTTTTTTCACCTTTTTTGGGATCAAAAATATATAATTTTTTATAAATATTTCGAAATATGTTCATAAAATTCAGATTTAATGTTTGAATTTAGTTTTATTGATGATTGATATAACAACAAAAAATACGATTTACTAATAATTTAAAGCCGTAAAAAAGAATAGAGTCGAATAAACAGTTAACTAATCCTTTCCATGTTCCTGCTATTTATGTAAATAGAATAAACAATACCATAACATACCAATTTTATCATTTTGTAATTTTTCTTCCAAATCTTAAATATTTTATTTATATTTTAATTTAATTTTTAAATTTTTAATTTATTTTCTCCATTTTTAATTATTTTCTTCAATTTTCAATTATTTTGTTCAATGTTCAAAAATCCCTTTCTTTTCTTAATTGGCAATTATTTTTTTAGAACTTTCAATATAATTCATTAATTATCTTATTCAATTTTCAATTGATTTCATAAATTTCCATTTATTTCCTAAAATTTTTACTATAATTTTCTTCAGATTTTAATTTAAAACTTTATCAATTTTCTACCTAATTATCCTTTAAATTTTTTTTAAAATTATTTTGTTCTGTTGTCAATTATTTTCGACAGCTTTCGAATTTTTTTTACTTTTTTTTTCAATTTTTAAGTTTTTTCCTTATATATTTAATAATTTAGTAATTTAGTAATTTTTCTTTTTATTTTATCAATTATTTTCTTACAAATTTAATTTAATTTATTAATCTTCAATTTAATTCTTCAATTTTTAATATTTTCTCTAATTATAATTCTCATTTTTCAATTATTTCTTTTAATTATTAATTATTTTCCACAATTTATAATTATTTCCTACAATTTTTTCAATTATGCTCTTAAAATTTTATAATTTTTCTTTTTTTTTAATTTTTTTGTTTTGCTGTATATTAATCTAGCCATTTTTCGAATTTTGTTTCCAATTGTCTATTATTTTTGTCATATTTCAGATATTTTCTTCAATTTTGCAATTATTCTCGTCATTTTTCAATTATTTCTTTCAATTATTAATTTTTTCCGAGATTTTCAATTACTTTCTACAAATTTTTTTATTTACAATTATTCTTGAAGTTTATAATTATTCTTTAATATTTTATTCTGTTGACAATTATTCTCGACAGTTTTATAATTTTTTTTCAATTGTCAATTACTTTCTTAAAATGTAAATTTAATTCCTTAATCTTTAATTTATTTCTTCAATTCTTAATTATTTTCTTTGCTCAATTATTATTTTTAATTTGAAATCCCAGTCTTCAATTTTCAATTATTTTATTTAATATTTAGTAATTCTTACCTTTCTTCAATTATCAATTATTTTTTTCAAATTTGAATTTAATTCTTGAATTTTCAATTTATTTCTTAATTTTTTTTATTATTTTCTTCAAATTTTACTTTTTTAGTTTTCAATTATTTTCTTCTATATTCTACAATTTTCAGCTTTTTTATTTACTTTTTTTCAATTTTTAATTATATTCTTAAAATTTTAATTTCATTTTTCAATTTTCAATTTTTTTTTATTTTCAATCCAGTTGTTCAATTTTTAATTAATTCCAACAATTATTCCTATGATTTTCTTAATTTCTTAATTTAATATTTCTTGCACTTTTTCAATTATTTTTTTTTAGTTGTCTAATTACTCTAATGATTTTTTGAAATTTGTTTGTAATTGTCAATTTTTTTTGGTCAGTTTTCAGATATTTTCTTCAATTTTTTAATTATTCTCGTCATTTTTCTATTATTTCTTACAATTATTAATTATTTTCTTCGATTTTCAATTGTTTTTCGAAATTTTACAATTATTTCCCGCAATTTCAATTTTTTTGTTCGGCTGTGTATTAGTCTAGCCATTTTTTGAATTTTGTTTTCCATTGTTCATTATTTTTGTCATTTTTCAGATATTTTCTTTAATTTTGTAATTATTCTCGTAATTTTCATTATTTATTGCATTTGCAAAAATTTATAGCTTTAAGTGACTAAAAACAATGCAAAGTTTTTCGCGCCCTTGAGCCCGTGTTAATATTGCTACTTATTTTATATTTGATCATGGAATTTGATGAAAAATGGTCTGGATAATCTGGAAGTCATTGAATATTGAAATTTTGAAAATGTAGCAACCCTGTTTTAAACACATTCCAGTTTATTGTTTATTATATTTTTTATCACCTTTCTGTCACCTTTTGCAGGGAAAAAATTCACCTTTTTACCTTTTTTGAAGATAAAAGGTACTGTGATGCCTATTAACAATTTAAACGAAGGGTAAATATTTCTAAGGAATAGAAAAAAGACAAAATTTAAAAATTTAATGTCTAAAAAAATGATGAAATAACAATAAAATAAATAGGAAGAAAATGGAGAATTGTTTTTTTTTTCTAAGAAACTGAAAATATTACAAAATTTAAAATAATTTGGTTAGAATTTACTGAATAATAATTAGGTGAAGAAAATGGAGAAATGATTTGTCTTTCTAAGAAACTATGAAAAAATTACAAAATCTGAACTAATTTGGTTAGAATTTACTGAATAATAATTAGGTGAAATTGAAATAAAGAAATTTACAAAAATTAATAAAAAGTCCATTGAAGAAATGTAAAAACCTTTCAAATAAAAAAGTTTGTGGAAATTAAACAACACCAAAAATATTATAGGTAATACCTATTAGACTTAACACAAGTCTAACGAGAAATTGAGAAATCCTGCTTGCAATAAATCGGATATTAAAAAAGAAATTATAAATTCGTGGTTAAATCTAGAAAATTTTAATTTTAATATTTTGTTCTTTGTAAAATTGGAAAAATTATAATAAAAAAAAATGTACTAAATTATAGTCAGGAAACGATCTCAAAATCTTTGGTAAGAAAATAACAAAAATTAGAATTAAGGCCGTTGGAGACACAGAGTCCGCAGAGAATCTGTAGGGGGGAGCAGTGGTTCTCAAAGACTGTCCCCATGCGTTTTGAAGACTTAGGAATTTTTCGCGACAAAGTCCAACACTTTTCCCACAAAAGAACATCGTACTGCAAATTCTATTGAAATAAAGATTCAGAAAAATACTTACTTTTGATAAATCAAGTATTTCCTGAGCTTTAATGTCTCGAGGAAATTCGTGTGATGAAAACAACCTCCAATGATGTTCCATGTTTGGCAATTTTTTCCAATAAAACCAGACACTTTTTCCGAAAATGAAAATCGTAGTGAAAATTTAAATTTAATTAGCACTTTTTCACTTATTTTGTTTTTGGCATATGAGTTTTTAAACCGCGTCAATCTCTCGAGGAAATACAAAATCACTTGACACTTCACTCACTGATTCCCACTTTGACAATTTTTTTCGGCAAAACCAGACACTTTTTCCGAAAATGAAAATCGTAGTGAAAATTTAAATTTAATTAGCACTTTTTCACTTTTTTTGTTTTTGGTATTTGAGTTTTTAAATCGCGTCAATCTCTCGAGAAAAGTAAATTTTTTTCAATTTCATCAATGAAAATGTCAAACAATGTAGCAGAATGTAGTTTGTCGTGCGCTGTTCTGATACGGCATTTTCGGGTACTATAATTCACACGGCGCCGCCTTTGAAATTATAGACAGGCGTACATTATATTCATTATATTAATCAACCTATTTATAAAATTCAATGTTTAGATATTAATTGTAAAAATTTAATATAAAAAATTAATGTCAAGTTCCAAACATAATTCTGCTAACTTTGTACAAAAAATAAAAGTTGTTTGTTATTTGAAGTGTAATTAGCTCTATTGAAAAGACGCATTTAAAATAATTTAAACCATTTAAATGCAACAAGTACATTATTTATTGTAAATCATGCATTAATAATTTCTAAACAATTTAAATATTTTTTAAAATCTAAGAGTTGAAGGAAAAATAGTAGAGCTTATTTAGTTTATCAGAAGAATGCAACCCGACTTACAGAGGAGATGGGAAATAGATATTGTATAGGAACTGAAATAAGTGTTTCTTTTAATTTTTTAAAATTAAATAAACAGAGCATTCGATAAATATTTTATACATAACGTAAAAATTAAAGAAATAATTAAAACGCAAGAAAGGACTAAAAAAATAGTGTAATATCAAAAAAATTAAATGAACAGGAAGAAAATGGAGAAATGTTTTTTTCTTAATCTAACAAACTGTAAAAAATGTAAAAAGTAAAAAAGAATAAGTAAGTAAGTTTGTAAAAAAACTCTCAAGAAATAGACAAGATGTGAAAAGAAATTGAATAAATTTACAAAAAAATAAGTGTATTTACTTTTAAAAGTATAGAAATAATTATTAAAATTAACGTAATAAAAAGTTTAATGAATGTATAAATAAGAAAACTGTGTAATATAATATTAAATAATTTTTATAAAAAGAAGAAAATTAAAGAAAATCCTAAAAAGAACAGAGACAAATACCAAAAAAAAATATCAAAAATACCTAAACGGAGAAAAAATTTTAAAAATGTTGTAAAAATAATAAATTATAATATAAAAATGAAAGTAAAATCTCTTAAAAATCTTGTAAGAATGTTACCAAAGGAAGGATTATTGTGAATATGGAAATTAATTAATATTATTGAATTAAGATGCATTGAAATTTAAATTAATTTAAATTTAAAAGTTGGTACAAATTGGAATATGAGTTCATTGACGTTTAGAATTTATATAACTTTTAATGATTTGAAGATATACAAATCTAATATTATTTTTTGATAACTTGATACCAAAAATTTGTAAATTGTAGGTATTTTGATCAACTGTATTAATACAATTTTTTAAATTTTATAACGAATAAAATATTAAAATTTTCAAGATTTATCCACAAATTTCTGTTTTTTTTATGATTTGCAATACTTTATATGCAATATTGGACATCCGGAGAATTGAAAAGTTTTTTTTTCCATTTAAATCAATAACAGCCCTGTGTATAGATTACATTTATTTTATTTATTTCAAGCAATCTATACATATATCTTTGATGAATAATTTGATCTCTGTTTCCGAACTTCTATGTAAGTCGGGTTGCCTTCTTTCTCTGCACTAAATAAACCATAAGGATTTATGATGTAACTCTTAGTATTTGAGAAATAATTTAGCAAAAAAAAAGATAAAATTTTTTCCTACATAAATTTTAATTTGTTAATTTTAAATTATGCAATTCTTTATTACAATATTAAATATAATAAACAAATTAATAATGTTCTAAAACAAGTATTAAAGTAAATTTCTTATTTCTTCAAAATAAAAGGGAGAATTTTTGTTACATAATATAAATATTATATAATTTTTTTTTAATATATTGAATGTTTTAAAAATAAAATAAATTAGTTCAAAAATGATATTAGATTAAACTACATATCTTTTAAAAATAAAATGTAAGAAACTACTTGGTAAATAAATTATATTTACTTATTTAATTTTAAATCATACATTTTTTAAACCACGTTTTTTTTCTTATAAAAAAAGAGATATACTTTTGTCTGTGTAGCATAAAATATATACAATTTATTAACAACATTTTCAGAAAAAGCTGTCTCAAATTCGACCAATGCAGATGAAAATTCTAAACATGACAGTTAAATTTCAAAAATATTTGTTAACATGCCCAAGTTATTAAATATTTAACAAAAAAGATCTATAAAAACGATTTAGCTTTCAAGAAAGTGCAACATTCGCTGTTTACAAAATTTTTTCCACGACATTTGTAGAAAAGTTTAATTTTTGCTTCGGTCAGTAAGCACAAAGTTTCTTATTTCTGATCTAAATTTGTTAAATATTTGATAACATGACCAAGTTATTAAATATTTAACAAATTAGACCAATAAGAACGATTAACCTATCGTGAAAGTGAAAAATTCACATTTTACAAAACTTTTTCCACGACATTTGTAGAAAAATTTAATTTTTGCTTCGGTCAATAAGCACAAAGTTTCTTATTTCTGATCTAAATTTGTTAAATATTCGATAACATGACCAAGTTATTAAATATTTAAAAAATTAAATCTATAAAAACGTTTTAGCTTACGAGAAAGTAGAAAATTCGCAGTTTACAAAATTCTTTACACGATATTTGTAGAAAAATTTAATTTTTGCTTCAGTCAATAAGCACAAAGTTTCTTATTTCTGATCTAAATTTGTTAAATATTTGATAACATGCACAAGTTATTGAATATTTAACAAAATAGATCTATAAAAACGTTTTAGCTTACGAGAAAGTGGAAAATTCGCAGTTTACAAAATTTTTTACACGATATTTGTATAAAAATTTAATTTTTGCTTCGGTCAACAAGCACAAAGTTTCTTATTTCTGATCTAAATTTGTTAAATATTCGATAACATGCCCAAGTTATTGAATATTTAACAAATTAGATCTATAAAAACGTTTTATCTTACGAGAAAGTGCAAAATTCGCAGTTTACCAAATATTTTCCAAGACATTTGTAGAAAAATTTAATTTTTCTCCCGTCAATAAGCACAAAGTTGCTTATTTCTGATCCAAATTTGTTATTTTAGTAAATTATGTATTCTTCTTAAATAACCAAAATAGAAAAACTTTTTAAATGTAACAGCGAAACGCACCTTTAGGTCAGCTATAGGTATAGTTAATTTCTTGATACGAACTTTAGTGATTTAGCGATAGTGAAAATCTTCGAAACAAATAAACAGTCGAAAACTGACAGTTTCAGTCCGAAACATTCACGTGGTTATATTTATTTAACCTGCTAATAATAAACATTTTAATATTTATTTTACAATTAATTAAAGACAAATATTAATAATGATTATCTTGAGCCAAATTATAGTATTAAAGTGAAAAGAAGAAAGAAGAAGAAATATAAACATGAATAAATAAGTTCAGAAAATTGTAATTACCTATGTATTAATATTAATATTTTTAAAACAATAAATAAATTTAAATATAAATTTAGTTTTATCAATTACTATTAATTATTAATTAAAATTTTAATTATTAATATATAATTTTGCATAATGATTAATAAATAGGTTTTCTTATTTTAAAGTTTATTAAAATAACCTTTAATTTTTGTTTACAAATATCAAAGTGTTTTTAATTCTGTAAATAACGAGTCATATGATTTAATTTTAAAAAATAACATTTATAATAAAATATTTAAAGCTAATATGTTGTTATATTTAAATTAATTAATAAATTTAATGTAGGTTGAAGTACATAGGGGAGAGTGGCCATCAATGTACCAGTTTTTTCAATGAACCATTTCAATTTTCTCAGAAACAATTAAATAAAAATTCTCTCAATTTTAAATATAAATGAAGTTTGCGTAAACACACTACGTCCATAAATTTGAGACGTGTAGATTTATTCTTTACAGAGAATACTGGAAAAAACTGTTTTTGATGTACTGAAGAAAAAATTTACCTAAAATACAAACACGTTTTTTAATTGAAATAAGGCCATTTAAAAATAAATGTACTTACGATTTATTTTGTTTTGGGCCTTAACTACAATATTCTAATGAGATAAAGATTTTGAAATATTGGATTAAGTTATAAAAAACCATTTTTGTTGCAAATGTCATGTTGATTCAATGTACCGGGGAACAATGAACCACCTGGAATTTCAGTGTATTTTCGATTTCCAGAGTGGTATGCTTGATTATAAAACTAGGCATGCGTACAGCATGTGACAGCGATTGTTATCAGTACTCTTCTCAACATAGCAAAACTAAAATGTCTTTTTAGCTTGTTAACTTAAATTCAAGGTATATTTATGTTATACATTATCAATTAAAAAGTGTTAAGTAACAATTTTTTATAGTATTTGATAGAAAATAAGTTTTTTTACAAAGTGAAAATTGCAATATTATTATTGTTGAACATTTTTAGTATTTTTATAGAGGTGGTTCATTGTGTACCCAGGTTGTTGAAAATGAAAATAGCTTGTTCCTTTAGAAAAATCCTAAATTTTATTATTTAATCAAAATAAATCGTGTAAAATATGTGTGCATTACTTAGAGAAGTGTTGTAGTTTTATATTGATGCAAAGAAGTGCTTGAAATTGGTGAAATTCAATAAGTACTATGACCTTGAAAAAAACCCGGTACATTGATAGCCACTCTCCCCTATGTTACTTTTTGTCTATAATAAGTACCTATTAAATACCTAAAGAAAAAAAACGTAAAATGAAAATTTAAAATCCAATTAATAAACATTAAAAAAACCTTTATTAAATAATATATTTAGTCGTTTGAAAACTATTTAAGTTTATTTAGAATTTTAATAACCGTACTTTTCAATAATAATTAATTTAAGTGAAACTAAGAATAACAAAAACTACTTATCAAAATACCAGAAAATCATTTCAATTTAAACTTAAATTACATATTAATGACGAAACTAAATACATATTTAAATTTATTTATTGTTTTAGAAATAAAAATACAAATACAAAATTATAATTTTATTAACTTATTTTGTGTTAATCACAGTCCTTCTTGATTCCTTTTTTAATTGTCACTACATTTCACAGCATTTCACTCAAAATAATTAATAATGTTTTCATTATTTATTTAATGTTTTAATAAAAATTGCAATATTTATTATCTGATAAAATAAAAATAAACAACACCTAACCACGAGAATGTTTCAAGTTGAAATTGTCAAAATAATTAAAATTTTGAAAGGTAGTGAGATGAGATATGACATGAGATTAAAATTACGCAATCGAGCGTCTTGGCCGATGATTTTTCATAAACACAATTTTAAATAACCTTTTTTTAAAATTAAGTCTAATTGCAAAATCATATTCATATGCTTTTTTTTTAACTATTTATTAAAATCAAGTTTCTGGCTATACATTTTAAATATTTCCATCACAGAATTTCAATATCTTTCTTTTAAACTGACAAATATATAAATTAGTAATACACTTTCTCTAATTTGGAAAAATTGAGCGACGATTTTCAATTTCGCCAAAACAGTGATATTGGCAATATCGCTCGTTCATTTTTGGCTAAATGTTTAGCCATTATGGAAAAAAGTTTCATTGATGCAGTTGTATTTTTTTTTCCGTGAAGTTCGGAAACAGAGATCAAATTATTCATCAAAGATATATGTATAGATTGCTTGAAATAAATAAAATAAATGTAATCTATAAACAGGGCTGTTATTGATTTAAATGGAAAAAAAACTTTTCAATTCTCCGGATGTCCAATATTGCATGTAAAGTATCGCAAATCATAAAAAAAACAGAAATTTGTGGATAAATCTTGAAAATTTTAATATTTTATTCGTTATAAAATTTAAAAAATTGTATTAATACAGATGATCAAAATACCTACAATTTACAAATTTTTGGTATCAAGTTATCAAAAAATAATATTAGATTTGTATATCTTCAAATCATTAAAAGTTATATAAATTCTAAACGTCAATGAACTCATATTCCAATTTGTACCAACTTTTAAATTTAAATTAATTTAAATTTCAATGCATCTTAATTCAATAATATTAATTAATTTCCATATTCACAATAATCCTTCCTTTGGTAATATTCTTACAAGATTTTTAAGAGATTTTACTTTCATTTTTATATTATAATTTATTATTTTTACAACATTTTTAAAATTTTTTCTCCGTTTAGGTATTTTTGATATTTTTTTTTGGTATTTGTCTCTGTTCTTTTTAGGATTTTCTTTAATTTTCTTCTTTTTATAAAAATTATTTAATATTATATTACACAGTTTTCTTATTTATACATTCATTAAACTTTTTATTACGTTAATTTTAATAATTATTTCTATACTTTTAAAAGTAAATACACTTATTTTTTTGTAAATTTATTCAATTTCTTTTCACATCTTGTCTATTTCTTGAGAGTTTTTTTACAAACTTACTTACTTATTCTTTTTTACTTTTTACATTTTTTACAGTTTGTTAGATTAAGAAAAAAACATTTCTCCATTTTCTTCCTGTTCATTTAATTTTTTTGATATTACACTATTTTTTTAGTCCTTTCTTGCGTTTTAATTATTTCTTTAATTTTTACGTTATGTATAAAATATTTATCGAATGCTCTGTTTATTTAATTTTAAAAAATTAAAAGAAACACTTATTTCAGTTCCTATACAATATCTATTTCCCATCTCCTCTGTAAGTCGGGTTGCATTCTTCTGATAAACTAAATAAGCTCTACTATTTTTCCTTCAACTCTTAGATTTTAAAAAATATTTAAATTGTTTAGAAATTATTAATGCATGATTTACAATAAATAATGTACTTGTTGCATTTGAATGGTTTAAATTATTTTAAATGCGTCTTTTCAATAGAGCTAATTACACTTGAAATAACAAACAACTTTTATTTTTTGTACAAAGTTAGCAAAATTATGTTTGGAACTTGAAATTAATTTTTTATATTAAATTTTTACAATTAATATCTAAACATTGAATTTTATAAATAGGTTGATTAATATAATGAATATAATGTACGCCTGTCTATAATTTCAAAGGCGGCGCCGTGTGAATTATAGTACCCGAAAATGCCGTATCAGAACAGCGCACGACAAACTATATTCTGCTACATTGTTTGACATTTTCATTGATGAAATTGAAAAAAATTTACTTTTCTCGAGAGATTGACGCGATTTAAAAACTCAAATACCAAAAACAAAAAAAGTGAAAAAGTGCTAATTAAATTTAAATTTTCACTACGATTTTCATTTTCGGAAAAAGTGTCTGGTTTTGCCGAAAAAAATTGTCAAAGTGGGAATCAGTGAGTGAAGTGTCAAGTGATTTTGTATTTCCTCGAGAGACTGACGCGATTTAAAAACTCATATGCCAAAAACAAAATAAGTGAAAAAGTGCTAATTAAATTTAAATTTTCACTACGATTTTTATTTTCGGAAAAAGTGTCTGGTTTTATTGGAAAAAATTGCCAAACATGGAACATCATTGGAGGTTGTTTTCATCACACGAATTTCCTCGAGACACTAAAGCTCAGGAAATACTTGATTTATCAAAAGTAAGTATTTTTCTGAATCTTTATTTCAATAGAATTTGCAGTACGATGTTCTTTTGTGGGAAAAGTGTTGGACTTTGTCGCGAAAAATTCCTAAGTCTTCAAAACGCATGGGGACAGTCTTTGAGAACCACTGCTCCCCCCTACAGATTCTCTGCGGACTCTGTGTCTCCAACGGCCTTAAATTTTAATATCTTCAAGTCATTATAATTAAAATAAATTCCAAACATCAATTAACTGATAACTGATGTTTTAATTTATTCAAACTTTCAGTCCTTTTTATTTATTAACAGATTTCTAAGAGATTTCACTTCTTAATAATTAAGAAATGTTTTCTTTTTTTGGTTTTGATATTTTTTTCTGTTTGTTTTTCTAATTTGAAATTTTCTTTAATTCTCTTCTTTTTATGCAAATTATTAAATTTTATTATACAATTTTGTTATATTATAACATTCACCAACTATTTTTCGTTTTTATATTAATATTCATATCGTATTTTTAAATAGAAATACGCAAATTTCTTTTTAAATTCAATTTGTTTTTAAATCTTGTCTATTTTTTGCAAACTTAGGTATTCATCCTTTCCAAAAAAATGTTTAATTTTCTTCATTTTTCTAAAATTATTGTCAGACTTGTTTCAAGTCTACACTGTTAAAAAAATGGTATATGCGCTTACAACTTTACACCGGTGTTAAGAAATCGGTGCGATTTTGGCCGTGCACTACACCGGCCGAGTGTAAACTTAAAACAAATTGGCATTTACAACCAAGCGGTGTAAACGGACTATCAAATCGCACCAAAAAGTGCGATTATCAGTTTCTTTGTCTAACTGTCCCTCTCTTCGCCCCCTTTGTCAACATCTGAGAATAGCCATTTTTACGTTTTCTTCTAATTTTCGTTTTCATTGAATCCACTAGCAGACAACTATATATATGACATGACTAGAAGTTTCCGATGCGCGAACGCGCGACATGTTTTTCCCACGTTCAAAATTGAAACAGCCCATTACTAGTAAACTAAATGAGTACTAAATAATTAAATATGATAAATCCAGTTTATCAAAAACATAATATACCTAATGTAACTTAATATATAAAAAGTGAAAAACAATAAAACACAGAAGTAAATAAAAACAAAAAAAGATTACTCGACGACATAACCTAAACAAAGTATTGAAAATAATGTCATATCAATTTATTCAATTCTCTAGTCTATTCTATGTGGCATATATATTTCCCGAATATTATTTCAGCTTCTTTAAGATATTTTAAATTCAGAATTGTATTTAAAAACAATTGGAATTTATTTTTATAATTTAGAAAAACAGGAACAGGTTTTATAATAGAGAAAAATATCAATTGTTGTAGAATCGAATGTTTTTTACAAAATGTATTCTATGTGGCAAATAAATATCCAAAATATTGTTTTAGTTTTTTTAAGATATTCCAAACTCAAAACTGTATTTAAAAAAAATTGGATGATATTTCTATAATTTATTAAAAGAAAAACAGGTTTTAGAATAGAGACAAAATATCAATTTTTGTAAAACAGAATATTTTTTCCAAATTTTAATCTATGTGTCATAAATTTCCCAATTATTTTTTTAGATTTTTAAAGATATTTTAAATTTAAAATTGTATTTAAAAAAATTAAATGATATTTTTATAATTTATATAATACATTTCTGAATTTAAAATATCTTAAAGAATCTAAAATAATATTTAGGAAATTTATGTGCTACATAGAATAAAATTCGAAAAAAATATTCGGTTTGACCAAAATTAATATTTTGTCTCTATTCTAAAACCTGTTTTTTATTCCATAAAATAATAGAAATATCAAATAATTTTTTTTAAATACAGTATTAAAAATTAAATATCTTAAAAAATAACAATTAAAATTTGGGAAATTTATATGACACATAAAATAGAAATTAGAAAAGATATTCAGTCATACAAAAATTGATATTTGGCCTCTAGTATACAACCTGATTTTGTTCCCATAAATTATAAAAATATCATATATATTTTTTTTTAAATACAATTCTGAATTCCGATTTTCTTAAAGATTCTAAAATTATATTTGGTAAATTTATTAGCCATAGAATCGGTAAAAAATATTCGATTCTACAAAAATTGACATTTGCTCTCCAGTCTAAAACCTGATTTTCTTCTCATAAATAATAAAAATATCAACTATTTTTTTTTCGAAATTCCGATTTTCTTAAAGATTCTAAAATTATATTTAGGAAATTTATTTGCCATAAAATGTGTAAAAAATATTCGATTCAACAAAAATTGATGTTTGGTCTCTGGTCTAAAATCTTATTTTGTTCTCATAAATTATAAAAATGTCATCTATTTTTTATAAATTCAATTCTGAATTTAGATTTTCTTAAAGATTATAAAATAATATTTGGGAAATTTTTTTTCCATAGAATGTGTAAAAAATATTCGATTCTACAAAAATTGACATTTGGTCTATGGTCTAAAACCTGATTTTCTTCTCATAAATCATAAAAATATCAGCTATTTTTTTTTAAATTCAATGCTGAATTTGGATTTTCTTAAAGATTCTAAAATAATATTTGGGAAATTTATTTGCCATAGAATGTGTACAAAATATTCGATTCTACAAAAATTGACATTTGGTCTCTGGTCTAAAACCTGTTTTTCTTCTCATAAATAATAAAAATATCAGGTATTTTTTTTTAAATTCAATTTTGAATTTGGATTTTCTTAAAGATTATAAAATAATATTTGGGAAATTTATTTGCCATCGAATGTCTACAAAATATTCGATTCTACAAAATTTGACATTTGGTCTCTGGTCTAAAACCTGATTTTCTTCTCATAAATAATAAAAATATCAGCTATTTTTTTTTAAATTCAATTCTGAATTTGGTTTTTCTTAAAGATTCTAAAATAATATTTGGGAAATTTATTTGCCATCGAATGTGTAAAAAATATTCGATTCTACAAAAATTGACATTTGGTCTCTGGTCTAAAACCTGATTTTCTTCTCATAAATCATAAAAATATCAGCTATTTTTTTTTAAATTCAATGCTGATTTTGAATTTTCTTAAAGATTCTAAAATAATATTTGGGAAATTTATTTGCCATAGAATGTGTACAAAATATTCGATTCTACAAAAATTGACATTTGGTCTCTGGTCTAAAACCTGATTTTCTTCTTATAAATAATAAAAATATCAGCTATTTTTTTTTAAATATTGTTCTGAATTTGGATTTTCTTAAAGATTCTAAAATAATATTTGGGAAACTTATTTGCCATAGAATGTGTACAAAATATTCGATTCAACCAAAATTGATATTTGGTCTCCGGTCTAAAACCTGATTTTGTTCTCATAAAATATAAAAATGTCATCTATTTTTTTTAAATTTAATTCTGAATTTAGATTTTCTTAAAGATTATAAAATAATATTTAGGAAATTTCATTTCCATAGAATGTGTAAAAAATATTCGATTCTACAAAAATTGACATTTGCTCTCTGGTCTAAAACCTGATTTTCTTCTCATAAATAATAAAAATATCAGCTATTTTTTTTTTAATTCAATTCTGAATTTGGTTTTTCTTAAAGATTCTAAAATAATATTTGGGAAATTTATTTGCCATCGAATGTGTAAAAAATATTCGATTCTAGAAAAATTGACATTTGGTCTCTGGTCTAAAACCTGATTTTCTTCTCATAAATAATAAAAATATCAGCTATTTTTTTTTTAATTCAATTCTGAATTTGGATTTTCTTAAAGATTACAAAATAATATTTGGGAAATTTATTTGCCATCGAATGTGTAAAAAATATTCGATTCTACAAAAATTGACATTTGGTCTCTGGTCTAAAACCTGATTTTCTTCTCATTAATCATAAAAATATCAGCTATTTTTTTTTAAATTCAATTCTGAATTTGGATTTTCTTAAAGATTTTAAAATTATATTTGGGAAATTTATTTGCCATAGAATGTGTAAAAAATATTCGATTCAACCAAAATTGATATTTGGTCTCCGGTCTAAAACCTGATTTTCTTCTCATAAATTATAAAAATGTCATCTATTTTTTTTAAATTCAATTCTGAATTTAGATTTTCTTAAAGATTCTAAAATAATATTTGGGAAATTTATTTGCCATAGAATGTGTACAAAATATTCGATTCTACAAAAATTGATTTTTGGTCTCTGGTCTAAAACCTGATTTTCTTCTCATAAATAATAAAAATATAAGCTATTTTTTTTTTAATTCAATTCTGAATTTGGATTTTCTTAAAGATTATAAAATAATATTTAGGAAATTTCATTTTCATAGAATGTGTAAAAAATATTCGATTCTACAAAAATTGACATTTGCTCTCTGGTCTAAAACCTGATTTTCTTCTCATAAATAATAAAAATATGAGCTTTTTTTTTTTAATTCAATTCTGAATTTGGATTTTCTTAAAGATTCTTAAATTATATTTGGGAAATTTATTTGCCATAGAATGTGTAAAACATATTAGATTCAACCAAAATTGATATTTGGTCTCCGGTCTAAAACCTGATTTTGTTCTCATAAATTATAAAAATGTCATCTATTTTTTTTAAATTCAATTCTGAATTTAGATTTTCTTAAAGATTATAAAATAATATTTAGGAAATTTTATTTCCATAGAATGTGTAAAAAATATTCGATTCTACAAAAATTGACATTTGCTCTCTGGTCTAAAACCTGATTTTCTTCTCATAAATAATAAAAATATGAGCTTTTTTTTTAAATTCAATTCTGAATTTGGATTTTCTTAAAGATTCTATAATAATATTTGGGAAATTTATTTGCCATAGAATGTGTAAAAAATATTCGTTTCAACAAAAATTGCTATTTGGTCTCCGGTCTAAAACCTGATGTTGTTCTCATAAATAATAAAAATTTAAGCTATTTTTTTTAAATTCAATTCCGAATTTGGATTTTTTTAAAGATTGTAAAATTATATTTGCGAAATTTATTTGCCATAGAATGTGTAAAAAATATTCGATTCTTCAAAAATTGACATTTGCTCTCTGGTCTAAAACCTGATTTTCTTCTCATAAATAATAAAAATATGAGCTTTTTTTTTTAAATTCAATTCTGAATTTGGATTTTCTTAAAGATTATAAAATAATATTTGGGAAACTTATTTGCCATAGAATGTGTACAAAATATTCGATTCTACAAAAATTGACATTTGGTCTCTGGTCTAAAACCTGATTTTCTTCTCATAAATAATAAAAATATCAGCTATTTTTTTTTAAATTCAATTCTGAATTTGGTTTTTCTTAAAGATTCTAAAATAATATTTGGGAAATTTATTTGCCATAAAATGTGTACAAAATATTCGATTCTACAAAAATTGACTTTTGGTCTCTGGTCTAAAACCTGATTTTCTTCTCATAAATAATAAAAATATGAGCTTTTTTTTTTTAAATTCAATTCTGAATTTGGATTTTCTTAAAGATTTTAAAATTATATTTGGGAAATTTATTTGCCATAGAATGTGTAAAAAATATTCGATTCAACAAAAATTGACATTTGGTCTCTGGTCTAAAACCTGATTTTGTTCTCATAAATTATAAATATATCATCTATTTTTTTTAAATACAATTCTAAATTTGGATTTTCTTAAAGATTCTAAAATAATATTTGGAAAACTTATTTGCCATAGAATGTTTAAAAAATATTCAATTCTACAAAAATTTTTATTTGTTCTGTATTCTAAAACCTGATTGTGTTCCCATAATTTATAAGAATATCATTAAATAGAGTTTTGAATTTAGAAAATTAAAGAATGTTTAAAAAATTTTTAGCAACTTTATGTGCCATGTTAAATAGAATTTCAAGTAAATATTGTGCTTTACAAAAATTGATATGTTGCCTCTAGTCTTAAAACCGTTTTTGTTTCCATAAATTATGAATATATTTTTGTTAATTTCTTCTTAAATTTTGTTTTTATTTGAACATATGTTCAAGAATTTAAAAAATATTTAGGATCTTTAAGTGCCACATAGAATAGAACTTGAAAAATATGTTCTCTTTTACAAAAAATTGGTATGTCACATGGTCATATGTTATGTTTGCGTTGTCAATTCTGTTGAGCATAACCATTAAAACGTTTGTGGCTTTGTTGTTTAGCTGTGTGTTATATCATTTGTGCTCTTGACAATTTTAAATATTAACTTGAGTGTATGACTTTCGAGTAAAAATGTGTATTGATAGTTTAGAATTTGTGTTTTTATGGATGTGATTGTAGGTTATGTGTAATCGCGAGTGGCACTCGCACCAATCAGTGTTGATGTCTCATGTGTCATAACAACTTCGCATCGTAACACTGGCGTTGCAATTTAAAAGTGTAACTTACAAAAAATCAACACTTTTAAGGATGCATTGCATTTTCTTCGCACTTTTTGGTGTAAAGTGCGTTTCTTTTTTTTAACAGTGTAATAAGTATTATAAAAATATTTTTCATTTAATTTACAAAAACTTTTTTATTTTTTAGGGATTTAATACCTGTAATTTTTACCTTTTCCATGTCAAATATCAAAATGTTAGAATACCTAGTTCAAAAAATGGATTAAAAATAAAATTGTTTTAAACCTTGTGCGATTCTAAAGCTCTTAAATTACAAGAAATATAATATAAACAACTTTGACAGGTTCTTTTTGCTGTGTTAATTTGTGAGGTTATGTTCTATATAACAACTAAACTTTTAATGAATTTATGAATTACGTAAATTTTAAAATATTTTCTTCTATAATAAAATTTGTTTGAGTTTCTAAAAGTATAAAATATATTTTGCTGACACTTAAATGTTAATGAATCTGCAAAAGAAGGGTATGTCAAATGTGCTCAAATGTCAACATTGTGACGGTCACATGACGGACATTGTCGGACACGCTAGAGTTTAGTCCCATCTCTGCTTTAGCTTTCTACGCACTAGATACATGCGCAGTAGTGTTCCATGCCCTAATACATACGCACAGAATTCATGCGCATTAGTGTTCCACGCATCGCCTACATGCAAAGTACTATTCCCCGCACTAAATACATGCGCACTAGTTTTCTACGCAGTAAATACATTCGAAGTAGTGTTCCACGCACTAAATACATGCGAAGTGGTATTCCACGCACTAAATACATGCGCACTACTGTTCCACGCACTAAATACATGCGCAGTGGTATTCCACGCACTAAATACATGCGCAGTAGTGTTTTCCGCACTAGTTTTCTATGCACTAAATACGTGCGCAGTAGTGTTCCACGCACTAAATACATGCACAGTGGTATTCCACGCACTAAATACATGCGCAGTAGTTTTTCCCGCACTAAGTACATGCGCACTAGTTTTCTACCCTCTAAATACATGCGCAGTTGTATTCCCCGCACTAAATACATGCGCACTAGTTTTCTACGCACTTAATACGTGCGCAGTAGTGTTCCACGCACTAAATAGATGCGCAGTAGTGTTCCACGCACTAAATAGATGCGCAGTAGTGTTCCACGCACTAAATACATGCGCAGTGGTATTCCACGCACTAAATACATGCGCAGTAGTGTTCAACGCACCAAACACATGCGCAATAGTGTTCCAAGCACAAAACACACACGCACTAGTGTTCTTAGCACCAAACTCCTGCGCAGTAATGTTTTAAGCAATAAATACATGTTCTGTAGTGTTCAGAGTATGGAATACATGCGCCGTTGTGTTCTCAGCTTTAAAAACATGCGCACTAGTTTTCTAGCTATCGGACACATGCGCACTAGTATGTCAAACTAACATGTCAAAAATGCTTTTAAAAATGTTTAAGTCGATCCGAGTGTTATTTTGTTAAATAAATCCGTTACATTAGGTGGCTGTCGTGGCGCGCATCGATTCTGTTTCGCGTCGTTTGTGTGTTTTTCGAAGATGTCTGATCAAAACGTGAGTTATAAGGAACGTGCAAAAGGTTCCAGAATGACAATAATTTTCTCAATAGAAAATATCACAATGACGACTTAACACAAACTTACACAAATTTAGCCAAATGTTATGGTTTGCCTAAAATCCACAAACAAAACATCCCATATCGTCCGATTGTATCTCTAATTGGTTCACCCACTTACTTTTTTTCATAACATTTATATAACATTTTTTCACAATCAATACCAAAACCAAAATCACACATAAAAAATAATATCGATTTAATAAACAAATTAAAAAACATAACTATACCAGAAGACCATATATTAATTAGTTTAGACGTCACATCTTTATATATATACGAATATTGATAAACAATTAATAAAAAATAGCATCACAAAACGATATGTAAAAATTGCCAACAAAACCAACATTCCACTTGACGACTTATTCGAAGCAACGGATTTCCTTATGGACAACACTTTTTTTCAATTCAATGACAAATATTATCAACAAAAGTTTGGGACACCTATGGGGTCACCAATCTCAGGTTTATTTGCTGACATAGTCATGGATGACTTAGAAACTGACTGTTTAAATTCACTATCTTTTAAACCAATTTTTTATTACAGATATGTCGACGACATTATTTTATGCATCCCAAAAAATAAAATTAAAGAAATATTGGAAATTTTTAACAATTACAACGAACATTTACAGTTCACTCATGAGGTAGAGATAGAGAAAAAAATCAATTTCCTAGATATATCAATTATTAGAAATGACGACAAACTAATTACAAATTGGAACACAAAACCTACTTTTTCCGGACGAATACTAAATTTTAATTCAAAACACCCCCTATCACAAAAAATAGCAATGATTTATAATTTGGTTGATAGAGCAATAACTCTATCAGATAAAAAGTTTCATAATAATAACTTAAAGATTATAAAAAACATTTTATACAATAATGACTATCCTATGAATTTAACACAAAAATATATTAAAAAAAGATTAATAGCAATTAAGAAAAATACAAACAACAATAGAAACAATCAAAATATTTATAGATTAACACCAAAGTTAAAATTACCATATATTGATAATTTTTATGAAAAACTCTAGCACACCTTTAAAAAACTTAATATTCACACAATACCAACAATAAAAAATAACCTCAATTATTTGGTAAAAAAGATAAAAGACAAAACCAGTAAAAGTTACATAACCAATACAGTATACAAAATAAATTGCAAAGTTTGCCCGGCAACTTACGTGGGACAAACAAAAAGAAATTTATTTAAAAGAATTAATGAACACAAAGGGAAAAAAAACTCGGTAATGGTAGAACATAAAAAATCAAAAAACAGTAAAGACAAAACGAAACATGAATTTGATTCGCAAAACGTAACAATATTAGATAAAGAACCTTCTGAAAAAAACGTCTTGTTTCTGAAATGATAAAATGATTAAATTACAAAAAAACGCTATCAACAGAAAAGAAGATATTTTAACTTTCAACAGACAATATGACTCTATAATACGACAAATAAAATTTAAAAATTAACAGAAAATTGTTTCATTAATTAAAATTAAATTCTTCCCGTTCTCCTCGTACCACTTAGTAAATATAAACAAAAACTTATAATTGAACCTTCAGTTAAATATTGACAATTTTACAAGTAAGACCTATGAAATATGGAAAGAAAAATTTGTGACAAATTTATCTCCTTATTTTTAAAAAAATTAAGGAATAAATATACAAATATAGTTTTTTAAAAAAATGACGAAATTGAATAACCAATGATAATTGTGTGTTAGAAAAAAAACCACTACAGATTTTTTAAATGTAAGTACTTGCATCAAAATATTGTAAAATTTTTTTCAAAAAAAGAACTAGCGTATTTGTACATCCGTTATTATTCTCAATGTTAATGAAATGTTAATCTTATATAAATAAATATTACAGTTCTGAAAAGGACTACATAGTAGTCGAAACGTCAAAACAAAAGATGTTTTTATTTATTGACTGAACCATCTTCTTACCTTGACTCGGAGAAATTGATAAAATTCATCTATATTTAAAATACACCGAGTGATAGATTCATATCTATATATATATATTTTATTAAAAACTATATATTTATTCTATAATTAATGCCTACATATTATTCTTTTATTTTGAACACAAATTGTTTTTATTTTACACTCAAAATATGTTCCGTGATTGTTTAATTTTTGTTTCTTGCTTCTATATAAAGTATTATTTATGTTTGAGATTACTTCAAAAATGTTAATATATAAACTGTAAAAAGCTGAAGAAAATTACACGTTTCATTAACTGAACAGAATTCTGGAAATGTGGAACTTTGAATTAGTTTAATTTACAAGAAAAATGCACAAAAGAAACAATATCTTTAGAAAACTTACTTGTGCACAAAATTTTTAATCACTTCAGATATACCTCAATTTTTCGATAAAATGATAACACTTACACTTTTTTATGTCAAGTATTGTGTTGTGCTAAAAATTCATGTGTAAAAAGTGACATTTGGTACACATCATTTGTCTTTGTCATCAATTAGCTTGGCTCTGAAACAAGAAAAATATGTAAAAGAAGATGAAGAAGAAGAAGAAGAAGAAGAAGAAGAAGACAGTTTCTAAGAATAAGAAACGTGTCACATTGAATAAGGTTGTAAATGCTGCTAAAAAGAGTATGAAACCTAACAATAATTCAACAGATACTATTAAAACTGCTATGATTAGTGCAAAAAATGCAATAAAGAAGTTTAGAGGTAAACCTAAAATTTCATCACCTCGAATTCTTTCCGTATTCTCAAAAGTTGGTGGTATTTTACCACTTATTTCAATCTTTGCGGGACATAATACTCTAGAAGCTTTGAGTGGAGGGATCGGTGGTATAGTAAAAGCTGTAAATGATGCTAATGCAGCCAAAAACCAATTTTCTGAAGCTCAACGACATAATAAAATAATGGAGGCTATTGCCTTAAGAAAAGGATTACATCTGAAACCTTATCGACAAGGACTTGGCCTTTATCTCCAGCCGTATCAAGGAAAAGGTTTGAAGAATAAGAAAAGGATTCAAAAAAACTAATATTGCAGTTACCTCACTGCACGCTAACAAACTTTGATCTATTTAAATTTGCTAAAATTATGAAAATACCTTATTTTTGCGGAGTTTTTATGCGAAATGAATTACCCACTGCAGGACCTCGTCAATATATGAATCAGCAATAATTAATCTTGATGACAAGGAAGGACCTAGAACCGATTGGGTAGGTTAAAAAAATTTAAATAATGAAACTGAATACAGTCGGAACTCTTATGGTTGCAATTTTTGGGAGTGGTATGCATCCGTGAAAACCGTAAACATTGGGTTAGAGACAATGCGACAGGCGAGGATTTTAAGTCACAAGTTTCCTCCCTTCTTTCTTCCAATAACTCTTCGTCTTTCCCATTGGCGGATCCAGGGGGGGGGGGCCACAGGTGCTTGGCCCCCCCCCCAAAAGCCTCATATTTAACAATGAGAGTGAGAGAGATAGCAATATAGTGCTATCTCTTTCTCTCTCATGCAATACCCCCTCTAAAAACGTTGTCTGGATCCGCCACTGGTCTTTCCTCTCTTCCGACTCACTGCAACCATAGTGTCCGCATCCATGAAAGTCTCGACTGTACTTTGATAGTTTTGCAAATCTTTCACCACCATTAGATCTGGTTGTCTACTTAGGTGTTGTTAGCTGTATACAATATAATCATGTGAGATATCAAAATTTCGATACATTTATATGCGGACACTTATGTCTTAAGTTTCTCTGTGGACAACTTAATCTTAAGAATAATTTTAGACACTATAATTAATGCGAAAATTAAAGATATTGAATCTTATATTAAATCAAAGTTACCAAATAACATTGATTTACTAATCACACCAAACAACAATACATTAGGTTGTAAAATTAAATCTAATCGTAACATTAATTTTTATTATGAAGATTCAATTGGTAAGTTATTAGCATTTACTCCTCGTGAGCTGAAAGCCCATGAAACTCATAATTCTGATTAATCTGTATCTATATTAAAAGTAAATACTCTACTACTTGAACTTTATATAAGAAATCAGTTAGTTATAGATATAGGTATCCTGATATGCCTTTCAGAAAGTAAGAGAGAATAAGTTATAGCAAAGTTGTAAGCATCGACATAACCTCGAAATTTTTCTTTGTGATACTGTAATTTAGTACTAACATTTTCTTTTTGCACCGAAAAAAATTCCTAGTACCCGTTTAGCAGGAATTGAATATGTTTCCTAGTTACGAGAGGAGCTGACTATGAAATCCTAGGTAAAGTAGTAAGGTTCAAGTATAGTTAAACTGACTAGGGAAATTAGTTAATGTGACTAGGAAAATAGTCAATTTGACCAATGATACTAGTTGTTTTAATCACGTGCAACTCGATTTTTATTCATTTTTGAATAAATTAATTTTTCAAAAAGCTGTAATAAATTAAGAAACCATAATATTTTCAATTTATATCCAATAAAAAGCGGTATTAAATTAAAAAAAAATAGTACGTCTGTCAACAACAGGAATTTGATGTTGTCAGATCGCTCAAGGTTAGAACCTATGAATCAAGAACTTGACCGTACAGGGAGCCGCGCGTTAACGCACTCGACCAAGGGAGGACTTGGTTGCTTGTCACAAAACATCCTATACTTTTTTTGTATAAAAAATATTTTTTAGCATCACAAAATATATGCGTATTATATTATTATCAAATATTTGTCAAATTCAAACAAATTATTTCATTTAAAGGAATAATCATTTAATTATAAAACTGCAATAAATGAATTACTGATCTTAATAAATTTATTTTACATTAACAAATTATTTGTTTAATTAAATCTAATTTCTTTATTTTAATAATACGTACTCATATTTCTAAATATATTTATCCAATTTTGCAAAAATGTAACGTTAAAATCTAAACTCAGTGCGAACTTTGTGAATAAGTCAACTTCCAAACTGTAACTGCATGTAACTGTGCCTGAACGAAGAAAATTTTCATAACGCGAGTGTCAATAAAATTAAACATTATTTCTGTGTTTGGAAAATTTAAAAAAATAGTGTATGTAATAAATTATATTTGACTGATTAGTGTATATTTTTTAATGTAATTAATAATAAGTAATATTTCTTTAATAAGAAAATATACAAAAAACTTAACCTAAAAAGTTGCATACGTATTTAACGCATAGAACTGATTATATTTACGACTGAAAATTAAAATTTAAAAGTTCTATTAATAATAATGTTTTGATTATTACATTCTGTAAGTAAACACTTATTAAAAATGGTTTATATTCATAATTATTTACACGTGTCAAACTGATTAAATGTTCACAAAGTCCTGAATGATCTTCTTAACCAAGTTCACTAGCAGATTTGACTAGAAAATTCAGGGTTTTTGCTACTAGGTTCTGAACTGCGAAATTAACCATAGGTACGTAATTAAATTAACCAGGAATCCTTATTAAATTTACTACATTACGATTGACTATAGGTTCCTGGTTAATAAGGGCATTCACATTTTTAATTAATAAAATAATAAAAATGAAGGAATTAATGAAAATATAAATAAACTACGAAAACACCAATGAATGAACACTTGAATTAGTGAATCAACATAGTAGTGCACCAGTGAATAAACACTCAGTATTTTTTAACAAAATTGCTTCAAGCAAGACGGGGTACCTAAGGTTTGAAGCTCAATAAAACTAATATTATCGATTCAAAAATATTCTATTTATTATAATAATAATCTTTGGCAATCAGTCTTCCATTAAAAAGTCTTATTTGGAACATTTGTAACTTAATTTTTTTTTTTTTTTGCGAAGGATGTGAAAACCTGCGATCAGGTACCCTGTAACCCGCACTACAGGGTTATGCGGGGGTGGCGATGTTCTGCCGACCCGCTAAAAACACACCCTTACTTGGGGACCTTAAAACCACTCCCGGTTAGCACTTTCCGCACGTATCGCCATCAGGAGTGGTCTTATATCCCCTACTCTATCGCCTTAGCGACTTTATCTTTAAACCTACGGGACCTACCTTCTTCGGCGAACATCGAGATCTTTGACCCTCATAACGTAATGTATGAAGGTCTCGATGGTCCGCCAATCCTCAACCGAACGAGTCATAAGCAGGATCATGTTCTCCGGTGTAACTCGATGGTTTACACCGGCGAACATGACCTGCCTCTGCGCGTCCCAAAGCGTATAACTGAAGAGTGTGTGCTCTGGGTCGTCCACTGGGAACTTGCAGTACACACACTCCGAGCTGTCTGCTTTCTTGAACCGCTCCAGATAGGAGCCAAAACACCCATGCCCAGTGAAAGCTTGGGTCAAATAGTACGAAACTACTCCGTGCTTCCTATTTAACCATGTGGAGAGTGTTGGTATCAGCCGATACTCCCATCGGCCTGTCTCCTCCCCGCCCAATCTTTCTTGCCATCTGTCGACGAGTCTGCTTCTCGCATCTCGGCGAATTTGGTCCTTGCTGGGTCTGTTGTCGTCCGTATAACGGGTGGACATTCTATCTTTGAAAAGGAGGAAAGCTTCCTTCCTTTCTTGCGTCATAAGATCTGCCGGCGGGACGCTGGCAAGGACCGAAGCATCACAAGTCGTTACTGTCCGATAGGCCGAAATGATACGTTTCGTAACATTTATTTGTGCGGACAGTACCCTTTTGCAGATGGTTTTACTTCTATCGTCTCGCAGGATAGGAGCCCACACTGGTGCTGCGTAAAGCAGCTTTGAAAGGGGAACACTCGCCACTAGTCTTCTCTTTGGTTCAGAAGGCCCTCCAATTTTTGGTATTAGACAAGCTAATTTTGCCGCACATTGTTCGGCCTTCTGACATGCTACTGCAATATGGTGTTTAAAGTTCAGGAACTTGTCCAGCTCCACACCAAGGTACTTAATATGTCTCCTCCACGGGACCTCTAATTCGTCTATCTGAATACCAGGGGCTATATAACCAAGTCTGTCTGTGACTAGCAGCGCTTCGGTTTTTTCCAGAGCAATTTGAAGGCCTCTGTCCTCCAGCCAGCTCTTTGCCCGTCTCAGACATTCGTTCACTAATATGCCCAGGGCTTCTGCTGATTCGGCAGTGCACACGATCAACGCGTCGTCCGCGAAGCCGATGATCACCGCGCCTTCAGGTAGACCCATTCGCAAGAAGTCATCATAGGAGATGTTCCATACGAATGGTCCTATCCTCGAGCCTTGAGGGGCACCTCTTTGCATCTCTTCCTTCAGAGTGCAGGTGTCACCCTCGTATATTACCCACCTGTCGCTAAGATAATTATTCATTATCCGCAACAGGTAGGGCGGTATTCCTTTGTTTCTCATCGACCCGATAAGATCTTTCCATCGCGCGGTATTAAACGCGTTGCGTATGTCAATAGCTACCAACGCGCAGAAACCCTTTTTCTTCCCTGGTCCCAATTTGTTTTTTCCTTCTCTGGCTAAGTCCACCGCCTTCTGAATGGCGTCTACTGTGGACAGGCCTTTGCGGAAACCAAATTGGTTATCAGATAGACTGTTTTCTCCGGTCAAATTTGTAACTTAATTAAATATAGAATTAAGAATAAGTAAAAAAATTCAAATTTTCCATTTTACAAAACGTGGGGGTAAGATGGGGTACCCCCTGGGGGCAAGATGGGGTAGTATAAAAATCAACCTATTTTACCTACAAATTTCGCAAGCACCTTTTATAATAAAAATAAACAAAAGGGTTACCTGCTCCTGTATTTGAAATGTATTATTTACATAACAGAACGTTATAAATAGTATGTAAAATCACCAACAGGAGATTTTTTTTCATCAAATAAAAAAATGATTGGTTTTCAGTACCTTATCCTACCCTCACTTCCTATACCCCGTCTTGACCCCACATACGGAATTTCATTAAAAAATTAATTTCTAAAAATTAAGTTTCGAAACAGAAATAAACAAGTGCTTAACTTCAAGCGTAATCATTGTTGAACATGAAAAAAATTATATAGTATATAAAATGTTGTTATTAAAATAACAAACACGTTCTAAATAAAATGCAAAAATGACATGAAAATCGTCAAAATTTTAATGTAAAATAAATAATTATATATATATATATTTCTGACAAGAATTGTATCTTCTACACTCAATTCTCGGATCTTTTGCATTCGATTCTTTTACACTTTCAAGTCTTTTACATGTTTTCTCTCTGACCTTTTTCTTTTTTTTTATTCTCAGTGTACCCCCTCTTTTTTATTATTTGGCCAATTACGTTAAAGTATTAACTGTATCAATTTCAAATGAATGGCTATTCAACTGTCAAATTTCTATTTTTAAGTGAAATTGAATGCTCCATTAAAAAGTTTACATTTAATTACAAGATTTTAGAAGCTAAACACCTTGGTATTAAAAAGAAAAAAATAATTTATCGTTAATAATAATTTAGTTGTTTTTTTAAGATTAGATACATAGCTGAAAATAGTATGAAGTTGGTGAGAATCTGCGTAACCATATCACATTTGAACATCCAACCGCATAGTGAATTTAAGTGTTATATATTTTAGTAAAAGGTGCGAGAGAATTTGGTCCCGAAAGTGTAAAAGATCCGAGAGTCGAGTGTACATGATATTTTAATATTTTCAATGGTTTTAATGTTAGTTTACAGGTTATGTTGAAATCATGTGATAAAATACCACCCCACTAAAAAATCCGGACTAATTGCGTACGAATTCCGGACGAATTCCAGACAAAACAGTCCGGTTTTATCTGGAATTAATCCAAAATGTGTCCGGAAATGATCCGAATTAGTCCGACATTTGTCTGACACAAAAAAATTTATCTGAAATTAATCCGGAAAAGTTTCAATCTTGTCCGGCAATCGATTTTGAAATTATTTATAATCAAAGTGAAGTCCGGTTTTTTGTCCGGTCACATCCGCAAACTGTCCGACACAAATTTTACAATCCGCTTTAAGTCTGGTTTAAACTGGAATTAGTCCGGCAGTTGATACAGAAATTATTTTTAGTTAGAGAGAAGTCCGTATTTGATACAGACGCGTCCGGAAACTGTCTGGCACAAAATTCACAATCCGTCTTGAGTCTGGTTTTATCTGGACTTAGTCCATCAGTCCATTTAAAAAAAAGTGAAGTCCGTTTTTAGACTGGTTAAGTCCGGCAACTGTCCGGCACAAAATTCACAATCCGTTTTAGTCTGGTTTTATCTGGAATTAGTCCGGCAGTCAATACTGAAATTATTTATAGTCTAAGTGAAATCCGATTCTAGTCTGTTCACATCCGGCAGTTGTCGGCATAAATTTTAAATCCTTTTTACGTCTGGTTTTATCCGGAATTAGTCCGGCAGTCCATTCTAAAATTATTTGTAGTCTAAGTTAAATCCAATTCTATAGTCCGTTCACATCTAGCAGTTGTCCGGCATAAATTTGAAAATCGTTTTAAGTCTGGTTTTATCTGGAATTAGTCCGGCAGGCAATTCTGAAATTATTTATGATCTAAGTGAAATCTGATTCTAGTCTGTTCACATCCGGCAGTTGTCCGGCATAAATTTTAAATTCGTTTTAAATCTGGTTTTATCTGGAATTAGTCCGGCAGTCAATTCTGAAATTAATTAAGATTTAGGTGTAATTCGATTCTAGTCCGTTCACATCCTGCAGTTGTCCGGCATAAATTTTCAATCCGTTTTAAGTCTGGTTTTATCTGGAATTAGTCCGGCGGTCAATTCCGAAATCATTTATAGTCATCGTGATGTCCCTTTTTCGTTTGTTTGCCTCCGGATTCCGATGATTTTGGAGATTCATTGATTTAGATATTTTCTTAGAACATGCGGAACATTCAATTATATTTTATATGCGACTCTTTTTGTTTTTGAATTCCAACTGAAAGCAGTAAAATATCTGCAAAAGCATTTATTTTCTATTAGTAGCAAGTTGATCTTATTAAAGGAAATTAAGAATCTAAATTGTTTTGATAATTTGCTAATGTTTATTGGATGGTGACATCTAGAAAGGTTTGCAATGGATCTTAGAAAAATAGAAAATTTTATTGCTTTTAATTATAGGAAGTCGGAAAATAGTTGCATTAAAAATAATTCAAATTCTGAATGATTTTCTATTACTTTCTCTTCAAAAGAACAATTTAACGAGGTAACCGTTAAAAATAAAATAATAGAAACTAATTCAAAATCTGAATTATTTTTAATGCACTATTTTTCGACGTCCTAATTAAAAGCAATAGAATTTTCAATTTATCTGAAATCCATTGCCAACCGTTTTAGTTGTCTTCATCGAAGAAATATTTTTGCATTAAAATCAATTTAAATTCTGAATTTTCGTCACTTTAATTAACTCGCTGAGTTTTCTAGGAACATCTCCATCTTTTTAACTATTTTCCATTTCTCCCTTTTTACCGGAATACGGAAAAAGTCTGGCATATCTTTTACAATCCAGAAAGAGTCAGGTAAATAGCAAGAAGTGTGATAAAGTTTGGGTATAATCCAGTTTTTAATCTAGAAAGTGTCCTGTATAGTGCAAAAATATTCCTGCATTCTTTTTACAATCCGAAAAGAATTCAGTCAAATACTGTTTTTATCCGTCACATGTTTTTAAATTTAGATTATAGTACGATTTAGTAAGAAAATGGGAAACACATTTTAAAAACCATTTTTTTTTAGGACGTTTGGCCATGTCGTGATGTGTTGTTTTAATGAAAATGATAATAAATAAAAGCAGGGATGCGCACGAAGACAGAACGAAACGATAAATGAATTTAGTTTTGTTCCGGGCGCTAGAACCAGACTTAAAGCGGATTGTGAAATTTGTACCTGACAGTTTCCGGACGTGACCGGACTAAAAACGGACTTCACTTTAACTAAAAATAATATCTAAATGGATTGCCGGACTAATTACAGATAAAACTAGACTTTACGGAGAGAAATGGATGCTACGGGGTACCATCTAGATGGTACCAGATATCATATCTGATCTTAAATATACGGACAAGAATCTAGATGGTACGGGATAGCATCTGGATGGTACAGGTTAGCATTTGATAGCATCTGGATGGTACGATGTAGCATCTCTGATGGTAGAGTGTAACATAACGTCTCTACCATCAAAGATAGTAAAGTTCTTACCATCTATTTCTCTCAGTCTTAAAACGTATTGTGAAGTTTCTGCCGCGCAGTTGGCGCATTTGACAGGTCTAAAAACGGACTCCATTTTAACTAAAAATAAGTTCTAAATGGATTGTCGGACTAATTCCAAATAAAAGCCGACTTAAAATGAATTGTAAAGTTTGTGCCCGATAGTGGCCGAACTTGACCGGTCTAAAAACGGATTTCACTTAGACTATAAATAATTTCCGAATCAATTTTTTAATTGCAGTAAAACCCTCATATATATATCGAATTCTAAGGGTCTGAGAAGTTTTTTCGATATAAGCGGGAATTCGATTTATTCGGGTAATAATACATTATATTTAAATTCAATGGACCGGCAAAAATATCTGATATAATCGGGACTATATAATCCTCGACTACTCACGATATAATTAATAAATCCTGGTAAATTAACTGCATCTTCTGGAGAGGGAGAGCTGTAAATAGTAAATTTCTTCTTTTTCACAAAATCAAATATTTTTGTCTCAAAATATTTATTAACAGAGTGACTATTATCAGCCAGTTTCTTTTGAAAATTTGGTTAGATAATTTTAGAGTTCTTAGTCTCAGCCCGAATAGCAGTAGCAATACCTAAAACCTTTTTGTTACTTAAACTTAAATTTTTCTGCATCTTTCGTAGTGCATCTGCAGAAATTGGAGTGTTCTGTTTCTCCGCTGTTTTTTGTATGCAAACATTCAGAGGTTTTCCATGAGATTGTGATACTGATAATGAATTGTCACCATTTTTATTTAATGTCTCATTTTTTTCAGTATCATCTTCAAGCATTTTATTTTTTAAGAGTCTAGCCACAAAATGATCTTTTTCCTTGCTCGAAAATTTGTTTACTTTATTCTCGATAGTATTAATTGCATTATTAAAATTGCATTTGTGACTTATACCACTTCCAAATAATCCTAAACACTTGGTACACCTCTTTTCGAATTTTACTTCAGTAACTTTTTCTTTCTTCTTTAAATTTTTGTCTTGACTCTTTTTTAATGGGCTTCTAGCATTTGAACCTTTAACGTTTGGTAGATTTTTATTTCGCAAGTGACTGACTTATAAACAGAGAAAACATGTACAATTTTCACTAGCCGATGAAGAACGTGTTTTTATTGATGTAAACTTTCTGAAGTCAGGAACTTTGAATTTTTTTTTCATTCTTTAGCGCCTTATTCACTGACAAATTGCAAGCAATACATATAACACTAGGAAATCTTTCATCTAAAAAATCAAACTGATCCAGCACATTCTTTAGCTTTATTTGGATTTTCTCTTGTATAATTAGCATTTTTTTACTTTTTTCCAACAAATTAGACATAATTTTGAACGATTTGCAGTGTGATTTCCAGTCTTCTTATAATTCGGAAGGAACATCCATGAAGTAGTATAAGGAGGCCCCACTCTCATGAAAACTTGAAGCAGATTTCCCCGTTTCTCTTACAAATTAGCGAAAGTGGAGAACCAAGCGAGATAATTTGGAACTTCGAAATTTCGTCTGCTACAATGCGTTTGCTAGTCACTTTTCCAGCCTGATCACTCAGCTGTTTGTAGGCAGCCATTTGCAAAAAGCATTTCAAGTGTGTTAGTAATTGCATGTACACAAAAATTACATTGTGTGGTTTATAATTCTAAGCTTTTCCGCTAGGTTCTCCACTATCGCTAATTTATAAGAGAAACGGGGAAACCAGCTTCAACTTTTTCAAGGTTAAACATAGCAGTGGGGTCTCCTTATACTACTTCATGGGAACATCTTAAAGAAATGATATTTATATTAATACATTATTTTACAAAACTATTTTTTAAACGTCCAGCCAGGTATTATAGTTACCTTATTGCTTTAGATAGTTTTCTTATATTTACTTTTGCTCTCTAAATCTGAATTAGTGGTTTTCTACTAATGAATTAGCGAAAAGTGAGCTACTATTAAAATAGTAAGAATTTTACTAATTCTTAGTAGAAAACTACTAATTAAATTAGTAAAAAATGGAATATAAAAGTCAAGATTATGTTCACCGTACAAAATTTACAATTTCATAAGTAATATTTATTTTTAGTTTATACCTTCCTTAACATAACAACAAAAAATCATCTTAAAAACAATTGAAAGTTGTAAAACTTTCAACTCTTCACGCTGACGCAAACAAATTTACCAGCTTTGTTCACGAATCATCTATAAAAATCTTATTTTCGCTGCCAAAAAAAAGCGCCAAGTGGATTTTTTTAATTTTACGTTTATTTTCTTTCTAATATCACCTAGAAACAGCCCACACAGCACAATTCCTTGACTGAAGTTTGAGCGAAGTTGGCACTTCAAACTTCGCAAGTTTGCATTTGACATTTATGAAAAGTTGACCTAACCAACAAAATGTCCGCTTGTGCAGAAAGTTTGACGTTTGAAACTTGCTGGAAACTTTCACTGCAAATTTCAACTTGATGCCTTGCGCAGTTAATTTCTATGATAGCTAGGGCTGCGCAATAGATTTTTTTAAACCTCCCATAGGGTCACAATGATGTGTTACAAATTCATTCAATCCACACAAAAAAATTTTTTTACCTTTAAATCGAACTTTTCTAGAACCTTTCCTGAAACTTGCGAGGAAAGTTTTCAATTACCAACCAGGTTATACTTGCCGCAAGTTGTCCCGTCAAGCTTTCTGCACAAGCGGACATTTTCTTGGTTAGGTCAACTTTTCATAAATGTCAAATGCAAACTTGCGAAGTTTGCAGTGCCAACTTCGCTCAAACTTCAGGCAAGGAATTGTGCTGTGTGGGAGAATCAACTTGAAAATTTTATTTACCTAAAAATTTTTCTTAAATTGGCTCCAGAGCACCGTGCAGAGTTATAGAAACTCAAAGTTGTGCACAAAATAAACCCCATGGTGGGGCTATTTTGTGCATCAAAGTTTGCTTATTTATAAAGTTGTGTAAAAAAAATTTTTGAACGCTTTTGCTGCATGAAGTATTATTTCTAGATATTCTAGAGTACAATAAAGGAAAACAAAGCCAGAAATATTTTTTTTCTAGGAATTGTTTAACTAATTTGAATGTAAAACACTAAAATTTCACAAAAATGTAGATTTACAAAAAAAGTTATTTCTTTAAGAATATTTTACATGGATTAACTTCTATTACACTTTTTCAGTTATTTTAAGAGAAAAAGTTTCAAAACTAACTTGAAAAGCCTGTAATTATTAATGTTACTTTTTTGAGGTTTTTAAGGGACCATGTGTAAAACTGATATTTTCTGCTTATTTCTTGTCTTTTATAACAAAACTAAGACAAAAATGTTTCAAAACGAAATTCTAAAGTAATTTTTACTACCTACAAAACAAATTATTAAAAAAAACTTCATTTTAAATAATGCACAAAATAACCCACCAAATCCTGGTTATTCAGTTTTTACACTTTTTTCTTAAAATATGAAATAAAAAGTTAGCGCATCACGTATACATCATCACAACTGAATTGTCAACAAGTATTATTAATACCTTTAGAAACAATTTTAAACTTCCGGAGAAGTTTTTTTTCTGATTTCTGATAAAGAATTAAGTAAATTCATTTAGTACTCTCTGTAGTTTAGTTATCAGAAAATATTTATACCACGTAGCGAATCTAAGCAACTGAACATAAAGATTTTATCCATTAAAAACCTCGCGTGCACAAAATAGCCCCACTTGACGGTATTTAATTAAATATTAGGGAAAATCATACATTTTTTTAAGTTAAAAAAATGTAAAGTATGTGGTTAAAGGTTATAGTTATATTTTTGTTAAAGAAGAAAAATGATTGTTTCGAAAAAATGGTGTCCTTTTACTCATTTTCCGTATAATAACGGTACCTTTATACTTAATCAGTACCTATAGTTGATCAGTTATGTTTCAATTAGACATAAAGTAATTTATTGCTTGATTATATTGGTAAAAATAAATCTTGTATTATTTATTGTAGTATTTGACATCAATATTATTAAACTAATAATTAATGTTGCCTAATTAAATTATCACTGATCGATTACAGGTACTGATCGAGTATAGGTACCGTTATCTTACTATTGCGTCTGGAAATTTGAAGCTTCATATTCTGAACTATTTTTGTTATTAGATGACAGGAAAAATATAAAGAATCTTAATGGATCTACATTTTCTTTATAAATCAAAATTTCGAATCTGCGTTTATTTCCGTTATGTTTCTATACTCGAATAATGTTTGCTTCCTCATATAAGAAGCTTTGTGATGGTTAAGATTTTCATGTTTCCAAAAATAGTCTAAATCGACTCATTTTCATCTAGAAAGCGTAAATTTTTTTTTTTAAGCAAATGTCTAGATGTATGTATGTGTGTATGTGTGTATAGCGTTTTTTTGTCGCCAGGATAACTCGAAAACGCTTTAATAGATTTTAATAAATTTTAGATGATTTATTAAGCTCTTGAATATCTAAATTTAGATATAGATATTTTAATGAAAAAAATTCGTTGTTCGTTTAAAAATTTTAATTAAAAGGATAATAGATTACTTTATTAAGCAGACACAATAATTAAAAATTTCAACTCGTTATCTTAAAAAAAATATAATTATATGAAATAATAGTATATTGCAGTTTATGTCCTTGCGCACAGCTGCGCTGAGTGTGGCTCAGCGCGTAGACGCAGTTGCGCCATACGTGCATCCAAGTGCTAACAATCACCTACAGGCTGTAAATTTCAGTTGAATTAAAATCTGTTTTTTGGCAAACATTCTGTGATAAACTGATATGAAATTTTCTACCTTTATTTCCTAATTATTAATTAATTAAAGTTTTATAAATAAACAAATAACCTGCAAAAATCTGAAACTTTTTTTAACATATATATTTTTTCAATACATTAATACCAAAAATGTCTGAATAACTACTAAATTTACTTATACTCAACATTTTCAGACAAAAATAATCTCAATTGCATGAAAAATAATTATTATTAATAATTATTTTCAAAAAATTCTTAATAAAATTAGTTTTTTCAGAAATTTACTTTTCCTTTCTAGAAATCTGTAAAAATTATTTATTATTAACTCTATTTTTGGACTTTAGGAGTTAGTAAATATATAAATTTCTCTTATCTTATCTTTTTTTTTGGATCCTGAAAATGTTTCTACCAAAAGAAAAAATTTTTTTACATTATTACAAAACTTACTAACCAAGAAAATGTCCGCTTGTGCAGAAAGCTTGACGGGACAACTTGCGGCAAGTATAACCTGGTTGGTAATTGAAAACTTTCCTCGCAAGTTTCAGGAAAGGTTCTAGAAAAGTTCGATTTAAAGGTAAAAAAATTTTTTTGTGTGGATTGAATGAATTTGTAACACATCATTGTGACCCTATGGGAGGTTTAAAAAAATCTATTGCGCAGCCCTAGCTATCATAGAAATTAACTGCGCAAGGCATCAAGTTGAAATTTGCAGTGAAAGTTTCCAGCAAGTTTCAAACGTCAAACTTTCTGCACAAGCGGACATTTTGTTGGTTAGGTCAAGTTTTCATAAATGTCAAATGCAAGCTTGCGAAGTTTGCAGTGCCAACTTCGCTCAAACTTCAGGCAAGGAATTGTGCTGTGTGGGATGTGGTAAAAAATTAGAAATTTGTAGAGAAGACTGGAAAAGTAGACAAATAAAATAAAAATTTGATGCCAATAATTGAAACTTTGAGATAAAAATTGGCGCTTAAAGAAATTAATTGAATAATGTCCAAAATAAGTAAAAAAGGATAAACTAGTCGAAAAATAACAGAAATAATTTAAATTTGAAGATAATAATTGAGAAAGCAAAAAATTTTATTTTTCAAGCAGTATACATGAAAAATAACAATATTAATTTTAAAATAACAAAAATAATAAAAATTTGAGCTTTCATAGTATATTATGCATCAAGGGAGGGAAGTCCGTGTTTTTTTGTCAAGCACAAATGTTCGAAGAACGAGTGTAGCACGAGCGTAGCGAGTGCGAAACGAGTTCGGAGAACATTGTGCGAGACAAAAAATCGGCCTCCCGAGGTGCATATGCTATTTTCTATCACATATGTACGAAAATCTCGTGTTTCGTTCGCGTTAGCGGGTCAGCACTCGCAGTCTTTAGGTTAGTGACGTTAGAGATAAAAAAACTTCCTAAAAACTGTGAGTTCTGCCCCGCTTAAGGCGAACGAAAACACGAGGTTTTCGTGCATGTGTGGTAGAAAAAATGTTTTTTCTCTTTATTTTATTCTTTTAAATTTTTTGTTGTTAGAATATATAAAAACAATTTATTGATATAGTAAAATTATTTACATCAGGTTTACTATCTGCAAATTCGTGATCAGAGACGCAAGAATATTTTTCGAAAAATACGAAAATTGTTAGTTTTGTCATTTTTGAATTGTTTTCACCTAATTTTGATAATTTTTTCAGTCTTTTTTTGTGGTCATAAATCTCTTAATTTATTATACACGGTTTTAATTTTTTTTCTACAAAGTTCTGTTGTTTTCTTTAAATTTCAACCATTTTTATTAGTGTTTTTACTGTCAAGTATTTATTAATTAATTTTTTTTTAATTAAAAATTAAATTTATTTAATTATTTTATTTTTTCATGAAATTTCAATTATTTTCTTCATATTAAAAGTGTTAAAAATGTTCATTTTGCAAAAAAAATTTGTGATAATGTTTAAAAAAATTTTCTTTTAGTAGAAACATTTTTAGGATCTAATAAAAAGATAAGATAAGAGAAGTTTCTATGTCTTCTAACAACAAAAAATTTTTAAAAAAAATAAAGAGAAAAAACGTTTTTGAAAAAATCAGATTTTTTTATTTTTCCAAAAATGTTCACTATTTTTTAATCTTTAAAATTAAAAAAAAATTTAAATTTAAAAAAAGGACACTTTAACCACTCCTAAAGTCCAAAAATAGAGTTAATAATAATTAATTTTTACAGATTTCTAGAAAGGAAAAGTAAATTTCTGAAAAAACTAATTTTATTAAGAATTTTTTGAAAATAATTATTAATAATAATTATTTTTCATGCAATTAAGATTATTTTTGTCTGAAAATGTTGAGTATAAGTAAATGTAGTAGTTATTCAGACATTTTTGGTATTAATGTATTGAAAAAATATATATGTTAAAAAAAGTTTCAGATTTTTGCAGGTTATTTGTTTATTTATAAAACTTTAATTAATTAATAATTAGGAAATAAAGGTAGAAAATTTTATATCAGTTTATCACAGAATGTTTGCCAAAAAACAGATTTTAATTCAACTGAAATTTACAGCCTGTAGGTGATTGTTAGCACTTGGATGCACGTATGGCGCAACTGCGTCTACGCGTTGAGCCACACTCAGCGCAGCTGTGCGCAAGGACAAAAACTGCAATATCTCCGGAAGTTTCAGACCCTCCATCAATTTTTTTTTTTGAAATACTCGTGAAATCATAAGGAATCAAAAAATCGATATTAGAAAGAAAAAAAAAATACGCTTTTCAACGAAAAATTTGTTTAAAGTTTATTTTTCATTTTTTTTTATGTTAAATAAAAAAAATTTTTTTGGTCACAATTTTTCTTCAAATGTTGCCAAATAATAAGTAAGCCCTGAAAAAATCAATAAAATCCAATAATAATTGTCAGAGTTATGACGTTTTGAAAATTTAAAAAAAATTTTTAAATCGCCTGTAAATCCAAAAATTTTCAAAAATTTTCAAAATCGCTTTTGGAATTTTCTTCTGCATGTATTTCTATACACTTTCACCAAGTTTCATCAAAATCAGAGATGTAGGGGACAACTTTGATTTTTTAGGCATGGTTTGACCCAGATAGCATTATTTTTTCCAGGAAGTTAACTTCGGAACTTAACACTGTTAACTTTCTGTTAACTTTAATGTCCTCGGATTTAAAGTTTCTAATGATAACTTCCAGAAAGTTTGCAGCAAACTTTTTGCATGAATTAGAAAAATAAACAAATTTTTGTAGTCTCAAGATGTGTGCATTTAATTGCATGCATACCTGTTCCTGTATGGGAAGGTAATTAAAGACTACTGCGCAGCCCTAGTTGCCATAGAAAAAACTACTATACATGGAATTATAGCTACCGAGAAACTTCCATTTAAGGCAACAATGCAAATAAGTGAAGATAATTACGTTTATACTCATATATATAATACTTAGTACATTGAAAAGGTACATGGCAAGTATAGAGCCGGAATAACCGATATTTTAGATTAGTACACATGATTATCTGGGTAACAATAAAGTTTGTTGCAAAATATGGATGCGGGTCCGTCTTAGGAAGACTTTGCCCACTTCCATCCAATACACAATTTGATGTGTAAAAATGTTTAATTTCTTGTTTATGCCGTGTTTGATCAAAAGCATCAGCTGAAGCGCCGTCTAAAGTGAAAAGGCTTATATTTACGGGAACAAGGAGACTTGGGAAATGGTGGCAGAAGTCCAACCAAACTCACGAAAATAGATATCAAGTGTACGGGTCCGCTACTTCTAGAACCCATCAGTATAGTAGAGATCAAGCGTTATGAATGTGAGTGCAATAATCTTGTTCGTAAGCAGTGAAATTACCTTTATATCAACACGTAGTTAGTTTTTTAAGTTCTTTGAAAAATAAAGATTCGGGAAATTCGGTGAAATACAGTAATCTCTAATAATAAATTACTTCTGTGCTTATAACTTTTATATAAATATTTAGTTCATCCGAAAAAGTTCTTGACGAAACATAAATCTTGTTTCTAAATTTCAAATAATATCACAAATAATTTAAAAATATCACTGAAATTTTATTGGTTATCATTAAGTAAAAATGAAAACTTTCAAAAATTTCAATATAATAGATGCTAATATATATTACAAATTAAGAAAAAATGTGCTAATCAAAACTTCATTAGTGAAAATGTAACAACGTGCAGTTTACATTACAAAAAAAATTTTGTTCATTAAGTATTTCTTTAAAGCAAATTACCAATTTTGTTTATAATAATTGCAATTTGCTTGTATGATTAATTCCATATCAAATCGTGCATCAGCTCAAATAAGTTTGAAATCGAAAATCTTGTTTCTCGCATTATTTTTATTATTCTTTAGTTCAAAAAAGGAGACACGTGCTTTTTGTGTTTCAATGTATGCGATTATTGTGTGAATTGGTTGAAATTTTTTTTTAAATCTCTCTATTTGCTTCAAAAATCAATATTTTTAAGCTCTTTTTTTATTTTAGTAGTTTTTGAAACGTTCTTTTTTGTAATTCTAAAAATTTGAAATTTTTTTAAAAATTGACAACGTGACGGTCATTTTTTGCAAAATCAAAAAATATCATTTTTTATTTTCTTGATATTTTTCTCGTGATCATAAGATATAATACAAAAAGTTTTTTACAGAAGATTCGGTGTATAATAAAATGTGATATAAAAATCGCTAGAATTTTTTTTTATAACTCATGCAGGTTTCTCGGGTTTTTATTTCCCTCATTTATAGGCGAACCTAAGCTTCCTTATACATATCGGGAGTTTTTTAAAGTTTTTTCTCCCTCTGGAAGCAGAAGGAGGGTAAAAATATTATATTGTGTATCAAGAGAGGAAAGTGAATGATTGTCCCAAATATCACAATATCTTCCAGAAAGTTTCCAGGAAGCTTCCAGTAACCTTGAGATGTCCGACTCCTAAGAAACTTCCACCGGAATCTCCAGAGAAGTTTCCACCCAACCTCCAGTGAATCTTCATGAAAGCTTTCACAGAACATCCAGGGAAGCTCCAGGGAAGCTTCCATCGAATCTCTAAGGAAGCTTCAGGAAAGCTTTCACAGAACCTGTAGATTGAAAAAAATGTATTTTCATGTAAGCGTTTGAAGATTTATAAATACAGATTGAATATTATCCTAATTGATTATCCTCCTTGTACACGTACATTAACGACTTAACCAACTGAGCTATATGAACAACTGCCGACAGAAAAAAGAATCTTTCTTTTGAGGTGCAACTGATTTTATTGGCTGAAAAAATGGCCGGCTTATTTAAAAACATTTTCATCACATATTTCATGTATTAAAACATTTATGAAAAAATATTTGCTTTTATAACAGTCAATTTTTATTTAAAATTTTATTCCTAATTTATTAAATTGATATTTATAGTGTATTTGATTAATTCACTAATTTTTTTTTCACCTACTCCGTTGTAAAATATCAAGTCTTTTAGTGGGGAAAATTTGAACAAAATTTGTTGATACTTTTTTATAAATTATAAACTTCTGTTTTTTTATGCTTTTAAATTTCTATCAAGAGATATTTTGAAACCATTTATGAAATATTTCCTAATCCTTATAGTATCTTTTGAAAATTGCGAAAATCACATTTTCTCTGGAAGAAAAAAATGAAAATTAGAGATTTGATTAATTTCTGAGTTTTCTACTCTTATTCAAAGTTTTGAACATTTAATACTTGCTGTGACTGCAAAAATCAAATAAAGTTTCTTAAAATTTTGTTAGTGAACGATTTTAAATAATTTTCAGTTGCAGTAGAGATAATCTGGTTTTTTAAACTTTAAATAACATTATGAGAATTACTAAAAATATAAAAGAATTTATTTTTAAAATCAATGTAATGTCTTAATTAAAAAATTCACCAGTATTTTAAACCACATACAATCAATTATTTTGATTTTAATAATTTGTAATTGTTTTTTTTTTGTTTTTTCGACAATCAGCTAATTTTTTAAAAAAACTAACTTTAAATCAAAATTTAAACAAACTTGGGTAAGAGAGACCTTCTTAATGATATTTTAAGTAATTCCACAAAATTTGGTGTCAAAATATAAATTATTTTAAGAGAAAGTTTAGGGACAAATTCGACCTATACTTGTGATGTCATTCTTCATCACATGCCTTAATCATAATGAAATAAAATGTGTAAACTTCCGAATTCTTTATTTTAAATTTTGTTAAAGTTTTGAAAATCACAAGTACTATTCTTTCGTGATTTTAAATGACTAAAAATTAAATTCTTCCAGCAAACAAAAAAATTAATTAATAATTATTAAAAGCCCTAACTAACTTATATATTTTTAAATTTTAAAATGCAGCAGAAGATTGCTGCTAGATTAGTAGCTGCTTTATTAACAGGGACTGACACGAACACCGAATTTCGTTTCTGTTTTGGATTGTTGTGACAAAACAAAAATGTACGATTAATATTGGTTTGTATTGAACCTGAAACGAGAAGGCTCTGAATTACGTTTTCGTCTCATGCCCGAAACGCAAATCCACTCCGAATTTCGTTTCAGTCTCATGCCCGAAACGGAAAGAGTCTGAATTTCGTTTTCGTTTCCTGCATAAAACAGAATTGTGTTTATAAGATAAAAATGAAATTCAGAGCCTTTTCATTTCGGGCATGAGGAACGAAAACGAAATTCGGAGCGGATTTTCGTTTTGGCATGAAACGAAAACGTAATTCGAAGCCTTTTCGTTTCGGGCATGAAACGAAACTTAATTCTGAGAAGACTTTCGTTTCAGGTTTGACACAAAACAAAATTAAATTGACATTTTGTTAAGTTTCAGGTTTTCGAAACCGAAACGAAACAAAAATAAAATATATTTTGTTTCGATTTTCGTGTCAGTCCCTGTTTATTAATATTCTAAAAATATTTAAGTAATTTTTATTTATGTAAATTTCAGTTATCGTTAATTATGTTTTACTAAGAATCAAAAATTGTATAAACAAATTTTAATAATTAAATTTTTTAAAAAATTTCGTAACTTCAATAAATTTCCTGTTAACTGATTCAAACAGTCAAAATTGACAATTATTCTTAGTTATTCCTTACTGATAATACTGCAGTATTAATTGCTGAAGCAAAAAACCAGTTATGATTTCACTGACATATACACTAAAGCGTCGATTCAGTGGACTAAAATGTCCTGTGGTCCACTGAATCGACGAGGTTATTGGCGGAAGGTCACGTAAACAGTCAGGGCCGTATGAAACTTTAAAAGTATATTTCCTAAGTACTTATTTTATATTTTCTTTAAATTCATACTTATTTTAAACTATAATTGGAAAATAAAAGAATGGAAATTTAAAATAAATATTTAAGTATTAAACTATTGAAAAAATAGTAGGCATGACACGGTTTCGTTTGTAGTAGGGTACCACGCGCCCGCGAAAGTTAGAAGTTAGTACGCCTATGAATATGCGTGTTCGCCGAGCTCAGCGCCCCCTTCTCACCGATCACCACTTCATCAACAAACTCGTCCACTCGACCGACGTCCACTGAATCGACGCTTTAGTGTAGTTATATTTTCAACAGATTTAAATTCAGCGAGTAAAATAACAAAAGTTTATAATTTATAACAAAGAACATGTCACAAGTTCCGAATGTACATTTGAACGAAATTGTTTTTCCTTGGAAATATTTTTGAAAATAACTTTTGTAGCACAATAAATAAAAAAGTAAATCCATTGTTGAAATATGCTAATCAATTTTTTAATTTTTTTTTGCGATGCAGAACATTATTTTTGGTTAAATTTAAATTTAGAGAATGTTCAAATAATAATTTCGTTCATTTGAATATTCAAAATTTTGAGTTTATCAAAGTATCAAAAAATTTTGTTTCAATTTTCGTCACTAAAAGACTTGATATACAGTCAAAGTCTGATAACTCGTATAGTTCGGGGCTGTAGGAGTAGAAAATTGCAGATTTAACGAATGCCCCACCAAGAGGTATATTCATTTGAGCATGTGCTTTCATACCGGCGCGAAATTATTAATAGTTTAAATGAAATTTAAGTTACGGTGCAGTTACGTCTATTAAATTAACATTTTTTCTCTATAATATTATCTAAAAGTATTTAAACATTTTCTTGTTTAGGAGTTTATTTATTTTAACATAATAATTTATAATTTGTGATTTAAACGAGCTATTGAATTTTCTTTTTATAAAGAAATATGTGCCTTTTATTGATTCGTATGTGAGACGTAAGAGTATAAAAATTATCCAATTTTGTAATTTATTAACATATTTTAATGATTCTTTTTTAAATGCAGTTAAATTTTATTACTGTTTTTTGTATTAAAATATTTTTTATTATCAGAAATTCAAATTTAATGTTAAAATAATTTTAAACATTTTTTTCTTTTGTGTCTTTGAGCAAATGTTCAAAAAAACGCAAAAAATGTTAAATTTTTATACAAAAAATTTTTGTTACCCAAATAGGGTAATGTCACCTTGGGTGGACCGTCAGCATGAGTGGACCGCCTGAAAGTTTTTAGTGATTTGACAGTGGGAACGTAAAATAAATAGTTCGACCAGCAGCGCCGCACCTAGAAACCAAAAGAAATTAAGTTTTGCGGTGAAAAAATACGTTAGGGGAATAGGTTCGGTTGTGGGCGCCCTTTTTGTTTTAGACCCGTAACTTGTGCCCAATAAATATGACACGGTCATTAACGTATGTATGGAAAGCTAGAGACCTTAGCTAACTTCTGGCGAATAGAATAATAGAAAAATTATTTTTATAAATTTAAAAAAGTGGTCATTTTTTGCAAAAACCACTTAAATTACACTTCATTTCCATTTCACTTTCACTTCACTTCCACTTCAAATCGATGTACCGACTATCTTAGTCTCTCTTTGTCTCCCTCTTTCACACATAGAACCTAAAATGCACAACTATTGTCATTACACGACAAACGCTAAAGTCTGGTTACAAGAATTTTGTCCCTAGATCACTCCCAGGAGCCACTAAAAACCTTTAAAATTCATGAAACACTATTAATAGTTGTAAAAAATTACTTATGATTTCATCCAATACGATATTTTGCGATTTATCTAAAAAAAAAAGTGATGCCTACAAGCGAACCAATTTGAGCGCCCACATCCAAACTTTGCAATCATGTTAAAACGTCAAAAAAAATAGGTTGTAAACATTGTTGTGATACTCGGTATTGGATTCAAAATATATTATATTTACTGTGTAAATATGCATTAGACACACTGAGAAAATAAGTTGACTAAATATAACAAATTTTTCACTACCGTAGCGTAGAGAGGTTGTTGATATAGCACCTGCAAACCACTTTTTCTACTGTAACCGTTTAAACGCGTACTGTTAAACTTCAAGGTCACTGCGGTCGCCGGTATCTTGTTTGTTTTGTTCCGAGTTACGTCAACAAAGAAATATGCTAGAGGCTTATTTTCTCAGTGCATACATTTTTGATGCCCACAACCAAACCTTTTCCCCTGCTGTTTAAAAAAACGAATTTTTTAAAAAACAAATTGTCAAAAAAGTCGCCGTTACAATTAATGAAGTTATTTTGAAGTGTAAAAATAGTGTTGAACACGAGCTCTAAAGTGTAATTTATTTTTTTCCTCTCACACTGAGAAAAATGTTTAGTCATAGCAACAAAAATTTGGTTGAGCCAACCAAATTATTTGGTTGGTATTTATTCAACCAAACTATTTCGTTGAGACAACTAAATTATTTGTTTCAGTGTTGTTTGTTGGCATAACAAAAACTTTTGGTTGTCACAACTATATTTTTTTATTCGGGATAACAAAAATTTTAATTGCCATAAAAAAAAAAATTTATTTGGGAGCTAACTAACCCAGGTGCGAATTTTCGGTCGGTCAATACATATAATTACATAATTCACATGTTATAAATTTAATTACACAAATATAATCAGATGAGAATGTAGAAATTTCATATTAATGAAAACCTGAAACAGAAAAATTTCATTAGTCATGAAGATTCAAACCCGGGTTTTCCAGCTGCCAGTCCAGTAGGCTAACCACGAGCCCATGAGAGATATGAATGACCAATTTGGAATAAACCTTATAGCTAAACAGTTCAGTAACAGACACCGTTGGCTCAACTATCATACCCAGGTTCGGCCGACCGTCTGGTATTGTTTTTTATTTAGATTTTATTTATATTATTATCGGCAGCTTACTTACAAACTAATCACCAATTTTTTTTTAATAATTGTTTGGTTGTCACAACCAAATTATGTTTGGTTGTCACAACTAAATTATGTTTGGTTCAACCAAATAAGAGCAACAAAATAATATGGTTGTCTCAAACAACTTGATGTGTTACGCCAACCAAATCGTTTTGTTATACCAATCAAAATATTGTTGTTACAACCAACAATGGTCAACTAAAAAATATTGTTGGTAAAACTAAACCTTTTTTCTCAGTGTAGTTTGGACATTGAAATTGATTGTTTTAATTTTGCCTCGAAAGAAAAAGGTTTGTGGCTCCCTTTAAAAGTCACATGTCACCTTGAGTGGACCATTGTTTATAATCTTGAGTGATCCGTCTAATTTTGTTCATTTTTAATGCACTGAGAAAATAAGTTGACAAAATGTAACCAATTATTGATTAAATTTAGCAGAGAGAGGTTGTTGATATAGCACCTGCAAAGCTCTTTGTTTATTATTATCAGATTAAATGCTACTGTTAACCTTGAAGTTTGGTTGTGATCGCTGGTATCTTGTTTGTTTTGTTCAGAGTCCCTTAACCTAGAAATTGGCTAGAGGCTTATTTTCCTCGTGTGTCAATTTACCATTTTTTGTATATGGGCGATTCTTATGTAACTTCCCTACATGGCGGCGTTGAAAAAATACACCTAAATTAGAAATATATTCTGAAGTGTATTAGTGAATTTTAAAGGTATATATGAGAGTAACTGAAAACCAAATATACATAAATATATATATTATAACTTCTATTATATTGCACTATAACTGCTGAAATTTCAGCTCCGTGGCGTATCCCTTTTGCAAAATGTTAACTTTAATTTAATAATTTTCGGTGAAAATATCATTATTATAACTCAGCCTTTTTCAAGCATAAAGTGTCTATATTTATGAACAATTTAGGTTTATATTGCACTTTATAATACCTTTTTCATACTTAAAAATCTGTAAAAATATTTTGTCCCTCAATTTTTCCAAGTTTTGAACGCAATCTGTAGACTTATAACTAAGGTGTCATGTGTTTAGTTATTACGCCTTCTAATAAGTTAAATCTCAATTTTGATTCATTAGCACTAAATCACATGTGAAAAAAGTTTTAAAATATAAATAGTAAATAGTCAAATAGTAACAACTATTGTAACAGTATTGTTACCATTTTCTTTAAGTCTTCATGTGAAAAAACCCAATGGGAAACTAACGATTGGCGCATTAATGGACCAGTATTGGGAGCCAATGGTGCCAATATTGGCGCATTAATGGAAACCAATATTGGACCACAGTTGGTCAATCCTTGGGATGATAACGGGTTTGCCAGTCATTGGCAGCCATCATTGGTTCAATATTGGTTGCCAATGATAATGCCAATAAATAAAATTTTTTAAATTAACAATATTAAAATCTATATTTTTATATTGTTAATTTATTGTTTAAAAAAATTTTTTTTTTTAATAAATATTTTAATTTATTTATTAATGCATGTCAAGTATTGGTACAATAATTGGCTTTCAATATTGGTCCATCCTTGGGAGCCAATGAATAACCAACAATCTTATTTTTACAACTCTATATGGAAACAGAGTTGTTAATTTAATCTTCAGCCAATATTTGACAATGAAGATTTGAGTGTTGGACACATTAGAAATCTATTTTCAGAGGTACGGGATCAGGCCTTATATAAAAGAGCTGAAGAAACTCGATCGTGAGAGAGGCTGACCGATGCGCGCCCTATGCCAGTTTCCGAAACCACAAACGCGTGAGAATCCTCGGCGCGCAGACGCGGCATAGATGCGGCGGGAAACTTCCACTATTTGAATTTGAATTTTTTATGCATTTAATCAAAAACAAGAAAAGAAATATAATAATACAAAAATTATACAAATTCTTAAATTTGTATAGTTTTCTGATTGTTATTAAAAAGTAATACGCTTAATTATAAAGAAATACTTATAATAAATATCCTCCATAAATAATTGTTCAATTCTTGAAGATTTGAAAAACTCTTAAAGGTGTGTCCTAAGGTTAAAAATTATTGTTCTAAATCTACTTTAATCGATTTTCATGTTATAGAAATTATTTAAATAAATTAATTAGTTTTAAAGAAATCAGAGAGAAATTAAATTGATGAAAAAATAAACATTTAATATTAAAAATAATATTAATAAAAATAATCACATTAAAACTTTGCTTGTAAAATAAACAGAACGAAAAATTTAAAATTAAAAAATTAATGAACAATTACGAAATATTAAAGAAGACTTTAATTTTATTAAAATGTAAACTTAAGTCACATAAATACAAATATTCATGTAAGTATTTAAATTTTAAATTTACCATTTTTTCTGTTTAAATTTAAAGTAAAATTTAACAAATTGTAAAGAATGATAGTTAATAAATATTTAACTTTATTTGTTATTCTTTTCGTTTTTCACATGCAAAAAATAATCATTTTTTTTTATAAAACTAAGAAACAAATTCTCTAAATTTGAATACAAATTAAAAATGAAAAAAATTTAATATATGTAAAAAAATTTTAAATTTGAATCATTTAATTAAATAATTTATTTTAACAAAATGACTTTCTAAATATAACTATCCAGAATATATGAAAAATATGAGCAAAAAAAATCAAAATTGGTTTTTAAAAATAAAAAAATAAACTTTTTAAAGTTCAAAATAAATTAAATTTTTTTTAAATTTTGTTATTCTAAAATTAATATTAAACTTGAATAATAATTTTCAATACAATTACTTAAAGTTAGTTTTCAAAAAATGCAATTATCATTAAAATGAATCTTTCCAAATAATAAAACTTAAACAGAAAGAATTAATGGTTTCTTTTAAATTAAAGAAATAATAGAGCATTAAACATAGTTAATTTAATATTTTGAATACTATTAAAAAAAATTTAACTTTAAAAAAATTAATGATATCAAAAATATTATTTTTCGATCCTAATTAAAAAATGTAACTTATTTCAATTTAGCTATTACAAAACGGCATTGAGTTTTAAAATTTAAATTTGTATAGAAAGGTTTAATTTAGTTCACATCTTATTTCCAGTTTAACTTAAAAGTTTAAAAAATTTTAAACAAAGTTTTTACTTTCTGAGCACATTTTTAATAATATTCGAAATGTTTACTTTAAAATTTTTGATATCATTAATTTTTTTAAACTTAATTTTTTTTTAATTTTATTCCAAAATTTTAATTTACCATGTTTAATGCTCTGTTATTTCTTTAATTTAAAAGAAACCTTTAATTTTTTCTGTTCAAGTTTTACTATTTGTAAAGATTCGTAATTTTAAAATTAATTCAAGTTTTTGGAAACTAACTTTAAGTAATTATATTTGAAAATATTATTTAAGATTAATATTAATTTTAATATAACAAATTTTAAAATATTTTTAATTCAACTTTAAACTTTAAAAAGTTTATATTTTATTTTTAAAAACAAATTTTAATTTAATTTTAATAAAAGATATGGACATAAAAGAAAATAGGATGTAAACTAATTTAAAGCTTAATACCTAGACACAAATGTTAAAATTTTAAATTTAAAAATCAATACTGTTTTATAAAGCTAAATTAATATGAATTTTTTTTTTAAATTAAGATCGAAAAATAATATTTCTGATGTCATTAATTTTTTTAAACTTAAATTTTTTTTAATAGTATTTAAAACCTTTAATTTTTTCTGTTCAAGTTTTACTATTTGTAAAGATTCGTAATTTTAAAATTAATTCAAGTTTTTGGAAACTAACTTTAAGTAATTATATTTAAAATTATTATTTAAGATTAATATTATAATTTTAATATAACGAATTTTAAAAAATTTTCAATTCAACTTTAAACTTTAAAATGTTTATATTTTATTTTTAAAAACAAATTTTAATTTAATTTTAATAAAAGATATGGACAAAAAAGAAAATAAGATGTAAACTAATTTAAAGCTTAATACCTAGACTCAAATTTAAAAATTTTAAATTTAAAAATCAACACTGTTTTATAAAGTTAAATTAATATGAATTTTTTTTTAAAATTAAGATAAAAAATAATATTTTTGATGTCATTAAATTTTTTAAACCTAATTTTTTTTTAATAATATTCAAAACATTAAATTAACCATGTTTAATGCTTTATTATTTCTTTAATTTTAAAGAAACCTTTAATTTTTTCTGTTCAAGTTTTACTATTTGTAAAGATTGGTTTTAAAATTAATTCAAGTTTTTGGAAACTAACTTTAAGTAATTATATTTGAAATTATTATTTAAGATTAATATTATAATTTTAATATAACGAATTTTAAAAAATTTTCAATTCAACTTTAAACTTTAAAATGTTTATATTTTATTTTTAAAAACAAATTTTAATTTAATTTTAATAAAAGATATGGACATGAAAAAAATAAGATGTAATCTAATTTAAAGCTTAATACCTAGACACAAATTTTAAAATTTAAAAATCAACACTGTTCAATAAAGCTAAATTAAAATGAATTTTTTTTTAAATTACGATCGAAAAATAATATTTTTGATATCATTAATTTTTTTAAAGTTAAATTTTTTTTAATAGTATTCAAAATATTAAATTAACTATGCTTAATGCTCTATTATTTCTTTAATTTAAAAGAAACCTTTAATTCTTTCTGTTTAAGTTTTATTATTTGGAAAGATTCATTTTAATGATAATTGCATTTTTTGAAAACTAACTTTAAGTAATTGTATTGAAAATTATTATTCAAGTTTAATATTAATTTTAGAATAACAAAATTTAAAAAAAATTTAATTTATTTTGAACTTTAAAAAGTTTATTTTTTTATTTTTAAAAACCAATTTTGATTTTTTTTGCTCATATTTTTTATATATTCTGGATAGTTATATTTAGAAAGTCATTTTGTTAAAATAAATTATTTAATTAAATGATTCAAATTTAAAATTTTTTTACATATATTAAATTTTTTTCATTTTTAATTTGTATTCAAATTTAGAGAATTTGTTTCTTAGTTTTATAAAAAAAAATGATTATTTTTTGCATGTGAAAAACGAAAAGAATAACAAATAAAGTTAAATATTTATTAACTATCATTCTTTACAATTTGTTAAATTTTACTTTAAATTTAAACAGAAAAAATGGTGAATTTAAAATTTAAATACTTACATGAATATTTGTATTTATGTGACTTAAGTTTACATTTTAATAAAATTAAAGTCTTCTTTAATATTTCGTAATTGTTCATTAATTTTTTAATTTTAAATTTTTCGTTCTGTTTATTTTACAAGCAAAGTTTTAATGTGATTATTTTTATTAATATTATTTTTAATATTAAATGTTTATTTTTTCATCAATTTAATTTCTTTCTGATTTCTTTAAAACTAATTAATTTATTTAAATAATTTCTATAACATGAAAATCGATTAAAGTAGATTTAGAACAATAATTTTTAACCTTAGGACACACCTTTAAGCGTTTTTCAAATCTTCAAGAATTGAACAATTATTTATGGAGGATATTTATTATAAGTATTTCTTTATAATTAAGCGTATTACTTTTTAATAACAATCAGAAAACTATACAAATTTAAGAATTTGTATAATTTTTGTATTATTATATTTCTTTTCTTGTTTTTGATTAAATGCATAAAAAATTCAAATTCAAATAGTGGAAGTTTCCCGCCGCATCTATGCCGCGTCTGCGCGCCGAGGATTCTCACGCGTTTGTGGTTTCGGAAACTGGCATAGGGCGCGCATCGGTCAGCCTCTCTCACGATCGAGTTTCTTCAGCTCTTTTATATAAGGCCTGATCCCGTAACTCTGAAAATAGATTTCTAATGTGTCCAACACTCAAATCTTCATTGTCAAATATTGGCTGAAGATTAAATTAACAACTCTGTTTCCATATAGAGTTGTAAAAATAAGATTGTTGGTTATTCATTGGCTCCCAAGGATGGACCAATATTGAAAGCCAATTATTGTACCAATACTTGACATGCATTAATAAATAAATTAAAATATTTATTAAAAAAAAAAATTTTTTTAAACAATAAATTAACAATATAAAAATATAGATTTTAATATTGTTAATTTAAAAAATTTTATTTATTGGCATTATCATTGGCAACCAATATTGAACCAATGATGGCTGCCAATGACTGGCAAACCCGTTATCATCCCAAGGATTGACCAACTGTGGTCCAATATTGGTTGCCAATAGTTTGCCAAGAAAAAACTGTTGGCCGCCAATCATGGGACCATTATTTAGCCAATGGTGATCATTGGCAATTTCCCATTGGGAAGCGAGCTGTAGAAGGAATAGATTTATTTTGCAATATTGTAGAAGTGAGGTTAGAATAAATGTCAAATTTCAGCTCCATGGTATCACGTAAAATTTCAGCTCCATGGCCTGTATGAAGTGTTCAGTGTGCTTCATGCAGAGAAACTTTTTTATCTGTGGTGGTTATTTTAAAATATTATTCTATAAAGTAGTTTAGCAATGCCGGATGACACTGCTCGATCTCGGTTTCAAATTAACCAAAAAATAAAACGAAATATTCAGTATTAAATATTGTATTTGCTGTTCTTTTATAAAATTTTATGTATGTTAACTAATATCTAAAATACTGTTAGAATGTTAAATAATTTATGAATTTATTATTTATTTTCGTTTTAGCAAAATATCAAAAAGAAATTTTTATTTTATACAATATATTTGCAATAAAAGGATGCGGTTCAGCTCCACATGGCAGCCAATTTTCAAAAATTTGCTATTATTTTCGTATAAATATAGTTGTAGTAAAATCGTTTAAAATATGCTTATATTACACCCTAATAAGAAAAAAAAGTGCAGAGAAACATTGAATAAAAAATTTTTTTTTTTACCAATACTTATCTTGAAATCGGGCAGTTACGCAAGAATCGACCATATAAATTAAAAATAAACTTGTTTATAACTAGGGGAGAATCGCTAGTTGTGAGACGGGTTTTATTTTTGACCTATAAATTGGAAATAGGTAAACGAAATCGTAAATGAAATACACCGTTCAAAAAGTAACTTAAATACGCAACTTTTATTCATAGAAAGTGTAGTGTTCAGATGAACTCGAAAAATTTTATGATGAATTTTCCGAGCACATCTTTTTAGTCAAAAAAAAAAGGTGTCCAGTTGTGAGACACTTACAAAAAAGTGCTAAAATTTAAAAAATTTGGCATGAAACATTATGTTTAGCATAAACAACTAAATATATTGATAATACATATTATTATATACTAAATAATAATATTTATACTTTGAAATATGACTATCAGTTTTCTTCATCGAAATCGCTGTCGCAATGTAGGCAAATGAAATAACTTGTGCGCATGTTCGCACACTTTAAATAATTGTTGTCCTGTCAAATGTACGTAACGAACTAAACTGAACAGAGCGCTTTATGCTGCATAACGAAAAATATAGGCTATCCCAGATGGGCGGTGCCACCGTCTCACAACTGGTGACTTGCTGTGTCTCACAACCGGAAATTGGCGCTATTTTGAAAAAGGAAAAAAATATATTTCTAACCGTAGATTGGAACAATGCAATATTGCATCACAAAATATAAAGAAAATACTAAATAAAAATCCATAACATTTAGCTTTTCCAATTAATTAACTTAAAAAAAAAGTACTTTGCACATATTGAAAAAAAGTTTTTTAGTCGATTCTCACACACAGTGTTGGCATCTAACACAAAAAATACATATATCCGCTTCGGTCTAGACTCAAAAGTTGACTCGTACAAAAAGAAATGTTTTTATGTAAAATAATCAGCCTTTTTATATTTCGTGTAAAAAAAAATCGACTGTCTCACAACTGGAGCCGTCTCACAACTGTCGACTCTCCCCTATATTTTATATTATTTTTAAATATTTTTTGTGATTTCGAAAAAGGTATGGTCGAAAATAGTATAGAATAACAGAGAGTAAAAACTGGATAATTTATTGAAAGAAATTTAAAATCCTAAATAACTTTTGCAATTTCTTGAGTTTTTATTTATTTTCTGACCTTTCCTTGCAATTTCTCAAGAGTGTTTCACTCAAGGTTACATGTTTTTCATTCCTAAAAAAAAACGCAAATTCTTTTACGCCAAATTTATTTTTTCTAAATAACAAAATCAAAGCTCTCTTGACATAAACTCTTATCTAGGGATCTAAACAAAAGCTTGGAATAAAGAATAAGTACATTTAATTTACTTTCATATAAATGGTGACATTACCCTACACAACATTTTCAACGGTGTTCAATAAAAGTTTTGATATTTAAAAATAATCTGAAGTTGGTTCACGCACCCGCTAAAATATTATAAAAATACACAGAGGGGGTATTGAGTCCGTGTGAGTGAAAATGTATGTGATCAAAGAAAGAGAAGTGCGACTTATCAGACGGATACTTAATGGACTTTGACGTGTACATATGTATTTTACAACCAAATAGGAAATAAAATTAGTAAATTAATCAAAGAAACTTTAAATATCAATTTAATAATTTAGGAATAAATTTTTAAGGGGCCTACTTTCGAGGCCCAAAATTGAGGAGTTTTTGGGAATTAATTGTGAAGGATCTACTGAATATAATTTTGAAATTTATTTATTTATTTGAATACAAAGCTCTTAGGGCAGATTGACCTTCAATAGTACAAGTTAAATACGTGTAGATGTCAGCACATAATTGGTTATGGTCGACGCTAATAGTAATAAACGTGGTGTGCATCTTTGATAATGCATTATGAAAAAGGAAGAGGAACAGAAGCAAAATATAAAATACAAAAAACAAAAGAAAAATCAGAGTGGAAGTACAACTATTGGTCAAGGCTATACAATAAAAGTACCTAATTTTCAGTATAAAATAGATTGAATTAAATTAAATTGGGTTAATGCATAAGTAGTTAATTATCAATAGGTTATTTCAAAAATACCGCTATCTAAATTGGTAAGGAATCTAAAAAATAGGCGTTTGAAGAGAATCGCTGAACTAGCATCCCTCATGTTTGATGGGATCCTATTTCATAATCTTGTGTCCTACACAGTTATAAACGCTAGGACTTTCAGGTACTATGAGCTGGAATTCTAAGGACAGAATATCTACATGCAGATAAAAATCTATCTTTTATAGTAAGGAACACAGCCACTGAATTTATAGCAGGAGTTTGTCCTTGCATTTACCGTAAGTAAGTCACAGAATATAAGCATGTTTCTATGGTATTATAGCGTGATAGTGGTCCTTGCAAAATACGCAAGGAGCACATGCGTTTATTCCATCATGTCCTTGATGTAAACGCAAGGCACCACGAATTTCCTTCATGTGAATGTCCTCGACCCAGGCGCATAGAGGCAATGAATTTTCAGGGATAAGAAGTTACAACAGAGCTGTTTGGCCACGCCCACCTCCTACTATTCGTTCCGTTGGTTAAATAGAAAAAAAATAATACTCATTTAAAGCTTGTCCCAAATAAAATTATGGAGGCGCACGATTATTCGCTAAGACTTAATTGACATAAATCCCCATTGTCATAATTCCATTTGGCATAAAACTTAGTTGACATAAATTTCAATTGAAAAAATTTCAAATGGCATAAATCCCATGTGGCATAAAACTCTGTTGACATAATACTCAATTGACATAAATCTCAATTGACATAAAATTCAGTTAACATAAAACTTAATTGACGTAAATCTCAAATGACATAAATCCCACTTGACATAAATCTCATTTGCATAAATCCCATTTGGCTGAGAACTTAGTTGATATGGGATTTATGTCAATTGAATTTCATGCTTTTATGTGATTTGCAATTTATGTCAACTAATTTCTCAGCCAAAAGGAATATATGCCAAATGCTATTTATGACAAATGGGATTTATGTTAATTGAGAATTATGTCAATTGAGTTTTATGACAATTGAAATTTATGTCAACTGAGTTTTATGCCAAATCGAATTATAAGAATTGGAATTTATGTCAATTGAGTTTTATGTCAAATGGAATTATGACAATGGGGATTTGTGTCAATTGAGTTTTAGCGAATATTCATGCGCCTCCATAATTTTATTTTAGACAAGCTTTAATGAGCATTATTTTTTTTTCTATTTAATCAACGGAACGAATATTACTGAAATTTGTAAAGTCATATTTAGACACTTCTCGTGGCTGAAGTTTAGTGGATGTATATATTATATACTAGGGAGGCATCGCCCCCATGCGCGCTTCGCGCGCCAACCCCACTATGCTTTTTTAGAACTTAAAATAAAAACTCTATTTTAATTTAAATTTATTTTTGACCATTCAAACTTTGAATTTAGAAGTTTTAAAATTCTAAATCATGTGATGTAATTTTAAAATATTTTAAAATGGTATTAAATTTTTTAAATTTCTGAATATAAATATTAAAAAAAGTAAATAATATAATATAAAAAAAACCGTGAATTCACCTGAACGATTTTTATAATATATAATATATAATTTAGATAATGGAACAATTTTCCTGAATGTGCCGAATATTTTGGATGTATTAAAAGGCATTAATAAACATGGGTATGTAACAGTAGATAAATTATTATTAGGAGACGAAATTTTTTTTTTGAAATTTACAAGCATAAAGTAATACACAATTTTAAATCTTCTAAATTCTTAAATAAAAAGATACACATTTTCTAAAAGTAAATAAAAATCAAATAAATGATCTTGAAAACAATTTATTGAAATAAAAATAATTTTCTAGTCAAGAAGTTTCTTATCAAAAAAAATGTTTGGCCAAAATTATAAAAATTTAATTAAAATAATTTTAGAAACTATTCATTTAATTTTAATTCAAGATTTTGGCAAATCAAATTCCACTATATTTGCCTAAATAACAAAAAGATTTAGTTTCTGTTTCTGTTAAATTGACTTAAGAAAATAAGAGAAAGGATTATGATAATAAAAGCTCATCATCAGAAAATAAAAAAACTAAATTCAATATGTTACTTCATTGAAAAACATTAATTATTTTAAATTTCTTTTTTACTTATTAAACATAATATTTCAAAAATTTATTTTTCTTAATTCATATTTATATATTTATAAAAAAAAAAGGTTATTTTGAAATAATCTTCACTCCAAAATAATATTTAGAGAAAATTATTGAACCCAAAACTGGGTCCAAGACTGGCTCAAGACTGGCCTAGACCTGGCTCTAGACTGGCCCAATCCTGGATCAAAACTGGCCTAGGACTGGCTCTAAACTGGATCAACCCTGGCTCAAGATTGTCTCAAGACTGGCCCAAGCCTGGCTCAGGACTGTCCCAAGCCTAGCTTATGACTGGCCTAGGCCTGGCTTAAGACTGATCCAAGGCTGACTTAAGACTGGCTTAAGCCTGGCCCAGGCCTGGCTCAAGACTGGCTCAAGACTGTCTGGCTCAAGTCTACAAATTAAACGTGGCAACACTGTAAGAGGTCAAATCTTGAAACAGCGGCGGCGACAACGGCGGCGATATCTTTTTATAATATAGGGAGAAGCGAGATACATATAAATATATATATATTATATATATATACTAGGGGGGCTTTGCCCCCCTGCGCACTTCGCGCGCCAACCCCCTTATTTGTATTAAATATTACCTGTAAATTAATGTATTACCTATATATTTTACTGTAGCTTCATAAAGTTATAGAATTTTCAATTCTACACTGAGAGAAAATACGAGATCTTAAAGCATGTGACTCGAAGAATCTCGAAGTCTCACAAACCTAACTCAATCTTAGCCCAAGCCTGGCTCAATACTCGCTTCATTTATTTCAAAGAATTTGGCTAAAAACCAATCTTTTATTTTATTAAAAGAAATGCTCAAGCTTGGCTCAAAACTGGCCATTATTTGATTCTAGAATTGTTGAAAATTATCTTAAATCTCACTCAAGCCTCACAAACCTAACTCAATATTGGCCCAAACCTGGCTCAATACTCGCCCAAGCCTGGCTTAACCCTGACCCAAGGCTAGATGGCTAGATTAAACATGCCAACCCTGTAAATGAATTAATATTTTAAATTAATTAAAAATTTAAGTTCCTAATTTCCATATTTATAATATAAAAAATATAATTTGAATGTGAATAATTGTCTTGCTCATGGAAAAATAAATAGATAAGTTTAGGCTTTTCATTTTACAATAAAAAAAAATAAAATAAAATTCTTGATTTATGAGCGAGACAATTATTCACATTCAAATTATATTTTTTATATTATAAATATGGAAATTAGGAACTTAAATTTTTAATTAATTTAAAATAATTTAAAATAAGGTAACTGTATCAATAATCGATTAGTATCTACAGTCGATCAGTGATGATTTAATTAGCAAAAATTAATTAATAGTTTTATTACATTGATAATAATAAATGTTGTAATATTTGAGGTAGTATTTGGAAGTAGTATTAATTAATTTTATCCAATAAATCATCACTGATCGACTATAGGTACTGATCGAATATAGGTACCGTTACTTTAATTCAAATAAAATTTTATAACACATTTTTAGTTTAGGTGAGATGCCAGATTGGTTTGAGATTCTATAGAATCTCAGATTCTATAGAATTAAAAGATAATTTTTAGGTTAGTTATACAGTAAGTTATTTATATGCCATTTAAAGATTGGTTTTTAGCCAAATTCTTTGAAATAAATATTCACTTTTTTAAAATTTTTTTTCTTATTTTTCTTATTTTCAATGAAAATTTCTTATTTATTATTTATTTATATTTTATTTATTTATACTTAGTTTCAATCTATTTAAAGATTGGTTTTTAGTTTCTTATTTTCAAAGAATTTGTTTCCAAGATGCACCGCGAGGAGGTGTAAGAAACTTTAACATTAAAGTTTATTACAAACCAATCTGGCATCTCACATAAACTAAAAATGTGTTATAAAATTTTATTTGAATTAAAGTAACGGTACCTATACTCGATCAGTACCTATAGTCGATCAGTGATGATTTAATTGGATAAAATTAATTAATACTACTTCCAAATACTACCTCGAATATTACAACATTTATTATTATCAATGTAATAAAACTATTAATTAATTTTTGCTAATTAAATCATCACTGATCGACTGTAGATACTAATCGATTATTGATACAGTTACCTTATTTTAAATTATTTTAAATTAATTAAAAATTTAAGTTCCTAATTTCCATATTTATAATATAAAAAATATAATTTGAATGTGAATAATTGTCTCGCTCATAAATCAAGAATTTTATTTTTTTTTTTTTATTGTAAAATGAAAAGCCTAAACTTATCTATTTATTTTTCCATGAGCGAGACAATTATTCACATTCAAATTATATTTTTTATATTATAAATATGGAAATTAGGAACTTAAAATTTTAATTAATTTAAAATATTAATTCATTTACAGGGTTGGCATGTTTAATCTAGCCATCTAGCCTTGGGTCAGGGTTAAGCCAGGCTTGGGCGAGTATTGAGCCAGGTTTGGGCCAATATTGAGTTAGGTTTGTGAGGCTTGAGTGAGATTTAAGATAATTTTCAACAATTCTAGAATCAAATAATGGCCAGTTTTGAGCCAAGCTTGAGCATTTCTTTTAATAAAATAAAAGATTGGTTTTTAGCTAAATTCTTTGAAATAAATGAAGCGAGTATTGAGCCAGGCTTGGGCTAAGATTGAGTTAGGTTTGTGAGACTTGAGTGAAATTTAAGATAATTTTCAACAATCTTTTAAAAAAATTAAAGATTGGTTTTTAACCAAATTCTTTGAAATAAATGAAGCTAATTGAGTTAGGTTTGTGAGGCTTGAGTGAAATTTAAGATAATTTTCAACAATTCTAGAATCAAATAAAAGTGTTGGGCCAGTCTAGGGCCAGTTTTGAGCCAGGCTTGATTTTTTTAAGCCAGGCGAATTTTTAACAATTATAAAATTAAATAAAAAATAAAGATATAAAAAATAAAGATTGGTTTTTAGCCAAATTCTTTGAAATAAATAAATTTTTTTAAAATCTGGCATCTCGCCTAAACTAAAAATGTGTTATAAAATTTTATTTGAATTAAAGTAAAGCTTCATGAAGTTATAGAATTTTCAATTCTAGAATTAAAAGATAATTTTTAGGTTAGTTATACAGTAAGTTATTTATATTCCATTTAAAGATATCGGCTAACTCAATCCTAGCCCAATCCTGGCTCAAGATTCGCCCAAGCCTGGCCCAAGCCTGGCCCAAACCTGGCTCTAGCCATAAGGCTATATTAAACGTGGCAACCCTGTAAATGGCTCAAGACTCGCCCAAGCCTGGCTCTAGCCATAAGGCTATATTAAACGTGGCAACCCTGTAAATTAAACATGGCAACCCTGTAAATTAAACGTGGCAACCCTGTAAATTAAATGTGGCAACCCTGTAATAGCTCAAATCTTGAAACAGCGGCGGCAGCGGCGACGATATCTTTTTATAATATAGGGAGATAGGGAGATATATATATATAGCTAGGTATATATACTATATATATATATATATATGACATATATCGAGGGGTAGAGGTGGAGGTGTGGCAGGGATGGGGAGGAGATGGGAGGAGAGGGGCCATCGCTGAAGTCTGTTTCAAGATTTGAACCCTATGATATATATGCTATATATATAGCTATATATATATGTCATAGGGCTAAATTTTTGAAACAGCGGCGGCGGCGACGGCGACGGCGGCGATATCTTATTGTAATATAGGAAGATATATATTATATATATATATATATATATATATTTTTTTTTATACACACATATATAACACATGAATGTATATAACATATATATATACATTTATAAAGAGATTGGATATTTTGCAATATTACCCTATGTAAATTTATTAAAATGTATGGATAAGGTAGTAAACTGCTGCTTTTCATCAAAAAATGTTGGTTGGATTCTGAATTAATACAATTAATGAATTCTGAAGTGACTTGTCATCCTCAAACGTATCAGAGACTTTGAAAATACATTATATCAAAGAATATATTCAACAGTATTTAGAGTTTCTTGGACATAATTCTGGCTTAAGACTTTTTTGGAGCAAGCAGGTAAATCTATTCATCGACATTTTCTGGAAACTTCGAAAAGTTATAAAGTTAATGACATGAAGCATCCTTCATACTTAAAAAGTCTAAAAAGTGCTGTTACACAATTTTCTTCTTTAAATATTTAAATTAGGTATTCTTGTATATACACATCGTATATAATATATATATATATATCATGTATTAAATATTATATTAAAGATATATTATTAATTGTTCAAATATATAAGCTTAAAACTATTACATTGAGTAATTACCTTTCTTACTTGCGCGCGACCAGTTGTTTTACTTATTAATTTTTAAACACTCACCATTACCGACTCTATTTATCTGAAAAATTATTTTACAATGTTCAAATTATAAAATCAAACTCACATTTAATTGATATTCTAATTTATTAGAACAAAAAAAAAATAATTAAGGAAAAAAAAAACTTTTTTTTAAGGTAAAATCTTATTTTTTGCAAAAAAAAAACTCTAGGACGAGCAGCTAGGATTTGAAGATTTATTGATTTTGAGTCTTGAGATGATGATTTAAAAGATGTCACAAGCAGTTTTTTTTGCGATGTAGAAAAATTTTATTTTACTTCAAAACCACAGTGTATCCTACAGCATCACTGAATGATCTGAAACCAACAAACCAAAATGTTTTTTTCAGTTTATTACTTTATCTCTCCAGTGAAGTTGAGTTTTTTTTAATTTTTTAATTTTTCAACTTATGGGACCATTTTGAAGCCAAAATGACATTTTTTGACGAAAAAATCGATCTATTTGTTATTGTAAATTTATTAATAATTTAAAAATTTTAAAAAACGACTTCACTGGAGAGCTGTTTATATGTAGAATAAGTGTACAAAATTTCAAAACGATCGGTTCAGTAGTTTTTTCAGTAGGCTAGTCACCGACTTTCAAAATAACAAGTTTGGGAAAATCAATTTGTTTTGTACACTGAAAAAATGAAAATATCTTGAAAAAACTGGATTTTCTTATAAAATACGTACATGTCATAATCGATGACATATAGAACATTACTATCATCTACGTTATCTAAGGCATTTTTTTGCTCCTGTTGACATAAAACTCTGCCTTCTTTGGTCTCGCGAGCTACAAAGGCGCGCTAAACTAAGTTAGAGATACGGTCATTCAACTGACTGTAACTTCGTTAGTTTTGCTCCGAACGACTTAAAAAAAAAGATGTCAAACCTTACCCCCCCCCCCCCCTCTCAAAGACCACTATCACGCTATAATACCATAGAAACATGCTTATATTCTGTGACTTCCATGCTGTAAATGCAAGGACAAACTCCTGCTGTAAATTCAGTGATAGTTCCTTACTATAAAAGCTAGATTTTTCTGTACGTGTAGCACATAGCTTACCCAATAGATTTTTGTTTTGTTTTTAAATTTATGCAACAATTTGTAAACGAATTTTTTTCGACTTTATTTTTTGACTTTTTAGAGGTTACAAAAATGGAACAAAATAAAGTTTTGGAAATCGTTTTCGGAAAAACATAGCCGTATGGTTGCTAAATAGTTAAAAAAAATATTGAAATCGGATCAATACTTTTTTAAAAAGTCTTGCTTCCCTTACGAAAAATAAGTACTGGGAAGAAGTACTGCCCGCACAGGCACAGCACCGAAAACTTCCTGAAAATTTATTAAAGATTTATTTGCAAACTTCGGAATATTTAGATGCAAAGGTTAGTGAAAATTGTGTAAAGATTTAAATGTCCCGATTAAATAAATGTTTAGCGTAAAAGTTGACTGAAGATATAAATTAAATTTTCGTGAAATGTTTGTCGCAAAAGTTGATTCAACATTTAAATTAAATTTTCGTGAAATTTTCGTAGTGAAAGTTGACTGAACATTTAAACTGAATTTTTGTGAAATGTTTGTCGCAAAAGTGGATTGAACATTTAAGTGAATATCTGCTAAATGTTGAGCGGAAAGTTAACAGAATTAAAAAAACTATATTAAATAGAAGGGGGACAAGTAAATTAAACAGTAATTAAATTAATATAACCACATTTATTGAATATTATTATTTAACATTTTCTTTAGTTTTAATTTTCAGTAACAAAACAAAAAAAATGAAACTCACAGGAAATTGTAAGTGAAAAGGTTGTATTAGATTAAAAATTTGTAAAACGTTACAGAATCTTCAAAATTTTATTCAATAAATGTGTTTATATTAATTTAATTACTATTTATTTTACTTGTCCCCCTTCTATTTAATATAGTTTTTTTATTCGGTTAACTTTCCGCTCAACATTTAGCAAATATTCACTTAAATGTTCAATCCACTTTTGCGACAAACATTTCACAAAAATTCAGTTTAAATGTTCAGTCAACTTTCACAACGAAAATTTCACGAAAATTGAATTTAAATGTTGAATTAACTTTTGCGACAAACATTTCACGAAAATTTAATTTCAATCTTCAGTCAACTTTCACGACGAACATTTCACAAAAATGTAATTTAAATGTTCAGGAAACTTTCGCGACGAAAATTTCACGAAAATTTAATTTGAATCTTCAGTCAACTTTTACGCTAAACATTTATTTAATCGGGACATTTAAATCTTTACCCAATTTTCACTAAACTTTGCATCTAAATATTCCGAAGTTTGCAAATAAATCTTTAATAAATTTTCAGGAAATTTTCGGTGCTGTGGGGGTGGTGTCAGTACTGGGATAAGTTTTGGGATCAGTAATGAGATAAGTACTGGGTTTAGTACTGGGTTCAGTACTGGAAAACCAGTACTTTTTTCGCAATGCACTGTTGAAAATTTGTTCACGTTCCGCACTAAGTTTCTATGGGTCCTACGGCTGCGCAGTATTTTTTTTTTTTTTTTGTAAATCAAATAGAGAGGAGTACATTAAACGCAAAATCACAGTTTCGATAAAATTTAAAAAAAAGTGTTATTGTGCTTAAAAAATTATATTGCGCGAAAAAAGTACTAGGTTCCCAGTACTTAACCCAGTACTGAACCCAGTACGGAACCCAGTACTTCTTCTCAGTACTGAATTCAGTACTCCCTTTTTGTAAGGGCCGGTAGCTAAAAAAATACTACTTTCGGCAAAATGAGTTTAAAGATAAATTACGGTGTGTTACTTAATTGTAGTAACCCAGTAAAAAAGAAAGTATTTGACTTAAGGTCTTTGAGATAGCTTACGCCAAACTTGGTTTCCCGGTTAAACCGTAAACTGAGGTTAAGCCAAATGATTTATGTTTATGTCAAATACTTTCCTTTCTTTTTGATAAATTGAAGGTTGAATGGGTGGATTTGGCAATATGTACCTATTCATAAAGTGAACCTTCTTACGCGCAAATAAATCGTTTTTAACAAGGAAATACACAATTTTTTAAAAACGTGATAAAAGTTAAATGTGACAAGTGTGATTTATTTACCATTATAGTCGGTGTGGCAGAAAAGTGCAGCAGTTTAAAAGGACCCACCATTACTGACAGAAAAGTCATTAGACGCAGCGGTAAATTCAAAAGTTGAAAATAAATTATAGTCAATATTAATGACAATATCATGTACAAATTTCAGGAATTATTGGAAATTGAATCAGGTGGTTTTATGCAAATGCAAATTCCATCATATTTACAAATTTTAGATGAAATAAAAGCAATTAATGAAAATAAGTCTCATATTCAAATACTGTTCAGTGGTAATCGTGATCGGGGTCATTGGATATGCACTTATTATGACGGAAATCAACTGTTTGTTTATGACAGTCTTAATCTAAAATGCTTAAATGAAGACCAACGAAATGATTTAATTATGTTATATCCCTTTAAACCTAATATAATTTTGTAACAGTACAGCAACAACCAAATTATGTCGATTGTGGTATATACGCGATTGCGTTTGCAGTTTCTTTGTTTTTTAATGTTCAACCTGAAACTGTTGTACCCAGTAAAAAAAAAATAATTCGGCACACACGAAAATAATTGGGTATGAACGAGACCTGTACTCGGTCTGGTGTATAGACCGAATTGTGATGTTTTCCCGTATTATTTCTGATTGTGTGGAATTCAATTCTGTTGCCGTGATTGAATTGAGGTTATATGAGCAGAGTTTATGATGTAAATTGAAAGTAGGGGTGTTTTGACGTGTTTTTACACGTCAAAACACCCCATCATAAAATGGCGGTTATGAAAATAATTTTGATAGTTTGTTAAAATATTAAAAAGTAAAATCTGACAGGAACGACTGGATTTACCATGCGATCAAGTCAGGTTCTTATGGTAAATCCAGCCATTCGAATCATATTTACCATAAGAACCTGACTTGATCGCATGGTAAATCCAGTCGTTCCTGTCAGATTTTACTTTTTAATATTTTAACAAACTATCAAAATTATTTTCATAACCGCCATTTTTACACGTCAAAACACCCCTACTTTCAATTTACATCATAAACTCTGCTCATATAACCTCAATTCAATCACGGCAACAGAATTGAATTCCACACAATTGGAAATAATACGGAAAAACATCACAATTCGGTCTATACACCAGACCGAGTACAGGTCTTGTTCATACCCAATTATTTTCGTGTGTGCCGAATTATTTTTTTTTACTGGGTATATAATCATTCATTAATGAGGACTCATTTGTATACGATGTTTGAAAATAATGTTTTATCGAGTTTTCCGAGTATTTCACAGAGCTGTTAGAAATTTGTGAATGTCAATACAGAAGTATTAATAAAGAACAATTTACATGTACAGAATTTCAAAGAGGAGAAACAGAAGAGAAAAATTGATTTTCAGACAAACGAAAAATTTATAAAAGTGAAAGGAGATGGTTATAGAAAGTCATTAAATAAAAATATTGAACAGGTAAATTTTTCTGACTCAAAGGAAAGAAAAAGTGAAACAATGACTTTGACAGAAGAAATTATTGATGCGAAAAATACGTACGTTACAAATCAAGGTTTAAATGTTGACGAATTACGAACAATAGTTAACCAGAAAAAAATTCTAATATCTCGAAAAACAACATTAAAAAATGCAGAGCAGAATATCAAAAAGAATACCGTGAAAGGTTTAAATTAATACAAACAATAATGGATGACAAACAAACCCAAATTGGAACTGATTTTAATGTTAGTGAGAAGGAACACATTGAAAGTACATTAAAATCTGCTATGGAAGTAGAAGGAGACGATAAGGAAAATGTTGAGAAAATACAAACATTAGGAAGTCAGCAAAATAATATTGCTAATACCTCCAATCAGAAATTTAAAAAAAGCAGAGCAGATTATCAACAAGAATACCGTCAAAGGCTTAAATTAAAACGAATAATAATTGATGAGAAACAAACACAAATTGGAACTGATTTTAATGTTTGTGAGAACGTACACGTTGAGAGTACATTAAAATCTGCTATAGAATTTGAAGGAGACAATAATGAAAATGTTGAAAAAATACAAACAATAGGGAGTCAGAGAAATAATATTGTCAATAACTGCAATCAGAAAATTAAAAAAAGCAGAGCAGATTATCAAAAAGAATACCGTCAAAGGCTTAAATTAAAACGAAAAATAATGGATGACAAACAAACCCAAATTGGAACTGATTCAAATGTTTGTGAGAAGGAACACGTTGAAACTACGTTAAAATCTTCTAAAAAAGTAAAAGAAGACGATAATATTGATATTTGTCATTTTGCAGATAGAGAAACGATTATAAATAACATACATGTTCCGTGTTATAATGAACATAATCTTGGTAAAATGTCTTTTTCTTGCACAGAGTGTAAGGCTAAACATTTTGAGAAAGAGAAAGTTCCAAAAAAATCTACTTATAATGTTTGTTGCAGTCATGGTGGTGTATCATTGCCTCCCGAAAAATACCCTCATGAATTGAGAAATTTTTTGGATGGAAGTCATAAGAAATCTGGTCATTTTAGGACTAACATACTGCTTTACAATAATTCATTTGCTTTTGCATCCTTAAATGCCAATGTAGTTAATTTCAATAATAGAAGAAGAGGACCATTTTGTTATAAAATTCAAGGTCGAATTTATTATCAAATGAATAATGCTTTGTTCCCTCAAGTAGATGATGATCCAACTTTTGGTCAGTTATTCTTATACGACCCTGAAGATGCAATTCGCTACAGATTAAACAAACATGATAATTTAGATAAGGATATATTAATTAATATTGATAAATTAATGAGAGATTGTAACGCACATACAAAGTCTTTCTCGATGATGTCAGAAATAGTCGAAATGGAAACTGCGTTAGCAAAAGATAATAATAAAGAAAATCCAGAACTACAATTAATATTTACTTTAAAGAAAAGATTCGATAAAGGAAGGTACAATTTTCAAAGGTGTAATGAGGTTGCTGCTATTTTTAATACAAATGCTGAAGGTTTAATACCACAGTCGTATGTAACAATTTATAATAAATCAAATAAACAATCGCAATTGGTCAGTCATTTAGATCCAAATGTTGAACCCTGGATATATCCTATATTTTATCCCCTAGGAAACAAAGGTTATACTATTAATATGCTTCGTACTGATAGTGACAAACGGACTAGAAATCATACGGTGTCAAGATCTGCTTATATCAGATATAAAATAGCAGTAAGAGATCATGAGTTAATTCCATTTTTACATGGAGGAAGATTATTTCAGCAATGGTTAGTTGATAATTACGTTAAAGTTGAAAAAGATAGGTTACAGTTCTGTCACAATAATCAAACTACATTAAGAAGTGAAACATACAAAGGTTTAATTGATCATTTACATAATCAAGAGATTGAAAATGATGTACACGTTGGTAAGATGTTGGTATTGCCCTCCACGTTTATAGGATCACCTCGTAACATGTTACAACAATATCAAGATGCTATGACTATTGTTGCCTCTCATGGTAGACCAGATTTATTTATTACAATGACCTGTAATCCACAATGGACAGAAATTAAAGAAAACTTATTACCTAATCAATCATCTTCTGATAGACCTGATATAGTAGCAAGAGTTTTCCACTTGAAAGTACAAAAATTAATTGAGACTATTGTAGCTGATAAACTATTTGGAGAAGTAAAATCTTATGTTTATGTCATTGAATTTCAAAAACGCGGATTACCACACATTCATTTATTAGTTATATTGAAAGACAATTCAAAAATATTAACAGCAGAAAGTGTTAATCGGTACATTTCAGCTGAAATTCCACATGAACATGTTAATCCTACATTACATAAAATTATATTACAAAATAATATTCATGGTCCTTGTGGAGACAGGTGTTTCATTGATGGAAAATGTTCTAAAAACTTTCCTAAAACTTTTCAAGAAGAAACTACTATTGAAGACGACTGCTATATTAAGTATCGTAGAAGATATACAGGTCAATGTTATGAAAAAGAACATGGATTTATTGTTGACAATAGTTATATTGTTCCTTATAACCCACATTTGTCACAATTATTTAATTGCCATATTAATGTAGAAATTTTTTCCAGTATAAAGTCTGTAAAATACTTATACAAGAACATTTATAAAGGTCATGATGCTGCTTCAATTTCTATTACAAATAAGAATGGCGAATCTACCATTAATCGTGATGAAATTAGTCATTACGAAGAAAACAGATATGTTGGACCAGTTGAGGCAGTATGGAGAATTTTAGGTAAACCTTTGGGGAAAAAAAGTCATAGCATTAACCGATTGCCTATCCACTTCCCAAATGAGCAAAATGTTACTATACGTGAAGGTCATAATGTTTCGTTTAATTTAAAAAAAAATCAAAATTAATAGATTATTTTCAATTAAATAAGCGTGATGTTGATGCGCGTCAGTATTATTATACACAAATCCCTGAACATTACAGATGGATTGAGAATAATTCTCAATGGAAAAGAAGAGAAAGAAGTGAAAAAGCATTGGGAAGAATTTATTTTATTAATCCTTTGCATGTTGAATTATTTAATATTCGATTATTATTACTTACAAGAAGAGGAGCAATTTCTTTTGATTCATTAAAAACAGTTGATGGGACAGTACACAACACATTTACATCTGCTTGTTTAGCTCTGGGACTTATTGATCAAATCAATGCTTTCAAAAGAAGGATACCAGTTAACTGACGTTGAAGGTTTAGTAGATGTACAAAATGATGTTAGTTTCTGTCATGTAAATGATGTTATTAATTTAATGGAAGAGAGTTCAAGAGGTGAAGAAAGATATGTACAGTTAAATGTTCAACAAAAAATGGTTGTTGATTATGTATTAAAAATAATAGATGATTCTGACAGAGAGACATGTAAATGTGTTTACATCGATGGACCTGGCGGATCTGGAAAAACTTTCACGTACATTACTTTATGGCATTTATTAAAAAGCAAAGGAAAAAATGTCTGCAACATGGCTTTTACAGGAATAGCTGCTACTTTATTACCAGAAGGAAGGACAGTTCATAAAGTCTTTGGTTTGCCCGTTCCCCTATATAATGATTCATCATCCAATATAAAAGTGCAGTCTAAAGATGGTTTGTATTTAAAGGATGTTGATGTCTTCTTTTGGGATGAAGCACCAATGTCACCTAAATATGCCTTGCAAATTATGGACAGAACTTTAAGAGATATAATGAAATCAGATGTCATATTCGGCGGTAAAGTTGTTATTTTAGGAGGAGATTTCAGACAAGCTTTACCAATAAAAGAACGAAGTACAAGAAATGAAGTTATTAGCTTATCTATTAAAAATTGTTCGCTGTGGAAATGTTTTAAACAATTTTCTTTATCAGAAAATATGAGAGCATTACCTGCAGAATTTGAGTTTTCCAATTTTTTGTTACAAATAGGAAATGGTGAAATTAATGATTGTAATGATAATGTACAATTACCAGGATCAATCATTGAACAAGGTAACGTTGATATTGCTCAAGATGTTTATGCTTCTCTGATTAAAGAGGGTAAATTTCAAGAATTATCGACTTGTGCAATTTTAGCTCCTAGAAATGCAGATGTTGATGATATAAATAAAAGAGTTGTGGCATTATTGGAAAACGACAGAGAAAGAATATATAAAAGCATAGATTCCATTGAAAATTGTGATAACGGAAATTTCAGTGAACTTATTTTACCAGAATATTTTAATACACTTTCACCTTCTGCATTGCCACCACATGAATTATGTTTGAGAATACATTCTGTCGTAATGCTCATCCGTAATCTAAGCATTAACGAATGTTTATGCAATGGCACAAGATTGTTAATTTTGGATTTATTAAACAATGTTATAAAATGTAAAATATTAACTGGTGACAAAAGTGGAAATATTGTTTTTTTACATCGAGTGACATTATACTGTGAGAATGTGTATCCATTTACATTTAAAAGAAGACAATTTCCTATTAAACTTGCATTTGCTATGACCATCAATAAATCGCAGGACAAACTTTTCAAAAAATTGCTATAGATTTAAGAAAAGATGTTTTCAATCATGGTCAATTATATGTAGCACTATCCAGATTACGTTCTTTTTCTTCATTAAAAGTATATTTGGGAAATCAAAGAAGTAATAGGTATATAAAAAATTATGTTTATCGTGAAATTTTGAATTAATTCACATCTAAAATTCATGTCATTTTGAAGTAATGAACAATACTATTGACTCTTTCTTAAAAGCATGTTTAACAATGAATAATTCATATATGACAGTGAATAATATTTATTTTCTTTATTTTTACCGCGGATATTTGATAACATTTCAATTATGAGAATTTCTTACTTGCACTATTTAAAAGGCAAAAAATGTCATAATTTAACCTGTCCCCACAGGGAGTTATAAAATGAAATGTAATATTTGTAGCAATATTCACTAATAAATAAAATGAACATTGACATGTAGTATTCTTTACTTTAATATACTGTCAACCGTGGTAATTCTATCAACCAAGGGATAATTATACCTATCAGCAGTTTTTAATAATTACAATTTTTATATTAAAAGGTATGAATTTGCAACTAAATGTAATTATTATTTGATAGTTGTACATTCTCTGAATAATTATACACAGTATTTAAAATCATTTTTTTAACGAAAATTTGTTTCGTATATGTTAAGAAGTATACACTGCATCGTTTTTATACAATTTTGACGTACTTTTGTGTCGAAAGTCTAAAAAAAGTTATATAATTAGAAACAAATTGTAAGTGTACAAGAAGTGCAATACAACCTCAAAAAGTAACTATCATTAATATTTATATTTCTTTTCAGTTAATTTTAAAACTTCTTGTTTAAAAATAACTTACAAACCTTCTTACCAATTATATTGAGTTATTTACTTAATTTAAAAAGTTTAAATTTTAATTTTGTAATCAACACTACATTTCAGTAAGATTATAGTACTTCCCTTGAGAATTAGTTCACTAATTTCTTCAAAAAAAAAAAAAAAATTGTTTACGTCTTTTTTTTTATTGGACTCTAGACTATGTGCAGAAAAGATTTCATATATTTCAAACGGTCAAAAAATTTTTTTAGTCTATTTTAGAAATAAACAAACTTTGATGGGGATAATTATCCTAACCCCAGGGCAATTATATCCACATTTTTTAAGCCTTTGGTTTGCAAATTACACATTTCTAGAAATCATATGAAAAATTTCTATAAATTATAGTATAAAATTGCATAAATTACCGTTTAACTTTCCAAAAATTATCAAAATTAATTGCTTCAATAGTGGCTTGTGCATTAAACATTTTTATAAATTACCTCGAAAATTTTCATAAATTAACGCATAAAATTAATTATTAACGCATTATAAATTATCGCAAAAATTTAGGGGCGTAAGATTTAAGACAAGAAAATCGACCAGTAATATCATCTTAGATTATCTACTCCCCCTGTATTTCGTACTACTCATATCTAATCCTCTGTATTTCGTCGAATTCAGTTCCAATTCCCCTGTATTTCATACAATTCAGATCAAATTAAACCCCCTGCATTTCGCACAATTGAGATCTAACCCCCTGTATTTCGTACAATTCCGATTAAAACCCCTTCATTTTGTATAATTCAGATCCAACACTCTTTATTTCGTATAATTTAGATTTAAACCCACTGTATTTCGTACAACTTAGATATCTAACCACACGTAGTTGGTACAATTCCGATCCTACCACCTTTTAATTTCGTACAATGTAGATTTAACACCCATTATTTTGTACAACTCAGATACTAATCCTTGCATTTCGTACAATTGAGATCCAAACCAACTGGATTTCGTACAACTCATATCTAACCTTCTGTATTTTGTTAACTTCATATGGAAACCCATGTATTTCGTACAACTGAGATCTAACCCCTCTATTTCGTATAATTCTGAACTAACCCCTTATATTTCGTACAATTCAGATTCAAACCCCCTGTATTTCATGCAACTCAGATCAAACACCCTGTATTTCGTACAATTCCGATCGAACTCTCTTCATTTCGTATAATTCAGATGCAACACTCTTTATTTCGTACAATTAATATTTATACCCCTGTATTTCGTACACCTCAGATTTAACGACCCTCAGTTGATACAATTTCGATCCTACCCCCCTTTTATTTTGTACAATGTAGATTCAACAGACATTACTTTGTACAACTAAGATAATAACCCCCCTATTTCCTACAATTTTTATCCAAACTCACTGGATTTCGTAGAACTCATATCTAACCTTCTGTAATTCGTTCGATTCACATAAAAACCCCTGTATTTAGACCACTATTCGCCCTATCATGTACATTTAATTTCAGACATTTCAACTTAAAGAAGTTATATTTACTTTTATGATATTTATAAAAAAATGTAAGCAATTTTTTTTAACAATTTCTACGCTACGAGAAGAATTATCACAATACAACATTAAAATAAAATAGACAAAATTTGAATTTGAATTAGAAGAAAATTATTTGAAGCTAACAAAACTTTTTAATGAAATTGTCACGTGGAATGCCCCGTGCCTGTATCAGTTGAAATTATGATGGACATGATCTTGATGTATTTAGAATAGTGTGCTTTGAAAACTTAAAAAATAAATTTTATCCTCTTACCCTTCTGTCCCTTTCTTTGTACATTGCAGAACTACTCACATTTATTTATTTCTGAAGTATAAAATTTCTTAGAATAATTGTTTACAAAAATTGCACAACAGTTGCGAAAAATTGGAAATATATATTTTTTATATTCTGACATTATCATTTTATTATTATAAACATTTAAATATGATTCTTTAGCAATGTTTTTATTCCCTATATGGGGCATTCCACGTGACATTTTCATTACAAATTTTTGTTTGTTTGGAATAATTTTTTTCTGATTCTATGTGAAAAATAAGGAACAACGTATTTTTTTATTTTTGTATTAAATGAAAATTGCAGAAGTTATGAATTTTTGAAATTTAACGTTTTTTGAAATAGAGCATTTTTAACCTTCGTTTTTCTCCGTTATTATTAGAAAATTGAAAATAATGCCCTACATAAAAGTTGTTCAATTTTTCTTAGATTTTTTAAACACGTAGTAAAAAAGTAATGAATTTTCAACAAAAATACGTGAAAAATTGAATTTCCGCCTACAAATTTACTTTTCTCAAAACCGAAGTTCTCGATTTTCGATTTTTTTCTTTCCATGTTCATACTGATTAAGAAATAAAATTTTCTTGTAAGTCTAAAAGTTGTGCTCTTTAATGTTTTAATGATATTTATAATAATTCCTTGTTGCAAAAACTTTAAATTATAAATTATAGAAATGAAAAAACTTTAACTTGAATTGTTTTGTAACAGAAGGTTAAAATTAAAAAGAAATGTAAAAATAAACTATATAAATGCAAATATGATTAAAACGCTAAAGAGCACTAATTTTATACTTACGAGAAAAATTTCTGTATTAATCAGTAACTGCATTGAAAGAAAAAAATCGAAAATCGAGACCTTCGGTTTTGAGAAAGGTCACTTTTTCAGCTGAAATTAAATTTTTCACGTATTTTTGTTGCAAATTCATTATTTTTTACTACGTGTCTAAAAAATCTAAGAAAAAGTGAACAAATTTTATGTAGGGCATTATTTTCAATTTTCTAATAATAACGGAGAAAAAGGAAGGTTAAAAATGCTCTATCTTTTCACTTTTTTGTTCAAGTAAAGAAAGTTGGTAACATTAAAATCATTTAAGACTATATAAAAGAAAACTGGATGCAAATTTGTAAAGTGTACTGTAACACACATTCACCTATAGCTTCTACGAATCTTGCTCTCCCAAAATGGCATTTTGGGGGTTGAAAAGCTTATAAAATAAGGATCATTTCTAGGTAGCTATGGAAAAGTTTCTAGGGGGGAGGGTTGGTCAAAAATTAAAAAACAAACATTTTTTTGCATTTTTCTTGTCAAAAATAAAATTATAAAAATAATGAGTAATTTTATTTGAAAGTTTAGGAAATTCTGCACAAAAAACACCCATAAGATTTTTAAATCCATTTATCCGTTTAAAAGTCATTGGCAGTTGAAAATTACGCTCCAATAAAATTGGGCCCCTGATAACATGGCAACCACGCATTACACAGACCTAAGAACCTACTTAAAATTTTTGTTTTTTGACTACATATCATTGACGAAAACATTAGGCAACTTTTTTTTTAAGGTGGCTTTTTGCTCAGAGAATGCCTCACATGTTTAAGTTAAAGAACAGGCGCGCGTTGCGCGCCAATATAGGGCTAGTGAGAATAAAAAACAAAAGTACTTACCAAGTGTATAAAATGCGTTAAGTACTTTTTATTCAAAAACATATACTTTAATTTCCACATTAACAGGAGGTTACCGTTCTCAATGGTGAAAAATTCATGAAATTTGGGAATTTTTTTTTCATAGACGCAAATATTTTTGGAATTGCGGTTTTTTTTATTTAAATAGTATATAATTATATAAACTTTTTGCATATTTATATTAAAAAAAAATTAAAAATGGCGGCTTTAGTTTAACTTATAGAAGACCCTGCGCGCCGTATTTTTTTATGCGCCGTACGTTCCACAGCCTCGCCAGAATAATTTAGGGGGCCTTATCGTTTTCCTTTTCTTTAAAAAAAATTTTTTAATATTTTTTTGGACCCATAAAGTAAAAAGAAAAAAGCTTAAAAATTGAGTTTTCTCTTCAAATAGCCGCCATTTTGTTAAAAAGAACGTTTTTTAAGAACGTGCGTCTAGTGACTTTTCTGTCGGTCATGGTGAGTTCTTTTAAACTGCTGCACTTTTCTGCCACACCGACTACAATGGTAAATAAATCACACTTGTCACATTTAACTTTTATCACATTTTTAAAAAATTGTGTATTTCCTTGTGAAAAACGATTTATTTGCGCGTAAGAACGTTCACTTTGTGAATAGATACATTGCCAAATCTACTCATTCAACCTTCAATTCATCAAAAAGAAAGGTAAGTATTTGACATAAACACAAATCATTTGGCTTAATCTTAGTTTACGGTTTAACCGCGAAACCGAGTTTGGCGTAAGCCATCTCAAATACAATTCGCTTAAGCCAAATAATTTCTTTTTTACTGGGAACTTACGAATAATCTGCTATACCGGGGTCGTACAAGGTTTTTTGTTTTTATAGGGGTCTTTAGACATCATAAAAGAAAAAAAATTGAGTAATTGTTAATACTGAAATTATTATAAATAAACAAATGTTAAAAATTCGTGCATTTTTTCAGTCCCCAGTAACATGCAACGGAATGTGTGATTCTCACGAAATCCTTTCTGTGGCTTATTATCAAATACATATAGATTGAAATTAAAAGAATCGATTTTTTGAAACCGCGAGAGTATAGAGAAATAGCGAAACATAAGCCAAGGCCATTGAAAATCTGTTGCGAAAGCTCCCAGGTAGCCGAAAATCTCCTTCGAGTACTATCTTCTGCAATCAGAGTCAATATGAAAATTCCGAATACAGAATACTCGAATCTTTGGTTTGCTCGGTACTGAACCAGAGCACAGCTAATTCAGTTACGATCTGTCAAAGTGGAACTTCAATTGAGGAAGGATGCTGGAGAAATGGATATCAAGATTACATACATGAACAATGTCCCGAAAATTGTGAAGATTCACAAGATTGATTAGAAGCTAGTAATGAGTTTTTTTTTTTTTTTTTTGTACTTTCAAATTTTATACCACTTCAATGTTGTTTTAATTAAAGCTAATCCGAAATGTAAACAGATATTCTTTACCAACTGTTATGTCACCGCCAATTTAAAATTTTAAATCAAATTTATAATTATGTTTATAAATTATAAAAATTATAATTATGTTTATACTTATATCTACTTATTCAAAACTTATGATTTTTTTTGTCGACACTTAGATTTATCTTTTGATTTTACTTATTAATTTTCTTTTTTCTTTTCTCTTTTTATGTAATAAAGGGATCTTTTCCCGTTTATGTTTCAAATAAATAGAGAACACCCTTAAATAAAAATAAGCTGTTATAAAAGCAAATATTTTATGACAAATGTTTTAATACATCCAAATATGTGGTGAAAATGTTTTTAAAGCCCGTCATTTTTTTAGCCAATAAAATCACTTGCACCTCAAGAGAAAGATTTTTTGTTCTGTTGGCAGTCGTCCTTATAGCTCAGTTGGTTAAGTCGTTAGTTTGCGTGCACAAGGAGGGAATTTCTGGTACACCTAGCTATAGAATGATTTGGAATATGCTAGATAAAAGAAAAATGTTTGTGCAAGTAGTTGAAAAATCTAAAAGTAAAATTTTTGTTTTAAAAAACGTCCTGTAACAAGGGGCAGTCAACTCCCCTCTCTTATTTAACATCTATATTTTTGACGTCCTGAGGGCCTACGGCACTAACGCGGATCGGCAAAGAAGAGGTATAGGATTCGCATACGACATAACATAGTGATATACCTATCTAGCTGTCGAGCAAAAAGATATGTATTTATAATGTTCAGACCGCTTATTAATGACGTAGCCAAAAAAATTCAGAGTAGTGTGGCGAGACTTTGAAGTTAATGTACTGGATGAGCAGAACAACTCTATGTCGCACAAAAGAATGGCCAAATATCTATATAGGCGTATACCTATATAGGCTCAAGATTGATGAGCCCGTGGACGCAGCTTTGGATAAGGCGAGAACAGCCTTTTGCAATCATAAGAGATTGTTTTTCTCATCCAAGGTAAACACCAATGTTAAGGTCTTGTGTTACTGGTGAGACCTGTCTTAACAAACGGACGTCAAATCTGGTTCGGGATAGCGCTAGTTACCATGGAGAGGTTGAGGGCGTTCGAAAAAGGTTGTTTGAAGATCTGCGTAAGAATTCACAGGAGTAGGGATACTAATTTTGATGAAAATTATGATGATATGTGATGCCGCGGATTTAACTCGAGTCGACTGTTTTGTACTTAAGCTTGTTTGAGATTATATCTCGAATCCTTGTAAAAACAGAGTAAATCTGCTAATTCCTATACCTTTTAGGAAAGATGACGAGCAACTAAAAAAAATGGTAAATTCCGGTCACCTGGCACCCGAAACGTTTATCTATCTGAACAGAAACGGCCTTATTCAGGACGAAAGTTGTTTACCTGTATTATACCATTAACGAAGGCAAAAACGACTTTGAATCCTCGTCACCCCAAATTTCTTTTATAAATTTTCTCAAAAATTTCAGGTTTTCACTATCAAGTAGTATAATATTCAATCCGTATTTATAAATTTTCAAACGCTTACATTAAAATAATTTTTTTTCAATCTAGAGGTTCTGTGGAAGCATCTCTAAACATTCCTTGGAGATTCGGTAGGAACTTCCCTGGAGCTTCCCTGCAGATTCCCTTAAGGTTCGATGGAAGCATCCATGAACATTCCGTGAAAGTTAGGTGAAAGTTTCCCTGGAGATTCCGGTGGAAGCTTTCTGGGAGGGGTAACCATAATTTTCTCTAAAACTCAATTGACAGAATCTCCAATAGACTAAAATTTATTTGTCAGAATATTAAACTTACCAAATCACCATTGGTTATAACTTTTAACTTTCATAAACCTTATTTTTCCGAACTTTTAACTTCACGAATTACCATTTGTCAGAATATTGAAAATCTCAAATCTCCATTTGTCACAACTCTTAACTTCAAAAATCTCCATTTGTCAGATTATTATTGAACACTCTAAGTCTCCATTTGTCACAACTTTTAACTTTCCAAAACACCATTTTTTAAAGTATTGAACACTCCAAATCTCCATTAGTCACAAATTTTAGCTTCCCAAATCACCATTTGTGACAGAATTTTCCTCCGAATTTCCATTTGTCAGAATATATTGAACACTCCAAATCTCCATTTGTCACAACTTTTAACTTTCCAAATCTCTAATTGTCATAATATTGAACTCTCCAAATCTCCATTTGACACAAGTTGTAACACTCCGACTTCTAAACATTTACAGAATCTCCAACTGTTAGACCAAAAGAATGTAGACTAGGGTGGTCCAAAACAAAAATATTTTTTTTTAATGCTCTCACCCCCTAGGATTGTTCTATATCGAAAAAAAACCCCTATTTTTTGTTTTTGTATTTTTTTTTATTTAGATGGGGCTCAAAGCGCTCAAAGTTTCCCATGCAAAATGCATGGGAAAAAAGGCTTTTTCGTAGAAATGGTATAGAATCGTTGAAAATCAATATTTTTCAATCGCCCAACTCTATTTCTCTTCAGAAGACTTCAAACAATAATGTCAAATTGTTTATTTAAAGATTTTTTAATATTAACTATTTTTTAAAGGGCCCCAAAAAAACCCCCATAAATTACACAATTACGAAAAAATCGTTAAAAAATATTTTTTACTATTTCTATGCAAGTTTTTTCCTAGATTCCGAATAAATAACATAAATATTGATTTTTTATCATCATTCCATGTAATTGCTAATTTGTTTAAACAAATTATTATTGTTTTATTTACAACTTTTTATCAAATTAAGGTAGAGAGTTGCAACTTTTTCCTAATTTTGCAACTTATCGAGGCCATTGGAGCCAAACACGAACAAAAAAGTTAAAATAATAATTTAAACAATTGTTTAAACAAATTAAATTGTTTATTATCAACTGTTTGTTAAAAAGAGGTACAGAGATGCAACTTTTTCTCAATTTTGCAACTTTTCGAGGTAAGTCAAGCCATGTACCAACAACAAACTAAAAATAATAATTTTTACAATTGTTTAAACAAATTATAATTTGTTTAAACAAATGTAAAAATTATTATTTTTAGTTTGTTGTTAAAAGTTTGTTGTTTAAACAAATTATAATTTGTTTAAACAACTGTAAAAAATTATTATTTTTAGTTTGTTGTTGGTACATGGCTTGACTTACCTCGAAAAGTTGCAAAATTGAGAAAAAGTTGCATCTCTGTACCTCTTTTTAACAAAAAGTTGATAATAAACAATTGTTTAAATTGTTATTTTAACTTATTGTTCGTGTTTGGCTCCAATGGCCTCGATAAGTTGCAAAATTAGGAAAAAGTTGCAACTCTCTACCTTAATTTGATAAAAAGTTGTAAATAAACAATAATAATTTGTTTAAACAAATTAGCAATTTCATTAAGAACCTTAATGTAGACTACAAAATTATTTAATTTAACTTCACATGTATACCTACTGTATAAAATGATAATATCCTATTTAATTATGAAATCAAAAGTTCATTGTTTAAACAAATTATATGAAAAAATGTATATGCGTGTTTTTCTAAATGCAAATACGAAGGAATAAGTTAGGCAAAGTTGTCTGCGTTGTTTCTGCCAAATAGGTATACTGAAAAAATTATGGTGCAGCACTTGCACTTATAAGAGTACCCGTTGTACTTAATTTCTTACAAATTTTGCACGTCAGTAAAGTGCAGATGCTGTCTTATTTTGGTACACATACTACACCCCTGCACATAAATGCTGCACTTCCGGTTTATTGTTCGTCTATTGTTTGAACAATAAACCGGAAGTACAGCATTTATGTGCAGGGGCATAGAAGTGTAACTGTCATATCATACCATGACAAGGTACGGAAGCAGTTCCCCTTATCTGTAATTTCTTATACATAAGTATTTTCAAAAATTTAATGATGTCTCTTTACTAATTCGGGTATGCAGAACTTTATTATGCAAAAAAAATTACAATTTGTTTATGCAAATATGCAAAACTGCACATGTGTTTTTTAATTAAGCGCAAAATCGAAGTAAATCCTTACCAAAAAGCATATCTCCGCACATATGTTATTTTGTCAGGTTTATAGCTCAAGAACAGCCGAGATTTCTGATGCAAGATTACACTATGTACAAGGACTTGTAAAAATTTATACTTATGGGCAAATCCACGGAACCGTACGATTTCATGTTATTCATGATTTAAACCTTTATAATAATATATTATAAATAGTTTCAAGGTATCATTATCTTTTTAAGGCCACATTTAACTGAAATAGCTAATTGAATCCAAATATTTATAATTCTTCAAGTGAAATAAAAAGTCATATATAAGCGTCAACAATCAAGTTTGACTTGTTACTTTCGCTACTTTTTTTACTTTTATGAGTATAATTTTTTCAGCAGAAGACGAAATCATTTAAAACTTATGACGAATGAAAGTTCTAACTCTAAAAAAGGTATTACACTTTAAAAAAAAGATGTGCTATAAATTTAAAACTAAATGGCAACTATTTAAAAAGTGTTACTCCCACTTTTCAATAAACGAAAGTTATAGTTATTTTCTTTTTTTGCTTCTTCAGCGATAACGCAATTCTATTTTTTTTTCAACGTGTGTATTGCTGATGAAAAAACGAATAAATTAAGACCTTTTTAAATAATGTGCCTTTAAAGCTTAAGATAATATAACAATAATTATCTCTTTATATTTGAACGTGAAAGGCTTTAAAATTGAACCTTTTTTAATGGCACACTCACAGATCGATGAATAAAGGTTGGAAGTTTTGCGTGAATGATAGATATAATTATTAGAAATCTTATTTCTAAATGCTAAATTTTAACGACAATTAGAACATTTAAAAAATATTAAATATAACATTTTTTAAACTTTTCGTCATTAAAAAAATCCAAATGAACATAGCTATTAAGCTTAACAGTCTGCATTTGTTTCCTCGTTTTTTGAAATCATTTCTCTGCAACAAATTTTTTTTTAATTTTAACTGCTTGAGCACCAAAGAAAAATGGTTCAAGTTAAGGAATTATTGTTTCTAAATATATTTCTAACATATATATCTAGAAATAAAATATGTGCTTCAAATTGAAAAATTATATTATTTGTAACATTAAATCGTATAGTTCCGAGAAGTTGATCATCTTGGTAAAATGTTTAGCAACTTTCATTTGTTTTTTCGTTTTGAAAAAATATTCCTTAACAAAAAATTTCCTTGAAGTTTTTTTATTATAATTCTTTCAGCACTAAATGAAAAAGGTTCACGCAAAAAAAATTTTGTTTCTAAATGTATTTCTTACAGATATATCTATAAATAAAGAGTGTGCTTGTAATTTTAAAATTCTAAAATTTATAACATGAAATCGTACGGTTCCGTGGATTTGCCCTTATATTTTGAAAAAATTGTGTTAAGATTTGGTCATTTTTTTCATTACAAATCATTTAAATGCATTTTTGATTGAAGAGATTTATTATGATTGCATTGATTACAAAAAGCTTTAGAATTATTTTTCTTTAAATCTAAATAAACATTAACTTAACTAGTTTTACATGTAATTTTATAAAAATTTACCGTTTTTAATATAAAAATCAGCTTTATATTTGCCGAATATCTGCGTACGATTTTCCCTAAAATAAAATTCTTAAAACTGTATTAATTTGACATTTTAAAATCTTTTCTAAACATAATATTGATAACTTTCTTTTATGAAACAATTAATTTTTTAAAAATTTAAAAATTCAAACTTAATTTCCAGGTTTTTAATTTAAAAATTGGAACTAACTTTTAAATATACTTTTTTTCTGTCTAATATAAAGATAATAATGATTGATTTTTTAATTCTCGTACTCGCTGATCAGGTCACAAACATCGGATTCAGGTACGTTTCGCCAATAAAAAGCGAAACTTTATTATATGTGACGCCGCGCGAGAAAAGGGACCTATCGCCTGAAACGTTAATTTTGCAAGACGAGCGTTAGAAGTTGCGGCAAGGCATTGCGACCAATTTAAATTCTTACGCTTCATGCTTAATACCTCAAGAAGTAATTACTGAAAAAATTTTTTAATTTTCTCAAATGAAAGAGCGACTAAAAAGCTACCTTTTAGCATAAAAAAATTAAAATTGATTTTTTTCGCGATAGGTTTTTTTTGCGTTAGAAGTTGCGGCAATACATTGCGACCAATGTAAACTCTTACGCTTAATGGTCAATAACTCAAAAAGTAATTAATAGAAACAATTTCTGATTTTTTTAAATGAAAGATCGACTACAAAGCTACCTTTTAGCATAAAAAAATGAAAATTGATTTTTTTTATATAGGTCCCTTTTCTTGCGCGGCGTCACATATACTTTAAATTTTAATTTAAGTTTTAAAGAAAATTTTCTATAATTAAGAATTATATTTATTTATAAAGTTCAAATTTTTGTAAAGTCCATGTACATATGCTATTTTGCAAGGAAAGTGAGGTAGAGAATCCTAACGTAAAAACGCACTATGTGCTCTTATGTTTTTCGTATCAGGTTCACGGTCTCTACAGAGCTCGAGATCCTGATCGCAAAAAACATATGTGCGTACTTGTGTTATTTTCATAAGGAAACCGATGCTTAGTCGACCCCCAAATCCTGGTAAATCTGTACATATGCTATTTTCTCTGTACATAGTGTATTTTGCACCAGGATTTGTCGGAAATTAGTGCACATAGCAAAATTAGCGCTTAATTAACTCGAAATTTAATTACTATTGATAATTCTAATTAGCACAGAAAATTTTGTTTTTTTTTACGAATCCAACGGTATAAAAAACTCAATTTTCATAAAAATGTCACTTAGTGCGTTTTTAAATCAGGACGGCAGTATAGTCCGGATGTTGCACTATAATTTTTTCAGTGTAGGCGAGCGCGGACCCCTGATCGGATGGAAGAACTTAAGCAAACGCCAATGACGTCATATTCTGTGTATTGCCGAGTGGCGTTTGCGCGCGCTCGACTCACTTTTTGATGTAAGAACTTAGGCAAATCCATGGGTATATTCAAGCATGGCATTTGCGTAGTTTTTATTTCGTAAGCAGCGCTCAGCGTCGACTACGTTTTCGATACAAATAACACGCGAGTGACTTTGCCTAAGTTTTTCCTTCTTTATTTTATATTCGAGCTCGAAGCTCATTTTTTGTCAAAATGTCGCTTACCTAAGTTTTTCCTTATAGTACGGCAGATTAATATACAGGAGATATATCGCGGTCGTGGGGGTATACAAGGAAAATGGCTGTGCCAGTAAGCAGAAGCCCTTTAATTCGGTCAGTGCGCGGTCATGTATTAAAATTTACTCTGCACACACTCAGCTGTTTCAGGTGTGCGCAGAGTAAATTATTACATGACAGCGCACTGACTGAACTAAAGGGCTTCTGTCTATTGGCACAGCCACCCTCATCCCTACTCCTTTTCATACCAAAAATCTATCTTTATGATAGAGATATCACTTATTTACTCACAATAAAACTATTGTTATAAAACAAAATTTAAGTTCATTTTATTATCTGAAAAAAGTAGAGGGTCAGGTGGGGTAATGAAAACAAGGGGTGAGAGCATAACATTTCCAACATTTTGTTTTTGAACCACCCTATTAAACATTGGTCATATTATTTGTGAATTGGCAGTAACCGGGTTAAGCATTACAAGCCCACTAATTTCCCAGTGGAAAGACCCACCTGGGGCCCAACTGGCACCCATCGAATTTTTCCACACGGGTATTTTCAGTAAGAACTATCTATTTTGTACTGTGAAATATTATATGTATTATGCCTAAATACTTTACTTAAACTCGAGAAAAGTAGGGGAATAGGTTCGGTTGTGGGCACCCTTTTTGTTTTTGACCCATAACTTGTGCCCAATAAATATGATAGGGACACTAACGTATGTATGGAAAGCTAGAGACCTTAGCTAACTTCTGGCAAAGAAACTAAATTGCTTTCGTTAAATAGAAAAATTATTTTTATAAATTTACCAAAGTAGTCATTTTTTGCAATAATAAAATTTTGGTTCGGTTGTGGGCACCCTTAAAAAATTTGACAAAAATGTGGAAAAATAAACTTAAACCACCTCAAATATGAAAAAATATAAATTTAATTATTAATTATATGATTATACATGTGATTATTTAAATTATTTTAAGTTTTATTTCAAAACTAAAACTTATTTATTGTAAAGGCCTTCAGCGGCAAAATTACCGCATAAGATAAAACTTTTCACATCCACTTCAGTCCCTCTTCAATGTAATTCACTTACACTTCCCTTTCATTTCACTTCAACTTCACATCCACTTCAATTCCGCTGTATATCCACTTTACTTCTACTTCCTTTTTAACTTCACTTCAATTACACTTCACTTCCACTTCAATTACACTTAATTTCCATTTTACTTTCACCGTACTTTCATTTCACTTTCACTCCACTTTCACTTCACATTGATATACCGACTATCTTTGTCTCTCTTTGTCTCCCTCTTTCACGCATAGAACCTAAAATGCACGACTATTGTCATTACACGACGGACGCTAAAGTGTTGTTTTAAGAACTTTGTCCCTAAATGACTCCCAGAAACCACTGGAAACCGTTTAAATTCGTGAAACACTATTAATAGTTGTGAGAAATTACTTATGATTTTATCCAAAAATCCAATTTTGGTTGTAAACATTGTTGTGATACTCGGTATTGAATTACAAAATATATTATATTTACTATGCATTAGACATACATTTTTGATTGATTCGCTTTGATTTGTGCCACTTTTAAAAATATTTAAAAAACTTTTATTTTAATTTCAACGTGTAAAAAATTAATTTCTTTGCAACAAAAAGCAAAGGTGTCCGTTCAATTTTGTATTCTCGCAAAAAACTATGTGCGGTCATACCAAACACTTGACATTTGTCACATTTAACAAATATCTTTTCTGTCAAAAGTTTTGCAAGGGTGCTCACAACCGAACCATATGCACACAACCGAACTATATGCCCACAACCGAACCTTTTCCTTTATAATAAACCTTTTTTTTTGTAATTTACACTGCAAAAATAGTGTAGTGGTAAAAAAGATGCAAGTTTGTCCATCTGTTATTGAAAAAATCCATTTAAAATTATGTCCCTTATTACCCCAGACTTGTCGAATTCTCGGGGTAATGGCGGACAAATTACACAGGCCAGCGAGGGTCAGTTTCTAAAATGGGTGAGGGTGATTCTTGTAGGTTTTTTTCGCGCTGAACACGAATCTGTTGTCTAAAATGGTCAATCACGTCAGGATTTCGACCCACACAGCACAATTCCTTGTCTGAAGTTTGAGCGAAATTGGCACTGCAAACTTCGCAAGTTTGCATTTGACATTTATGAAAACTTGACCTAACCAACAAAATGTCCGCTTGTGCAAAAAGTTTGACGTTTGAAACTTGCAGGAAACTTTCACTGCAAATTTCAACTTTAGGCCTTGCGCAGTTGATTTCTATGATAGCTAGGGCTGCGCAATAAATTTTTTTAAACCTCCCACAGGGGTCACAATGATGTGTTACAAATTCATTTAATCCACAAAAAAAAATTTTTTACCTTTAATTCGAACTTTTCTAGACCCTTTCCTGAAACTTGCGAGGAAAATTTGCAATTACCAACCAGGTTATACTTGCCGCAAGTTGTCCCGTCAAGCTTTCTGCACAAGCGGACATTTTGTTGGTTATAGGTCAAGTTTTCATAAATGTCAAATGCAAACTTGCGAAGTTTGCAGTGCCAACTTCGCTCAAACTTCAGGCAAGGAATTGTGCTGTGTTGGGAGTAATTCTAAGTCAAAAATCAAATTCCCAAAAATGGCGTTTTTTGACATTTTTGGTATTTTTTTCTGGACTAACGTGACTTCAGGCTCAAAAGCCCGTGCCCAGCTGACGTGTGACGGACGTCTTTTAAGGAGAAACTTTCAATGTCAATCTTGCAGTTAATTTTGACTCTCGTAGGAACATGTGTTCACAAAAAACAACACTGCAAAAACAAGGTGTCTTATATTGTACAAAAATGTCTTAAATTAAGATACTTTTGGTGTCTAAGACACGAGAAATGTCTTAATTTAAGACATTTTTGAACAATTTAAGACACCTGTTTTTGCAGTGAAGTGTTTAAAAAATTTCTTATCTAAAAAACTGTTGTGTACCATAGCCCTTTTTTGTTAAAGTGTTCTGTTCTTTTAAAAAAAATTCGTAAAGTTAAAAATTTCGTGAAAACTCCCTACAAAGAGGTATATTTATTTGCACATGTGCTTTCATATCGGCGCGAAATTATCAATAGTTTAAATGCCATTTAAGTTACAGTGCTGTTACGTCTGTTAAAATAACATTTTTTCTCTATAATATCTTTTTATAAAGAAATATGTGCCTCTTATTGATTCGTATGTGAGACGTAAGAGTATAAAAATTATCCAATTTTGTAAAAACAAAATATGTCATTAAAATAATTAATCTTATTAACATATTTTATTTTTTTAATTAAAATCAGTTTGAGGTTAATTTTTGGTTATAATTTTAATGATTCTTTTTTAAATGCAGTTAAATTTTATTACTATTTTTTGTATTAAAATTCTTTTTATTATCAGAAGTACAAATTTAATGTTAAAATAACTCTAAACATTTTTTTCTTTTGTGTCTTTGAGCAAATTTTCTAGATGAAAACCATCGTCTGCTAGACAGAAGTAAAATATAATCGTGTTGAGTTAAGGACTCAATATTACTTAATTAATATTGAACTTTACCTTCTGATTACTAAAATCAGTTTTCAAAATGAAATTTATGTTTTACAACAAAAAATTAAATGTAAATTACAGTGTTATTACTAAGAAATTAGAGGTTGTGTTTAAGAAGCGAATGACATAGTTATTAATTCAAAATGCGAAGAATGTTAAATTTTTACACAAAAAATTCAACAACAGGGGCGGCGAAAGAGGTCCACATCGTGTGTGGAGTTCAGATGATTTTTGAAGGGTGGGAGGGGGGGGTAAAGACTCAAGTTTTTGATGTAACTATTACCTTAATCAATTTTATCATTCTTCACAAGACAATTTTTTATTTTATTTATACACTTTTTGCGCAGATTGTAACTATAAGCATTGCTTTTAATAATAGAAAAGTTTAAAAAAAATATTATCCCATATTATGGTGTGTGGAAATCCACACACGAAAAAATCTGGTGTGTGGACTACTCCACACTATCCACACAACTGGTGCCGCCCCTGTTCAACAAGAACCGATAGTTACACAAATACACAAAATTTTCAACGGTGTTCAATAAAAGTTTTAATTAGATAAAAGATTTTTCTTCCTTCTAGTTATATTTAATGTAAGATTTGGTTGATCTTGGGAAGGTCAGTGAAATAAAAATTAATCAATTTTTATCTTTGCGCTACGTTTCGTTGGCCGGGTTTGCCAACCTCATCAGGCTAAAAATTTTTTATTAAAGCACTTTATTAACATTTTTCTTTAACACAACACAAAGCAAAATATTTATAAAAATTAAGTTTGTTGTTAATAGATTAAAAATAAAGTTCACATTTACCTCATTCCCAAGATCAACCAAATCTTACATTAAAAGTTTTAATATTCAAAAACAATCTGAAGTTGGTCCACCCCTTGCGAACTTGCTCAACCGAAGTCTGACCGACTTTGGTCAGGTTTTGGTTGAGTTTGGTTTGAGGCAAAATATTGAAATTAGTTAGTGTAATCTGATGAAAAAAATGATAAATCATGCCAAACTAGTTTGTATTTAGTTGATTTGAGCAAGAATTATATTAAATAAAATTAAAATTAACAATGTGTCTCGTTTGTTAATTACAGTTTTATTTAATATAATTCTTGCTCAAATCAACTAAATACAAACTAGTTTGGCATGATTTATCATTTTTTTCATCAGATTACACTAACTAATTTCAATATTTTGCCTCAAACCAAACTCAACCAAAACCTGACCAAAGTCGGTCAGACTTCGGTTTAGCAAATTCGCCAGGGACGCAGCCGCAAAAATATTATAAAAATTCACAGGGGGGGGGGGGGGGTATTGAGTCCGTGTGAGTGATGATATATGTGATCAAAGAAAGAGGAGAAGTGCGATTTATCAGAAGGATACTTAACGGACTTTGACAGTACAAGCAATTTTCTGTTTGGTCGAGAATTTCTTTATGAATTTCTGATTGATCGAGATTTTCTGTACGAATAGACACTTCGTAAACTAAAATATATTATTTTTTCAAGTGTACAAAACATAACATCTATTTAAATATAAAATAAAAAATCGCGTCTCGATTAATAACTTTTTTTTAATGATTGTAAAAAACAAAACATTAACATCCTTTTATTTGTACAAAAAAAAAAAAATCACTTATGTACAGTATAAAATTGTATCACTGCTTGTATAAAAAAGACTTGGGAGATTGTCCTACAACTCCTAGCCTCATATGTTATATTATGAAGAATTGAAATATATGGAATTAAAAATTTATTTCTGAAATAATGTGACATAAATGGGCTCATAATTTTAATATTAATCAATTTTTTCTAAATGATACTGGATATAATCGCTATTGGACAAAAATCGATGTAATTTTTTTTTTCTTTTAGGGTTAGGTAGTAATTGTTTTACATTGAATTAAAAGTTAGAATTGTCTTTCATTGAAGTTTTTGATGACATTATTTTGCACCCTGCTTCACATACACTCGTTATAGAAATAATGCTGTTTTTAATTACCTGAAAAATTGCAATTTCGTCAAAACTTCGGGGTAATAAAAAACAACAGTTTCTGGCCAATCAAGGTCAACTACATATTCTGTTAACCCATAAAATTATTCTGTGGAAGCGACATAACAAGTTAATGCAATAGAAAACCGAAAGTATTTTCTTTTAAAATAAATAACTTACGTTACTGTTGAAAATTAGGAATTCTGTTTTTCATTACCCCAACTGACCCTAATATTCATCTTTGAATTTGTAGGTTTAAAGTGGTATAATGTGTAAAAGTGGAAGAATGCAGGAAGAGCAAAAGTGACTTCACTATTTTGGTACCAAGAAAGCTCGATGTATTTATCACTGAGCTTCGTCAACATGTGTTTTAAGGATCAGTGAACTACACGAGCAGACACTGACCTACGATGTTTATATAATATTAGGGTGGACTATAAAAAAAGAAAAATCTAAATATTTGCCAAACAACACCTGCGGGTTTGTTTTGAATTAAATATATTTAAACTTTGAAGTATAAAAATTCGAGTCTTTTTTATAAAACGGACTCAAATTTTTGTACTTCAAAGTTCGCACTGCAAAAACAAGAAGTGTCTCATTTTTGAAACTTTTTATCCCCATATTTAAAACACTTAAAGTTTAAATATATTGTTACGTCACACAGTGGGCTAGATTGCTTAAAAATTCGGCAAAACTCAAAATAATGAACTTTTAAGTTTTAAATTTTTATTTATGGAATATGATAGAGGAGGTATTACTACATTGATTTCTGAGAAACTTGGTTTATAATCTTTGCTATAATTAATAAGCGACGCACCTGAACTTAACGTTTTTTAAATGACAATTGAAACGATTTTTTACAACGAAATATTGAATTGGTTTAAGTTAAATATTTTTTATCCGAATTGAAAAATTTAAAAGCTGTTTAGTGGGGAATAATCTGTAAGGTATGTAGATTATTTTTCTATAGAATAGCAATTAAAAATTGTTTCTGTTGTATATTAATAAGAAAGTAAAAATAAGTGTTTCAAACATTCATGTGAATTTCACAATCTAAAAAAAGTATAAAAATAGTTGTGATCGCGGGAGATCCCAGACTTTTATTAATTGCATAATATTAAGAATGTTATAAAGACTCAAAATCGATTGAGACTTTCTGCGGAATGTTGCGGACCTGACTTTGAGATTCAAAAATTACAAAACATGTAATCTTTCGCTCAGTAGCTGACTTGTTTCAAGTTAACAACTTAAATTTTTTGAAATATTATTTTTTTATTATAAATAATTTTTAGTGATGCTAGATTCATCATCAGCGACCCCAGGAACCTCTAGAAACAAAGTTACCTATATTAAAGTCCTGTAATTTTTTCAAAATTTATCTGCTATATTGGATCCCCTATTTTGAATTTTGGACTCCAGATTTGTTATCAACGACCCCAAAAACCCCTAAGTACCAAATTATATAAAAATTCTACAATTTTTTCAAAATTTATTCACCATATTGGATCCGCCATTTTGAATTTTAAAATTTGGACTTCAGATTCGTGATCAACGACCCCAAAAACCCCTAAATACCAAATTATATAAAAATTCTACAATTTTTTAAAAAATTTATCCACCATATTGGAGCCGCCATTTTGAATTTTGAAATTTGAACTTCAGATTCGAGATCAACGACCCCAAAAACCCCTAAATACCAAATTATATAAAAATCCTACAATTTGTTCCAAACTTATCCGCCATATTGGATCCGCCATTTTGAATTTTAAAAATCTGATGCCGGATTTGAAATCAGCGACCCCAAAAACCCCCGAGTAAGCGTTCTCAACTAAATTTAACTAAATTTGTAGTTTTACCGTTTTTGATTGTCTTCTAGCCCACTGTGCGTCATGAGAAATAACGCAAAACAAGAATGTAAATAGTAAATAAAATTATTAATTTAATGAAATAAAACCAGTGAAATTATACTAAAATAAAACTTATATTTTTATCCATTTTCCCGAGCGGCTAAGAAAATAGATGTTGTAAGATATTGATAGGTCTAAAGGGTTAAAACTCACCTTATTGTTTTTTTTAGGAAAATTAAAATAATTTTGTAAGAAAATAATTTAAGCAATACACATTTATTCATAAAACTTACGTTTGAAATCTTAGTCGAAAGAAATCCAATTTTTTTGTAAAACACTATAATAAGATTCAGCACTAAAAGTCGATATTATTGTCTTTAATGGTAATTTAATAACCTTAGTTCTGATTAACAAACACTGTCAACATCATCAGCACACAAGAGTTCAGTCTGTTAATTAAACAAAGTTGGCAACTTTTATTAATAACATGAACTATCTAAAATAAATATTAACAAAGTATTTTAATTTTTAAAACAAGGTGAAATCAGAGAATATAACTAACATTAAAAATAAATCACTCACTCACAAATAAATCTATTGACAAAAATTCAAATGAAAATGAAAAGATTAATAGTATTTTCGTAAATACACAGAATAAAAATCGTTGAGATCGTTAACAACACAAACGAATTAATTAGAAAAATTGATTTCATTTTAAAACACGAAGAAGACACAGGACACAAAAACCTAGCGAAAATTATATAATTTACCGGTTTTAACGCAACCAGGATCCTTGATACCGATGCTGATCGATCTACCCAAAGAGTTTACACGTTATTTAGTTATCGCGTTTTCAGTCGCTAAGACATGAGAGATCTTAAAATTGAACCTCAAGGGAAGATTTAAATCAGGAAGAGAACCAATTTTCCAAAGTACGCGGTAAATGCCCGGAAAGAATGATTTATCAAAAGATCCTGGACGACGCTCCGGGGGTACCCGAGCGTCCTCTCCCACTCCAAGGAAAATCTGCAAAAATTGTAGGAGAGAGAAATTTTGGGGTTAAAATGGTCAAGTTATAAAAAATCTAAGAATTTATGCCCTAGACGTGGAAAACCCGCGAGACCGATGGTCCAGGTATTCGCCGAATCCGGAAAGGCAATAAAACAAGCTACAGCCTCACAGAAACATCCGATCTAAAAAATTCAAATGTGGTTTTAAAGCTGATATATGTGGTTTGGCATCCCCCCTAACCCTGATAAAAAATATTAAAAAATAAAAAAATGGCGCCAATTTAAAAAAAAGCACAAAAAATGAGTATTTTTTTTGTCATTTTTAAGTTGTTAAAAAGCAAAAAAAATTAAGTAGACAATTGAATTTAGGGGGGATGCCTGAAGGATTTCATAACGAAGAAATTGATCTAAGGTTTTTTAAAATCGATTAAAAAGAACTCGAGTTATGCTGTCCGCCAGTTTAAAAAACATGGTTTTGAGAAAAACGCGTTTAAAGTTTTGTGTGTAATGAGCCGATGTGCATATGTATAACTTTTACATGTGTATAAATTTTTCATTTCTTAGAATTTTAATCTGCAATTTGGGAATTATATTCTTGAGACAATGTAGACCACAAAAATAAAATAAATAAAAAGTCGATTCTTTGATCGATGCAAAGTATAATACTGCCTTAAGCTATATAGTTGATTTATAATTTCTTATTACAATCAGTGATACTATGGTGCATAGCGTACTGGACTATCAACTGGAGGACCAGGGTTCGAATCTTCGTGACTACAAAAATTTTTCTGTTTCAGGTTCTAATATGTATATATGTAATTTAAACTATTAATATTTATGTTATTGAATTTATAAACTGTATTATGTAATTATATGTACTTTAATTAATGATAAAATTTAGATAAAATAATAGGTTGGCCTAACTTTGGGATGAGTAGTTGGCCCAACTATGAATACTGTTGGTCGGCGAACCGTTATCATTTTGCTGGTTGGCCCAACTTTGGGATGAATATTTGGGCCAACTTTGAGAACAGTAGTCGGCCCGACTTTGGGCTCAGTAGTTTAGCCGACTTTTGGGTTGGCCAAACTCTGGGCTTTGAGGTTGGCCCAACTTTGGGCTCAGTAGTTGGGCCGACTATGAGTACCGTTGGTCGGCGAACCGTTATCATTTTGCTAGTTGACCCGACCTACGGCATGTAGAGTCGGACCAACCGCGGCAAGGTTGGCCCGACCGTGG